>VZRX01003988.1:35141-87603 GCA_013398075.1 Notiomystis cincta | reverse complement strand
CATCCCCATGTCCCTCCTTTGGATACTTTTTAAACAGTTTTACATCTTGTGTTGAGGTGCCCAAAACTGCCCCCAGCACTGGAGGTGAGGCTGCCCCAGCCCAGAGCAGAGTGGGACCGTCATCCCCTCCTCCCCAGGCCGTGGATGGTGGGTCTGATGTCCCCAGGGCCCTCTTGGCAAGTCCCAGTTGTGCATTCCCAGCTCAGGTGTGTCCCTCTGCACAGGCAGCAGTGACTCTCTGCACAGGTCTGCAGGGCTGTGGGAAGCTTTACTGTGCTGTGGGTTCCCCTTTTGTGGGACCTCTGTTAACCCCAGTTTGTTTGGGGCTCCTTGCAGCAGCCTGGTTTCCAGCTTTGGCTTTCTGCAGAGCCCTCATGGTTTGTGGGGCTGCCCACAGCACCACAAGGTTTCACCTTCCCCAGAGCTCAATTAGTGCTGCGTGCTTGTGTCAGCAGAGCGAGGGCTTGGAGGAGCCTGAGCCAGCCTTTGGTTCCTTGACCGGTGATCCAGCCCAGCCAGGAGACACAGAGCGTAAAGCCTCACGTCAGGAGAAAAGAGAAACTTGTTAAGAAGCAGAGTTTCTGTTCTTTGGAATAAAATTCCCCAGTAAGACTACAGAAAGATGCCAGGATGTGTTGCTGCTGTTAACATCTCAAGGCTTTGAACTCGTACATGCAATACTTGAGAGACAATTTGAAGCAACTGAATCCAAGGCACAGCAAAACCGCTTTAGAAGCTGCTCGCTGACAGTGATAAACATGTGAAACAGGGAGGGAGGTGCCCAGTGGATTTTGAAGTAGCTGCTGGTGAATCTGTTCCTCCAAGGGAGCCGGAGTTGAAAGCTGGAGCATGTTTACCAATTATTGACTCGCTGATTGATGGCTTAGGAAGGTGAACGAGACACAAAACCAGCAGGTTCCCCTCCTGACGAGGGAGGTTCTGCCAGAGCGGGGCAGGACCATCACAGGCAGCCCTGGTCCTCCCTTTCCCCAGCACCGTGGCTGGAAATCACATCTGGTTGGGTAATGTGCCTTTCCTCAGCGTCCCAGGAGCACAGGGATTGATGTCCATGGACAGGTTCTTGCTCATCAGTCTTCAGCTTCAAATGCATTTCGTGTTCCCTGGTGCTAATCCATGCTCCGAGGCTTTCCTGGGCTGCAGCACAGTGCCTGTGCTGCTTCCAGGTGTGCCTGCACTTGCAGCCTGGGGTTTTAGGGATACAGCAGATTGTTGAAGTTCTCTTTTTTCCCCCCTGTTTTCCTTTGCAGGAGGAGGGGCCAGGGCTGCCTCTGCATCCCACTGGTAGTTTTTCCTGGAGCTCTCTTAGTGACAAACCTTTGAGGTAAAATACAGAGCACTTTGAAATTACAGCCTTTTCTGCTTTGGTACCTGGTTGAGGGTCCCAGAAGGCTGGGATGGATATTAAATACAGGTGGTTTATATTCTCCAAAGTGAGGTTTCCTGTTGATCTGTCAGGAGTATGCTGCAAACAAAATGTTTATTTTTAAATCTCAAAGTGACTAAAAAATGTAGATAACTTTTCCTCCTTGCAATAGAGAACGCTGGGGGTTGAAAATACTTTTATTTTACAAGCTGAAGGTGTTCTCTGAATGTAGCTCAGATTTGCAAAATTACTTCAAGCCCCCTCTCTGACTTTTTTTACTTGTCAATCCCCCTCAAAAACCTGAACTCTCTGAAAATGTCAACTTGGGGAAGCACTGCTTTGAATTTTGGGCTGGAGAAAATCCCAAATCTCGCTGTGAAAGTGTCTGTCAGGATCTTGATACTCCTCTTTTATCACTGTGCTCTGCCTGTGGCTCTCAAATGTCTCCTCATTCCATTGGTTCAAGGCACCACGACCACATTTTAATGATGGAGGAGGATTTGTCTGAGGTCACAGAGTGAATCCATGGCTCAGGTGGGACCTCAGCCCAGAGCAGCCGTGTCCAAGCCTTGGCTTTTAACCAGGGCCCCATCCCTCTGCCCTGAGAATTAAACTAATTTGGGATCAGAGCCATAATGCGGGATTGAAGTGGAGTAAGGAGTGGGTTTTGGTGGGAGGTTTGAGATGAAACTTTCATAGGGGATTTACTCCCAGGTGCTGCTGTGCTTCTGTGGGTCTGTGGCATCTCTGCTCCTGGAAAAAAGCCTGTCCTGTGCTTCAGTGTCCTACAACTCATCAGGAGGAGCTCTGGGTGTCCCCAAGATGAAAAGTCCCATGAAATGCAGCTCCACACCGTGGCAGAGGCTCTCCAGGGGGGATGGATTGTGCTGTGTGATTCCAGCGATCCTGACTGGCCATTCCCAGGGTCCCACAGTGCCCTGGGAAAAGCCCATTGGTAATTAATTAATTAATTAATGCTACCTCAGCACATCAGAGCCTGCAAAGAGAGGGAAAACATCCTCTTATAGCCACTGCCAATCCTGGGTGCATAAAAGCAGCCTCAGCTTGCTGGGATCAGGGGCAGCAGAGCAGAAGTGGCTTGCCCCGTGTGCCAGGGAAATCTGGTGCCTCCTGGATGGATCTGCTCTTACAGATTCCTGCCAAAACGCTGGCAAAGGGTCTCACTGGCTGCCTGGAGTTCAGTCCTGGCCCTTTTAGTCCCTGGATTGATTGTGAGTGTTCTCTTAATTGAGACCCTCCCAGCTAGCAGGGCTGCTCTCCAGCGTATCCATGGATTGCCATGGGATGCAGGAGTGCCCTGGCAGAGCTCCCAAGGGCCAGCATCTCCAGGGAGCCATCAGCTGGCCTGTGCTTAAATCCCCCTGGGTTTTCTGGTGGCACTTAATAGACTTGGCATGCCTCTGCAAGAGCAAAATTATGGGATTGATGAGGTTTGGATTGGAAGTGATGGAAAATGTCCTCACTGAAAGGGTGGCCAAGCTCTGGAAAAGGCTTCCCAGGGAAGTGGTGGAGTCAGCATCTCTGGAAATGTTCAGAAAATGTATAGATGTGGCCCTTGGGGACATGGTTCAGTGATGGCCTTGGCAGAGCTGAGGGCATGGTTGGATTTGGTGATCTTAGAGGGCTTTTCCATCTTTATGCTGGATCCATTGTACTCCTGGGGCTGGGTGCTAACACACCCTGCTGTGATGGCAGGGCTGGCTGGGGCTGGGGAGCTGCTGAGGAGTCATTTTTGAGGAAAGATGTTGTATCTCACATCCACCAGCACACATGGAATGGCCCTAACTTTATTTCCATAGAACCACAGAAAGATTTGTGTTAGAGAGACCATAAGAACATCTTGTTCCACCCCCTGCCACGGACACTTTCCACTAGAGGAAGTTTTTCTGTTTGGGCTTTTTTTGTACTAAAATATCAGTGCTGTTGGGAAAAGCAGGAAGTCTTGGCAGAGCACAGGGGCTGACAGTGAGGATTAGGAATGGACACGGGTGAGCAGTGAGAGTCCAAGGCAAGGACAGGCAGGGGAAAAAGACGTTTCTATTTGCAGGGCCTGTTTGAAACTAATGGAGCAGGGAGGGGGGAACACATTGTTTTTCTGCTCTGCAGTAGTGTGGATGTTTAATACCAGCCAGGCACTGAAATCCTCCTGCCAAAGCCCCAAGTGTTGGTGTTCTCAGGCACCTCTGTGCATGTTTGGGAGCATCCCGTGGGTTTGGAGCACAGACCATGGAATCCCAGACTGGGTTGGGTTGGGAGGAACCTCAAAGCTCATCTCATCCCACCCCCTGCTATGGACAGCAGCACCTCCCACTAGCCCGGGCTGCTCCAAGCCCTATCCCACATGGCCCATTTCCTGAGCAGTCTCTGTTTTGTGCTGGCCTCCAAACTCTTCTTTCCTTGCTCAGAGATCAGTCCTGAGAGATGCTCTGTCCCCACCCCAGGCAGCCCCAGCACAGGCAGCCAGTCTGAGCCCTGTTGGTGCCTTTTTCCCCTCTTACAGCAATACTCAACACCCCAATTCTCAGAGCCTTTTTTGTTGCCTTTATTTTCACTGCAAAGACACAATATGTGTCTAAAGGTAAGAGGCAGTGGGTGGGAGGTGAAGCTTTTAGGAGTCCTGGGGATAGAACAGAGCAGTTTATCCTTCCTGGCTTATTAGTTCAGGATTTTACTGCCTCTTTGACAAAAGAAAGTCCAGCTTGTCACTAGTTTCCCTCTGATGACGCTGGGGTTTGGTGGGAAAAGCCAATCTTTTCTTTGGTGGAAAAAGCCAATCTTCTCTTTTGTGAAAAGCCAGCTTTTCAGTCAAAGCCAAGTTTTCAGTAGAAAATGGTTGGAAATTGATCATCCCAATGGAAAACCTGCCTCTGCTGCTCCCTGTCACCACAGCTCAAGCACAGGAGAAGCAGCAGCTGCCCTTCCATGCTCCCTCAGCAGCTGCAGTGGGGTGTGTGCACTCCAGGCAGGCACATCCACATCCAGCATGATCCATCTCTTTGGACAAAGGGTGATAAATGCCCCGTGTCCAGCTGTAATAACCTGGGTGCTGCTCAGAGGGTCTCCACTGCCAGAGGGGATTGAGTTTGGCCTGGGTGGGGTGGGAAGCTTTAATTATTAGTCAGAGATGAATCCAACCCTCTCTGCTCGCTGCTTAATTAGGCTGTCCACGAGCTGGGATTAAAGACTTTGCATTATTGGCTGAAGAAAAATAAAGATGGTTTAACATGATTTCAGCAAGGAACTTCAACAGCATCTGTTATCCTGCCCCAAATGCTGTGTGTGAGTTGAACCCTTGACCCTGAGGCAGTGAGTTAGTGCTTGGAGATGTCTCCTGGACATTTATTCTGAGTGCTCAAGACGATGGCCCTGAACCTGCCTGCTGGGGATGCTTTCTCTGTGTCTGGCTTNAACATCTTGTTCCACCCCCTGCCACGGACACTTTCCACTAGAGGAAGTTTTTCTGTTTGGGCTTTTTTTGTACTAAAATATCAGTGCTGTTGGGAAAAGCAGGAAGTCTTGGCAGAGCACAGGGGCTGACAGTGAGGATTAGGAATGGACACGGGTGAGCAGTGAGAGTCCAAGGCAAGGACAGGCAGGGGAAAAAGACGTTTCTATTTGCAGGGCCTGTTTGAAACTAATGGAGCAGGGAGGGGGGAACACATTGTTTTTCTGCTCTGCAGTAGTGTGGATGTTTAATACCAGCCAGGCACTGAAATCCTCCTGCCAAAGCCCCAAGTGTTGGTGTTCTCAGGCACCTCTGTGCATGTTTGGGAGCATCCCGTGGGTTTGGAGCACAGACCATGGAATCCCAGACTGGGTTGGGTTGGGAGGAACCTCAAAGCTCATCTCATCCCACCCCCTGCTATGGACAGCAGCACCTCCCACTAGCCCAGGCTGCTCCAAGCCCTATCCCACATGGCCCATTTCCTGAGCAGTCTCTGTTTTGTGCTGGCCTCCAAACTCTTCTTTCCTTGCTCAGAGATCAGTCCTGAGAGATGCTCTGTCCCCACCCCAGGCAGCCCCAGCACAGGCAGCCAGTCTGAGCCCTGTTGGTGCCTTTTTCCCCTCTTACAGCAATACTCAACACCCCAATTCTCAGAGCCTTTTTTGTTGCCTTTATTTTCACTGCAAAGACACAATATGTGTCTAAAGGTAAGAGGCAGTGGGTGGGAGGTGAAGCTTTTAGGAGTCCTGGGGATAGAACAGAGCAGTTTATCCTTCCTGGCTTATTAGTTCAGGATTTTACTGCCTCTTTGACAAAAGAAAGTCCAGCTTGTCACTAGTTTCCCTCTGATGACGCTGGGGTTTGGTGGGAAAAGCCAATCTTTTCTTTGGTGGAAAAAGCCAATCTTCTCTTTTGTGAAAAGCCAGCTTTTCAGTCAAAGCCAAGTTTTCAGTAGAAAATGGTTGGAAATTGATCATCCCAATGGAAAACCTGCCTCTGCTGCTCCCTGTCACCACAGCTCAAGCACAGGAGAAGCAGCAGCTGCCCTTCCATGCTCCCTCAGCAGCTGCAGTGGGGTGTGTGCACTCCAGGCAGGCACATCCACATCCAGCATGATCCATCTCTTTGGACAAAGGGTGATAAATGCCCCGTGTCCAGCTGTAATAACCTGGGTGCTGCTCAGAGGGTCTCCACTGCCAGAGGGGATTGAGTTTGGCCTGGGTGGGGTGGGAAGCTTTAATTATTAGTCAGAGATGAATCCAACCCTCTCTGCTCGCTGCTTAATTAGGCTGTCCACGAGCTGGGATTAAAGACTTTGCATTATTGGCTGAAGAAAAATAAAGATGGTTTAACATGATTTCAGCAAGGAACTTCAACAGCATCTGTTATCCTGCCCCAAATGCTGTGTGTGAGTTGAACCCTTGACCCTGAGGCAGTGAGTTAGTGCTTGGAGATGTCTCCTGGACATTTATTCTGAGTGCTCAAGACGATGGCCCTGAACCTGCCTGCTGGGGATGCTTTCTCTGTGTCTGGCTTAATCGGTTTGATAGACTGTCTATCATTTATTTTTATTTATTTGCATTTAGGAGAGGGGGAATTTGTTGCTTGGGCTCTGTCAAAGAGCTGTGGGCAGTGGCAGGAAACAGCATCTGGCTTGGCCCTTGCAGGCTTAGGGCAGCCTAAAATAGACCAGGGGGTGTTTGGTGCAGGGGAGGGGCATGAGGAAAAGCAGTTAAGGGCAGGGAGCTTTCCTGTCCCTGCCCAAGCACTGCTGGAGTTAATGGGGATCATGCAAAGCAGGACATTTCATCTGCTTTCAGTGGGCTTTCTGGAGAAAGATTCTGCAGATTCTGCAGAGACAAAACCTGAGTGATCATCTCCAGAGAGCTGAGGCTTGGAAAACTCCCCTAACCTGAGGTTTAGATGTACTTGTGTCACCTGGAGTGAAACCAGGTCTGCTGCTGCAGGCAGAGAACCCTCAGGTGTGATAACTGACGCTCCTGCAGTGGGAGGGTGGCCTGGGATGGGCACCTGAGGGATTTGTGCTGCTGTGCCCAAAAGGCTGTTGTTCATTTAAAGACTGGAGTAGGCTGAGGTTGGATACTGGCCACTAGCTCTCCCTGTGAGGTGGAGAGGCCCTGGCACAGGGTGCCCAAGGGCTGCCCCTGGATCCCTGGAAGTGCCCAAGGCCGGGTTGGAAGGGACTTGGAGCACCCTGGGATAGTGGAAGGTGTCCCTGCCCATGGCAGGAGGTGGAATGAGATGAGCTTAAAGGTCCCTCCCAGCCTTTCTGTGATTCTTTACTGGACTTCTAGAACAGGATATTCATAAATGGTTAAGCTGAAGTGAGGTGAAGTTGTGTTTTTCTTTTTCTCAGTGATTTGCAGCCCTCGGTCAGGGCAAGAGGAGAAAATCCTCGTCTGTAGCACAGCAATAACAACTGGGAAGCAAGTGTCTGGTGATGTTCATCGTGCTACCCTGCTCCTTAAAATACATATGCCTTGAAGTCTGCCAGGCGTTTTGTTCTACAAAGCATATGGTTTAACAGATAAAATGATTTCTGACCTGGAGACCTGAACTGACAACTTTGGAGACAAACAAAAACCAGGATGGCTCCATCTGTCAGGGCTGGTTCATGTCCATGCTGCTTACTGACATTTATGTGTGTGCATCGGGGAACTGCTTCAGTGCCCCTTCCCCTCCCTTCCCCAGGAGCTGTTCGGTGTCCACCCTCGTGTTCCTGGCTTGGTGCACGAGTTTCCCCCCAGGCCCTGGCCACGACCTCTGCTTGGAAGGGCTTTGCCAACCCTGGGCTTTTGTTTCTTTAACAGTTCCCTGCTCAGGCAATGTGTTGGTTGCTGGGCTCAGTCTGAAGCTTTGAGCAGGGTCTTTCCTCGACCTTTCCAGGCTCAGGAGCTTGTCACAAGTCAAGTTAGCTCCATCCCAATCCTGCTGCCAGAGAGTAATTCTGGGATGTCATTCTAAAGGCAGATTCTTCTGGATGACAAAGCTTTGGGTGCTGGCCCTTGTGCTCTGCTTCCATTTCAGTTTGTCATGTGTGTGTTTCTAAATCCGAGATCCCGTCTCAGCTTTCTGGTTTTGATAGGACTCTGTGGCCAGATATTTGTAGAGTGAATATCCTAAAACTCTCCTGTTATACCTCCTGCAAGTGTCCCAGCCCTTGTAGAGGTGCTTGCTGGATCAGGGGCTGAGGTCACTGTTGAGTGAGGTGCTCAGTGATGGTTACAAAGTCACCTCCTGCAGACAGCAGTCGTCCATCAGCCTGGGCATGGCCACTGCACCGGACCAGGGCTGTGGAAGGGAGTGGTAGTGTCCAAAATTTGTGTCCTGACACTCCAAGCCCTTGTCCCCAGTCTCTCTCCACGTTTCTTTCTGGCTGCTTCAGGCCACAATGAGGTCACTCCAAGGCTTCTCTTCTCCAGGTGAACACCCTCAGCTCTCGCAGCCTTTCCTCCCAGCAGAGCTGCTCCATCCCTCTGATCATCCTGGAGCCTCCCCTGGACTGGCTCCAGCAGCTCCAGGTCCTTCCTGTGCTGGGACAGCTCTGCAGGTGAGGTCTCACCTGGGCAGGGCAGAGGGGCAGAATCCCCCCCTGCCCTGCTGCCCACGCTGGGGGCTCAGCCCAGCATAGGGGGGTTCTGGGCCAGGGCCTGTCCAGCTCTCACCCACCAGGACCCCAAGTGCTTCTCCCAGAGCTGTTCTCCATCCCTTCATCCCCAGCCTGGATGGATTTGTAGCTGGGGATGGGTAGTGGGGGGTGGGTGCCACCAGCTCTGAGGCTTTGGGTGATGAACTTTGTCGCCTTCTAGAATAAACTTTATTTCTCCTTTCCTCATTATTCTCTCAACATCCCCATTGCCCTGTGCACATCCAGGGGTGGAACAGCTGATGGGGATTATTTCTGCACTCACCAGCAAATCCATCCCCATGTAGTTATTTAAAGCTGAAACTAAAAAGCCAGCGGTGTCTGAGAACAGAAGCTCCGCTAAGAAGTTTTAAGCAAACATTATTAGATATGACCTCTTATTTATGAGCGACTTTGCAAAGGGAAGTCTGTTACCCTCTCACTGCCTCAGCAAAAGACCTATTTTCCCAGCCATAATATCCCCGCCAGCAATCAGTCTGATTGGAGTTCAGGATGATGCAGTAAATATACCAAAGCTGAATTTAACCAGCAGAGAAGCAAATAATAATAACTTGAGGCCTTTGGCCATAAAAATGCAGACGTTTACCTTGAATGTTGACTCAAACCATTTCAATTTTGTGCCAAATGAGGCTTGAAATGTATCACCCCGTGTTCAGTGTCCAACCAATAAAAATTGCCTTAAATATTGCACCTTCCTGCTGGCAGTGCTGCAGAAGTGATACAACTCTCTCTTGGTCGGAGCCCCCTGGAAGCAAGGCAATAATGGTGGGGTTTGTTTGTTTATTTAGGGATCTCAGAGCAAGCTGTGAATATTCACTGATGTTGGGGAGGCTTTTTGCTATCACCTGGGTTGCACTGCAAGGTAAAGCTTTGTCTTTCTGCTCCAACATCTCCAAACCTGCAATTTTAGGTGGAAGGAGCAGGATATGGTAAAGGAGGAACACAGACAGGTAAAGAAAAGCAGCCAAAATCTTTATCTCTGCACTTTTCTGAGCTTCCTGATTCATTAGCAGGCCTGATTATCCAGTTCCGTGGCTGTAATCCCTAATTAAACACCACTGCTGACAGCATGTTTGTGCCAAGCTGAACATAAGTGGCCTCTTCTTAGTAAATGTGTAAGTCTGATCTCTGTACTGTTAACAGAAAAATGAGAGCCCGAAGTTCTTGGAGAATGGTAATTGCCAGAGGGACTTGCTCTTCTTTTCCCCCTTAAATGCACAGTCGATGACCATTAATGTTCAATATGTTTTAAAATGTAATTCCTCGAATCAAAAGCTTGTTTTGAAAATGGAGGGGAGGCCTCTGTATGTGCCCATCAGGCAGCGAGGTGCTAATGAATCCATCTGGAGGAGAGGCCAGGAGCTGGAGCTGCTGTCACTTGTTTTCAGCTCCCGGTTTCTCTGCAGCCTTCCCGTGGGGACCAAAGGGTGCTCGAGCAGGAGCTGATTCCTGACTGCACTGAAATGTTCTGTTGTCTTGAGAGTGGGTTAAAGATGCTCAGTGCCATTTGAATTTCTGTTCCATTTTGGGGTCTGTGTTTGGGTAGCAAAACTGTTGAGGGGAAGAAATGAGGGTATGTGGTATGGGTGGAGTGATTTTTGTACATTATATTTTTCTATTGCTTTGGCAGCAAACAGCTTTGAAATGGGTGAGATAGGACCTTACCAGCTCTGGGAGGGCCCAAACCTGGCTGCAGGAGCTCAGGTGATGACACCTCACCCCCGTGTCCATACAGGAAGTTTTTTAACCTCTCCTAGCACAGCGCCTGAAACCAGAACAGCTTCTTTGCAGAGAGCACCAAGGGAACACAGATTTGCAGCTGCTGTGGGGATGTTTATGTATGACACAGGACTAAAGCACTGCTGCCTTTTTGTTTCCTAAAGGTGGGATTACCCTGAGAGTTTTTGGCCATAACTTTCGAGCCTGTGGGTTAGAGAGGCTGAAAGATGAGGGTGCACGTATGGGTCAAGGCTGCATCCATATGGAGTGGTGCCTGTGAAGCACTCAGGGAGTACAGCTATCCTGCCTGGCCAGATCTGCTGCTTCCTTGAGCTTTTCAGCTCTTGCCTCTCCAGTGTCTCCTGCCTTTCCCTCCCTCCTTGTAAAGTTGTGCTCACGCAGGGCAGGAGCAGAGCCGTGAGCCCCTGGAGGGTGTGGGTGGAGAAGGGGTTTTGCAGAGCAGACAGAGGGAGTTCCTCCCCCACTGCTGTGCCCCCGCTCCTCTAAAGTCACGGGCTCCTGTTTCTGCCCAGCCCGGGGCAGTGGTTCAGCTGCAGAGGCTGCAGCAGATGGGGAGGCTGCCCGGCGCTGGAGGCACTGCTATAAATTCCCCGTGCCCTCGGAGCCCGGTGCCACACAGGGAACGGCTCCTTCTGGCGCTCCAGGCCCGGCCTCTCGCCGTCTGCACAGCAAAACCGGCTCTTGGGGTCCGGGGGTGCTCTGGCTTCTGCAGCCTGGTCCCACATGGGCTCACACAAGGGCCGGTACCTGCAGGGCCACCTGAGCCACCCGTGCCCCCCGTCTCCAGAGGTGCTGTGAGGTGAGACCCTCCCGCCCCTTTGTTGGGCACTGTGTTTCCTTAGGGGTGCCCTTCTTTTAAGGAGCTGTGTGAGCCGTCTCAAGCCTCCCCCCATCACCACCTCATCTTTTATATTTTATTTTCCCTGAGCAGATGTGAAGATCGTGCTTTTGTCAGCTTTCCTCCTGCTCCAAAAAGGGAAGAAGAATTTGAAAAGAATATTAAATTCAGGAAGGGTGCACAGAAGGGATTGGGAACAAGTTTTCCTATCGCACATCAGAGCCGCATGTCCCACATTCCCCTCCTCCAGGCGGATCCTTTGCCTTGATTTCTTTACCTTTTTCTTTTCTTCTGTCATGACTCCTGGAATAATTAGTTACCAGCAACTGTGTGTGTGTAGTTTTAAAGGCGACTTTTATATCAGCAGCATGGGTTCCCTTTGCCACAGCTCTGCAGTGCCTCATTCCCTTGAAGATATGCAATCAGCACTTCTCCTGAACCCACTGATATACTTGGCCATCACTTAAATATCATTACAGGAAAGATTTCGACGAGATCACTGCACGTTAGACTTTAAAGTTTGACTTTAAAAGAATGTCTGGGCTTTGCTAAAAGGCATTAGTAATGGGATTCTCTATCTTTGAGCTTAATTTATTCTGAAGAGAAAAAGGCCATTATCTTAAATCTTTTTTTCCCCTTTTCCTCCTCGTACAAAAAAGAAGAAAGGGAAAAGCAGCCTCTGAAGTCCAGCACTTATGGCAAACCCATTGTTTAATTACTTGCTCTTTTCATCTTTTGGAGGGAGGCGAGCTTGGGGGGAGGTGGCAGCCAAGGGTGTTTTGGCGTCATGGCTCCTGTTGCTCCACAAACAATGCCAGGCTTGGCTTTTTCAACTCACTTGTCTCTTGACCTGCTTTTCTCTAGGATTAGCCAGTTATGGGTTCATTTTCCATGAGAAATGCAGAGTCATTCCTGTTATTCAGCGCTGTGGGTAAGTTTTGACTAAGCCAGAAGGACAGGAAGAAAATCCTGGAATTTCTCAGTGCTGGTCAACAACTGCAGGCTGGGAACCTTCTTCTAAAAGAGTTTGTGACAGACAGACCCTCCTCTGCAGAGCTCTTGTTAGCTATGCCAAAGAACAGCCCAGGAGTGAGTCCATGGATGTGTTTTATGTGCAGACACTGCTGGGAGCAGCTCTTGGCTTCTGGAGGATTTGATTTCCATCAATAGCATCAGAGCACAGAGAGTCTACGGACCTCCTGTTATTAGTGCTCAGCCAACCTTGAAATTTTTGGTGCATCCCAAGCCCACATTGTGCTCATGCATCAAAACTGAGCAAAAAAGCCTTGCCTTGGGTTTAATTCCATCTGAGGACAGGTCCAGCCTTGGGTCACAGCACACAAAATTCTTGGATTAGGCCAGAAACAGAACCCAAACAAACCAAAACCCAAATAGCTTGCTGCAGCAGCAGGATTTTTTTAGCTAAACTGAGGAGCAAAACCCTGGGAAAAGTTCAATTCCAGTTTTTCCAATTCAGAGCCAAATGCTGTTCCCTGGAGCATGGGGCTGGAAGCATCCATTCACAGCAGTGCTGGAGCAGGGAAGAGCAGAGGCTTTGCCCCAGGGCCATGGGAGCTCTATTGATTCCAGCTGTCCTGCACTTGGGCTGTGACTTTCCCGTTTCACTGGAACTGGTTTGTGCTCTCTGGGGCCCTCCTGGATGCAGGCAGGACTCCATCCCTTGGAGCTGTAGCTGCTGGAGCCGGAGTTATCCGACGAGCTAAGGATCAATTATGCATTAGAGACCTGGTAATGATGAGAATTAAATGAGCTTTTGCTGAAGTGTGCTGTGCTTCTGTTCACCTTCACATGGAAACTGCTCTGAAGAGCACCAACATCTGCACAAATAATCCATCTTCTGGCAAGCACATTGATCCTGTGTTTACAGACAGGAGGGCTCTCCTGCTGCCTCTCCTGGGACAGGGAGCTCTGCACACAGGAGGGAGGGATGTGGTGGATTTCCATGCCTGGGATATGCACATCATCACTGGGTCACAGTGCCGGGGGTGTGGGGGCAGCAAGGTTGTTAAATACCTTTACACTCTTCCCTCCCTTCTGCTTTGAGGCAGTTTCCCATCGTGGAAATGCTGGGAGAGCCTGGAGAAGTGAAGGCTCTGAGGAGAGCTAAGAGCCCCTTCCGGGGTCCAGGGCTCAGCCTCCATCCAGGAGGTCAAGACTTTGCCATGAAGCAGTGTGGAACATCTACCTGGACACCTGTGGATGCTCCAGCTGCTTCTGTAGGTACAGGTGTGTCTGGAGGGAGTTGTCAGCTTTTGGCAAAGGTGCAAAATGGTGTTTGTGCTGCACCACTGCCTGGTGAGCCCAGGAACCAGCCTGGATGGTTTGAGCACCTTTTGTGCTGCTATTTGTCCGTTGTTCCTTCAGAGATTCCTGGAATCACTGAGGTTGGAAAAGCCCTCCCGGCCCATCGAGTCCAACCTGTGACTGATCCCCACCTTGTCCCCAGCCCAGAGCTCTGAGTGCCACCTCCAGGTGTTCCTTAGACACCTCCGGGGATGGGGACTCCACACCTCCCTGGGCAGCCCCTGCTAAGGCCTGACAACTCCCTCCTGATCTCAAACCTGAGCCTGCCCTGGCCCAGCCTGAGGCCGTTCCCTCTCCTCCTGTCCCTGTTCCCCGGGAGCAGAGCCTGACCTCCCCGGCTGCCCCCTCCTGTGTGCAGAGCCACAAAGTCCCCCGAGCCTCTTTTTCTCCAGGCTGAGCCCTTTTCCCAGCTCCCTCAGCTGCTCCTTCTCATAGGACTGACGCTCCAGACTGTTCCTCAACTTCATTGCCCTTTTTTCTCCAGCTTTAGGGTTGGAGCCAAGCCACCTTTGGCATTTTTCTTGTCCCAGACCTGGATGGTTTTAAACAAGGCCTTGATTTTGGCCATGGCCCAAGGATGTGTTGAGCCGTCCAAGGGTTCCTTTTGGTGTTTTGGGTGTTTTCTCCTGGGTTTGGTCTTCAGCAAGACTTAAACCTCGGTCTCTTGACACTAGCCTTGGTCTCCTGACTCAAACAGGTGTCACTGGGCATCTGTAGCATAATCTTTAATTTGTACAACTTGCAGAGATCAATGCAGGGTCCCCAGGACAGCCAAGGTTGGTGGTGAAAACAGCATCAGTTCAAACTTTCCTTGTTTGAATCCCTGTGATTCTGTTCCTCCCCAATGGCACAGGAATTGTATGATGACACTTCCCTATTGCAATGCAGTTCTGCAGGTTAATTTATTTTTTCCAAGGCACTTTGCAAACATTAAGTGTTACATAAATTTCGGGTATTATTATCCACAAGACACATTGATTTGCAGAGTGTGGTCGTATTGTCTGGATTCCTTTTTTCCTTTAAAAATTTCAATCCATTAAAAAGAAGGGGGAGGAAGGGGGAGCCTCATAGGTCTTATACAAGACCAAATAGTTCCATAAACACAGAGCTGAAAGTGGCTGATCAATGAGAAGGCAAACGGGGCCAATTGTGCGTCAGCTCCTGCCTACAGTTACGGTTTGCACTGGGGACTCTGGGCTTGCTAGGATCAATGCATGAGTGTGGGGACCAGCTCCCACAGCAGTGGGACATTTTCCCACTTCTCCCTTAATTCCATGCCCCCTGTGCAACTCTGCTGCGCCCAGCTGCCTTGGGTTTTCAAAAGGAGCAGCTCACATGTCACTGGGAAAATCCAATCCTCCCAGCAGTGGTATTTATGCCCCTGTGGCACTGTTATCTCTCTGGGGACAGGGAAATACACACCTGCATTCTGGGGATTCTGAAGGTGACCACTGGGAATAAATCATGAGGGAGCAGGGCTGCTCCTACAGCTCCTCAATGATGCTGTAATTTACTTTATCAGGAACAGCAGGACAGGAGAGATAACTGAATGTTTTCTGCTAGGATGGGGGCTGACAAACGTGGGGGGTTATGTTTTGGCTGAGTGACACCATAATGGCAAGCATTGTGTTCTTCCCCATTTTTATTTGGAAAGCTAAGATGGAGCAAGCAGGGACCATCTGTCTTTTAGGCGTGGAAAGGTGTCCCCTCCCCAGCTCAAATCAATCATAACTCTCCAAGAGTCATTGATTTACAGACAGCACCAAACCACCTGCTCAGTACATCCCCAGGTTTTGGGGTTTTTTTGTGAGAAACTCTGAATTCTGCATTAGTGGGAGGCAGAAAGAGGCAGGACAGTTGTGTCCAGTGAGTTGCACCTCCCTTGACCTGCTCCCTGGCTTGCAGAGCCCAGCTGTGGTATTCTCAACTCATTGCTCACATCTGGGCTGAGACCAAGCAAACTTCTCTCATAGCTTGTAAAATCTCAAGGTTTTGAGTGACTGAGATGGGACTTGCTGATTCTGGGGGAACCAGCTCTTGCCAGTGGTCCTTAGTTTGGTGTTGACGGTTCAAGTGTTGAGTCTTTCTTGTTGAGTCTTCCTCTTGGCCTGTGGATTTTCACTGGAAAAGGGGAGATGTGGTGATTGCACCAGGCTCCTGTGTGTCTCTGCCCTGGGTTCTCCTGCATGTGGGCAGTTTTGCCATGGTGCACCAGTTTCACAGACACGGAGAAGTGCAGAAACAACTGCTTTCCAGCAGGCCAAGAAGCCATGCAGGGTTAGATTTTGTTTACTGGATGGGATTTGTGTTTGCAGAAGTTTCTTTGAGATTCTGGCAGATAGACCCAGCAGAAGTGAGAAGCACTACTGTTCTCTGGTGACAAGATGTGAATGCTGAAGCTCCACTTGTAAGAAACCTCCCACAAATCTGAAGTGTGCCGAGGTTCCCGAGCTGATCCACCTCTGCTCTTGAGAAGAGTGGCCCTTGTGAGGCAGTAGATTACAGCAGTGAGCTGGGCTGGGAGCAGGATCTCTCTCCTGCAGAACACACTCCCATTGTCCCAACCACAGTTTGGTATTTGCCATAAGCCACACGCTCTTATGAAAAACCATTTGCAAGATAAGTAAAGGAAAATGTAATCCCTGAGTGGAATGAAAGGTGCTTTGAAATGAATGGGGGATAATCCTTTTGTTGTCTGTTACAAATGCACTTTATTTCTGCATTATCTGAGCATGAGAATAGACTGTTCTCTCAACCAGCAAATCCACTGCAGCACCCTCTCCTCAGCGCTCAGACCCCAGTGAAGCGACGGAGCCGCCTCTGAACTCCCTGCGCTCGGCGGGTTGCAGAAAGGGCTCTTTTGAATTTCAAAATCCTGCTGGCATGATTATTTTGGTGTTTGCAGTGTGCAGAGTCTTGGCTTAAGTCACGCTAAAGACGCGGGTTGGGATGCAGGAAGTGGTCTGAGGGATTTAGCTGCCTACCTGCCCCTGCCTTCCTATCCAAACAGGCAGGGAAATCTGCCTAAATTGCTTTTAAAATCACAAAGCCTCTGCTCCAGGGACTTGTAGTTGGGGTCGAAGGATTTCTTCCATCTGCTTTCAGTGTGTTTTTCTTTGTTGGCAAATTTCTCTCGGCAAGTTCGCGCCCGTTGATTTATGCAAGGAGATGCTTCCAGCTTCTGCTGGGCTTCGTGACCCCCGTGGCAACAGCCTGGCCAGATCCAACCGGCCACTCCAGCAGAAAGGAATCCTCAGAGCTTGAGGACTGAACACTGCAGAGCCTGGAATGGCAGCAGCTCTTTCCAGCTGATGTTAAAGTGCTTCAGTTACTGCAGGCACCGATTCTGGGGGCCTGGAAAATGCATCCCAGCATGACTTCTCCTTGGATTTTTAGTGACCAGAGTTCAGGAGATGAGTGATTTGTTCACTCTGATTTTGTTGTCTGCCATACCCAGCCTCCAGTCAGTGGTTAAACTTCTTTACACTCTTCCTGGTTTGATGCAATTACCCATCATGGAAATGCTGGGAGAGCTGGGGTGTTCAGCCTGGAGAGGAGAAGGCTCCAGGGACACCTTGAAGCCCCTTCCAGTGCCTAAAGGGGCCCCAGGAGAGCTGGAGGGGGACTTGGGACAAGGGCCTGGAGCAACAGGACACAGGGAATGGCTTTCCACTGCCAGAGGGCAGGGACAGATGGGATTTTGGGAAGGAATTGTTCCCTCGGAGGGTGGGGAGGCCCTGGCACAGGGTGCCCAGAGAAGCTGTGGCTGCCCCTGGATCCCTGGCAGTGTCCAAGGCCAGGTTGGATGGGGCTTGGAGCAATCTGGAATAGTGGAAGGTGTCCCTGCCCATGCAGGCACTGGAATGGAGCTTTAAGGTCTCTTCCCACCCAAAAGATTCAGGATTCTGTTTCCATTCTGTACTGAAGAAAGGATGCAGATTTTCTTTTTGGTTTTTCTTCAGGAAACTCCTTGGAAGTGAGGTCTGTCCTGGACTGAGGTGTTGCCCATCTGGCAGGCTGGGCAGTGCCTTTCCTGGCTGAATTCCCAGCAGCAAGGCTCTGTGCTCCAAACCATGATATCCCATCAGGATCCCATCAGAGCCCAGCTGTGCAGGGACCATGGTATCTTCCCCTAATCAACAAATCCGAGCCTGGGCCTCCCATTATTCCCATTGCCTATGGCATGCATGATTTTGGTCTTGGAATAATTCAGTTGCTTTTAGTAAAACAATTACAGCTCTTATAATTTTTCTTTGCAAGCATAGTAATTAGAGGAGAATAAGAAATTAATTAAAAAGCTAATTATAAAGCCTATGAATGTTGTTTTCAAATTTTTTAATGAATTTACTTTTGGTAAATGCCACTATTTCCATTTTTTTCTCAGCTCTGGTGGTGGCTATAGGTTGGGAAACTGGGGGAATCAAAGTGTGGGTTCCTGATGTGGCGTGGTGCTGTGCTGGCTCCTAAGGAGATTAGGACATAGATGATGGAAAAGACACAGGAACAGCACTAAGCTGGCTGTAAGCCTGTTGTCTTCCAGCTTTTTCCATTATGAGGCACAAAGGAAATTCAGGTTTTCTGCCTCCTGGAGCCTCATGCCATCCTAATCTCAAACTAATCCCTTCAAACAAGCATTTCCCTGCCCTTGGAGCAGGTTTGCCATGGGGCCTTGCTTCCTCGGGAGCCACAAAACGCTGCAATTAATCGGGGTGCTTAGGTGGCTTCTTCAAGACCACATTAAGCTCAGCAGCAATTTAAAGCAAGTGTCCACTGGTAAATGGTGAAAACCACCCTGGGAAAAGCCGGGATGTTCCCATGCATAGCAAACGATTCATTAGCATCCAAGCGATTAGGAGGAATACCAAAATGACCTTGCAGTCATTAGGAGCGAGGTATGTTATGACTTTAAGTTTAGAGGGACTTGCATTACAATGTAACATCTAATTAGTGTTACCTCTACTAATTGCTACGTATTGCTGAGGTATATAAAAATAAATGCCTCAGTGATACTGGGGCCAGCAATGCCGAGGCTGTGCATGTTGGAACAGGGGAGAAGTTTCCTGCCATAATGAGCAGCAGCAGTTTGGTTCCCTTCGCTGGCAGCTTGTTAATGTGGCTCTTGTTGTCTGCTGAATGTAAAGAGAGGTTTTGTGTGGGGATTGTGACTGTTGGGCTCTCCAGCAGCCTTTGTGAGGTGGGTTCCCACTGCCGGAGTCTGGGTGACAGCACAGGAGAGCTGGGGGGAATTCCAGGGGAATTCCTCCTGCAGCAGATAGTGGTGGTGGCTCTGCCAAAAAGGTGGTCCTTGCATGAGGCTGCAGTCATGGATTTGGAGTCAGAGCCTTCACCTGTGCTTCCAACAATAAATCACAGGATCTTAGGATTGTTCGGGTTGGAAAATACTCCAAGATCAAGTCCAACCATCAATCCCATCACGGGAGAGACCTCTGCTCCCAGGGGACAAGCACAGGATGAGAGGGAACAACCTCAGACTGCACCAAGGGAGGGTCAGGCTGGACATCAGGAGGAATTTCTCCATGGAAAGGGTGCTCAGGCATTGGAAGGGGCTGTGCAGGGAGGTTTGGAGTCCCCACCCCAGGAGATGTCCAAGGAACAACTGGAGGTGGCACATAGTGCTCTGGGCTGGGTGACAAGGTGGGGATTGGTCACAGGTTGGACTCAATGATCCTGGAGGTCTTTTCCAGTTTTAATAATTCTGGAATTCTCTGTTCACCACTAAACCATGGCCTCAAGTGCCACCTCCACCTGTTCTTCGAACACTTCTGCATTTGGTGACTCCACCACTGCCCTGGGCAGTCTCTGCCAGTGCTTGACAATTCTTTCTATGAAGAAATGTTCCCTAATATCAAATCTAAACATTCCCTGGTGCAACTCTCAAAAAGAGCATAAAGGGAAGAAATAAAGGGAAAATAAAGATAAATGCTGATGCTTTTATCCCTAAGCACCTGTGATCCCTCTCCCCAGAGGTAAAATTTTTGGAAGATCAGTCTCTTTGGATAAGCTGGGAATAAGAGATGGGTTGACCAAGGAATAATCTCTGCAGGAGGCTGTGCTCTGGCTATTTTCATGTATACAGGTGATCAATTACTCTCTTAATAAAGAGAATAATTTTGTCTTCATCCTGCCTTGCTGATAAGGGGCACACATACAGGGAGGCAGGCTTGGAGTTCGGGGAGCAGACCAAGGGTGACAATGTCAGGAACAGCATTGCTGTGACCAGGACAGTTTTCTTTCTACTGTAACAAGTAAAGGGGTGGAAAGCCACTGGGAATGTTAAAACCAAAACTGTGCCTGCCTGAATTCCTGGCTTCTGAACACTTTCACTTCTCAGCTTCACAACACTTTGGTTTCCCAGCTGCCTGTGTGAAATTTTGAGAGGGTTTTTTGGTTTTTTTTAATTGTTTGTTTGTGATTTGTTTTAGTTTTGTTTCATTTTCAAAAACCGGGTTAGGAGAAGTGAATCTGCTGATAATTAAAGTGAAATCTTTGTTCCATGTGGTCTTTAGTGCTAAGATCATCATCAGAGCCAGACTGTGATATTTTGATATTCTAGACAATTTTTTTTGATATCTGGAGGGAAGTTACAAAGCAGGGAAGGACGGCAGGCCTGGCAGTTTTATAATCGCTCTGTCTAATGTGCAGTATCATGGGACACCTCTCAGATGTCTCCACGGTGGCTTCTGTGTGCTTCAAACACGTGTGCTCTTAACTGCAGAAACCAGCTCCTGAATTAATGACTGCGGCTTCAAAGGACCCTCCCCCTCCCCAAGCTGGAGATCTGAGGGCCATCTCCAAGTGGGTGACATGCCTTTGAAAATTATGCAGCGCAAACAATAAACCTCATTAAAGAAAGTCAGCAAAAGCAGCTCAGCAACCCAGCGTGGGGAACGGACACGGTAGGGACATGATCCAGGATCTCTGCCCGGGGCCAGGCAGTACCAAAAACTCTGTGTGAGAGGGCAAAGTGCATGTGAGTCGAGAGTGAAGTGCCAAGTCCTGCCCTTGGTCACACAATCCTCTGCAGAGCTCAGGCTAGGAAGTGCCCAGTGGGAAAGGGAGTGGTGGTCAGCAGTGGCTAGACATGAGCCAGGTGTTCCCAGGCAGGCAAGTGGCCAATGGCCCCTGGGCTGTGCCAGCCCCATTGTGGGCACTGGACCAAAGCAGTGATTGTCCCTCGACACCAGGCACTGCTGAGGGACCTCCAACCCCATGCCCATTTCTGGGCCCTCACAACAAAAAGGACATGAGGGGTGGGAGCATGTCCAGGGAAGGTCTGGAGCACCAGGAGTGGCTGAGTGAGCTGGGAAAGGGGCTCAGTTTGGAGAAAAGGAGGCTCAGGGGGGCCCTTTTGGCTCTGCACAACTCCCTGACAGGAGGGGGCAGCTGGGTAAGTCCCCATCCCTGGCAGTGTTCAGAAAACGTGTGGATGTGGCACATGAGGACATGGTCTGGGGCTGAACATGGTGCTGGGGGTTTGATTTGATGGTGTGAAAGTTCTCTTTGAACCTTGACAGTTCTGTGACTCTGTGGGTGCCCATGCCCATGACATTGTAGCGTTCCCTCTGAGGAGCTGTTGCCAGGCAGAAGGAGCCTGGTGGGATGTGGTTCATGGGCAGTCGAGGGGCTTGGATGAGTTTCTCATCTCCTGAGAAGAGTTGGGCAGTGCAGGGTGGAGCTGCTCATCTGCTCCTTCTTCATTGTGGGGTTGTGGGAAGGGTTTTTCTAAGCAGAGTGAAATCAGTGCTTTGACAGGCAGCAGTTCCACATCGAGCAGAACCTCTGCTCAAGTCTGATGCACCTCACTGAGCTCCATCGCCATCTCCAAAGAGAGCCCACCCTCCCGTTGGGCTTGGGGCCAGCTTGGCTGACCCAACACTCTGCCCATTTTGAAATGAGGATTAATGAGTTCTTCCATCTGATACTTGTTTGAGATTTGCCATTTGGGTTCATTTTAAACTAATTTTATTCTCCGTGTCACTGGCAATTTATGCAGCAAACGCAATTATTGGAGATGAACGCCTGCCACAGCTGAAGGCTACAAGTGCCACTTCCTTGGATGCGTGAGGAGCAAAGAGCTGGGGAATTTGGGCAAGGGGGAGGGAGAAGGAATATTAGAAAAATAATCTTTCTCTACAATACTCTCAGAGCTGATACACACACCTTCATAAAAAAGTAATTTAATTTTCCCAGTGCAGCATGAAAAGAAGATCTAATTATCCACTTCTAAATTGCTTCCTTAATTTTTCAAAACATGGCTTTTTGTTTATTCCTCTCCCCGAGCCCTGCTCGGAGCCTGATGTGGAGCTCACCTCCATCTGGAGGTCAGTGATAAAGCCTCCTGGAAAGGAACTTGCTCCTGATAGCAGGTGTTGGAGCTCCACGTGGGCCTTTTGTCCGTGCTAATGGGGCTTCTCCACAGGCAGCATCCTGTGGGTGATTCTGGGAATTCAGGAGGCATCCCGGGAGCTTGGCCAGGGATGTGCATCAAACATGGGTTCTTTTCTCAAGGCTTGCAGGAGCTTTGCTGCCTCAAAGCTCTGTGTTTTGCTGCTTTCTGGGTTTCTGGGTCTCGCTCAGCAGCATTGCTGCGGCCCCACATCTGTTCTGCATCCGTATCAAAGACTGTAGTCTGCGGAATGAAATTTCTGGAGTCCTCAAGAGATTGCCGTGGGCGCTGCCTTTCAGGGTGGTTATTTACCTTGTGCCTGGACAATATGTTCTGCTGAGCCCCTGAAGACCGGCCTTTCTGCAGGAAGCTCTTGTAAAAGTCATCAGCTGTGTTTGAGACAAGTGTTTGAAAAACCTCCTGGTTTTGATCATGTTGCATCGTGCGCCTCTCCATGCTTCATGTTTTCTTACCATGGATTTCCCTAAAGTTCAGCTCACAGGCTTGCTTTGGAATGTGAAATGATGTACACACACGCCTTCTCTAATATTTATAGGATAAATGCTAAGCTGTACTTCAGTGATTATCAGGAGCTTCTCAAAAACAGGTTTCAGGTGTTGGAGCTGACATGACACCTTCAATTATTTACTGGGAATTGGGTTTCAAACTGCTGGCTGTGGTTTGTTCAGGTATTCAGAGGCTCACAAACTGAAGCGGTTCAGCTTGGAGAAGGCTCCAGGATCACCTTGGAGCCCTTTCCACTGCTTGAAGGGGCCCCAGGACAGCTGGAGAGGAACCTGGGACAAGGGATGGAGGGACAAGACAAGGGGGAATGGATTCCCACTGCCAGAGGGCAGGGTTAGATGGGATTTTGGGAAGGAAATTTTCCCTGTGAGGGGGGGGAAGCCCTGACACAGGGTGCCCAGAGAAGTGTGGCTGCCCCTGGATCCCTGGAAGTGTCCAAGGCCAGGTTGGATGGGGCTTAGAGCAACCTGGGGTATTGGAAGGTGTCTCTTCCTGGATGGAACAAGATGGACTTTTGAGGTCCCTTCCACCCCAAGCCAGTTTGTGATTCCATGATTATATGAAAACAGTTCCAATATGTGTTGTCCAATTTTTAAACTTTTTTGTGTGTTGCATTCCACTGTTAAACTCCCTCGCTCTGTGCTCCCTGACTTGTTGGGCCTGAGTTCTGCACTGAAAGCTGTAGGGATGGGTTTTTTTATTCCCTGTTGGTCTTACTGGTGCTGGATTAGTTTCTTTTTTATCCCCCCCCCCCCCAAATATGAATGGCAGCATGCAGAGCTTTTCAGGGTATCTTACAGAATCCCAGAATGGTTTGGGTTGGAAGCAATCTGAAGGATGATGCAGTTCCAACCCCCGATGTGGCTGGCTGTGGCAGGGGATGCACACAGCAGTGCAGGTCAGAACTCCCACTCCTCCAGCCGGACACGAGGGGGTCAGGACCGTGTGGGCTGGAGCCAGCAGCTGCCAGCAGAGCTCTCCCGCAGAGCCTGGCTGTTCAATAATGCTCTAATTAACTACTGCAAACTTCAGAGGACCCAGCTAACTCTAATTGAGAGATCAACAGAGGCTGCAATGAAGTTAGATGTGCATACTAATTACTGAATTATCTAACACCTGCTTTGGAGAGCAGCACCAAAATATAAATACATTTTGCATTGTAAGGCCCTTGCTTTGAGGAAGGCGAGTTCTTGCCTTGTCAGACTCATCTCATCCCTTGTGCTGGCTGCAGCTTCCCAGAGGCGCCTCGTTGGAAAAGCTCTATCTTTTATTTTTAGGCAGGGTAGTGAGGCTGTCATGTTGCAGGCTCAGCTTGCAAGGAGCCAATTAAGCAGGATTCCAAACATTAACTTGGATTCTCCCAAGGTGACGTTGAAGATGATGATGATGATGATGATGATGATGACGACGACGTCCTTCGCAAAGCCCCAGTGAATTCGTACAGCGCTCCGAGTTTCCTGTCAGTGTCCAAATGACACTCAGTTTGCTGGCAGCTCCCAAAGCAACTCTATAAAAAGAGTGAAAAAAAAGAGGATTCATTTTTCAGCTGCCGAGTGGCAAATGCAAAGGTTCAGTATCCCAGGCATTAGCGCAGGGATCTACCGAAGGGCTGTGGCCAAGCACTCCTGGGATGGGGAGGAGAAATGAGAGGGGAGAGGAAAAGAGAGTTTGGGATTTTTTTATGATTATTATTCCATTCTGTTGGGGTTTTTTGAATACTGATCTGAGGTGCGATTTCCACATCATCAGCTCAGTCAGCCATCACCAGCAGCCCTCTGAAGGCAATAATTTTCTGCTAAGCAATTTTGTCGCCGTGCTGGAAGGATAAATGAAACCAATGTTTGAGTGCTTTGTCCAGCCTGGAATCAGCACGTGGCACATCTTCCCTCAACAAGCGGTTATTCCCTGTTTTCTTTTGTTGAGGATTAAGCTGCTTACCATGGAAAATGCGTGAGCTTTGCTATTTCCTCCCCCTTTTTTTAGTATATTTGCTCAAGTGAGACTCATTGGCTGTTTTGATGGTTTCAG
The DNA here is from genome assembly GCA_013398075.1 of Notiomystis cincta. Taxonomy (NCBI): domain Eukaryota; kingdom Metazoa; phylum Chordata; class Aves; order Passeriformes; family Notiomystidae; genus Notiomystis; species Notiomystis cincta. Next base: position 63,223 of record VZRX01003988.1, on the reverse strand, counting down.
TAGTGCTGTCTCTGTTTGTTACAGAGCTGGTTGGATGCTTTCCTGCTGACAACTGACTATTCCATCTCTCCTGAAAGGCAGGAGCTGTTGTGGAGCCTTCTGCCCTCAAAACACTGCTTTTGCTCATGGTTTCTTTGATGTACAAAGCCTTGAAATCCAGAATTCTTGACTGTAGTGAGCTAGAGCCAGGTTGGGGAGGAGTCTGCAGAGCAGAGAACATCCTCTTTGGAGTCCCGTCCTGACTCCAGGTTCTCTTGTCACCCTCTTGGAAAGACAGACACAACTTGTCTGTCACTGCCTGGTCCCAACAATCCTCTCCCCTTGCTCCTGATCAAACTGCCTCACACACATCCCCACGAGGTGTCTGCACTATTCTGGGGAAGGGGTTGTTAGAAATTCCCCTCGTGCTCCTCTTACTCGCTGCAAACTGAGATTATTGACTGCCTGTGATGCTAAACATCCCTCAGCCTGCTGCTTACTTGGAAAATCTTTCTGTAACCGCAGTTGCCAAGCAACTGTCAGCTGTATTTCCAAGATGCTCAGGCCGCCTTCAAGATGTTTGGACCCAAATGCTGCCGCTCTGCTCTCCAAGACTGACGTTTTCCCTGGGCAGGGAGGTTTGGGAAGGCCTGGTAGCATTCTTCTCATCCTGGCATTATCTTCCCTGGCTTTATTAGCATGTTTTCCCAAAGCTCTCTGTCCACTCATCCCATTGATTATCCTGCTGGTTGGGCTCTGAGGCAGTGCCTGGCTCTCCTTCCAGCATGTGCTTGGACACCTGGCATGGCATTGAGTGTGAGACAGAGTTGGAAATCCAGGTGTTGCACTTCATCACTAGTAAAAGCATTCCAGTCTTGGTTTTTTCTTATTATGGAAAAGAAAAGTAATTTTTTTATAGGAGCTAAGACAATTAAAAGGCAGAAAAGCTGGAGGTGTAGGCTTAGATGCAAAATTTGGCAGAATTTAGGCAGAAATTTGTTACTGTAAGGGTGGTGAGAAACAGTGCCCAGAGTGGTTGTGGACTGCCCATCCCTGGAAGTGTTCAAGGTCAGTCTGAGCAGCCTGGTCTGGTGGAAGGTGCCCCTGCCCATGGCAGGAGGGTGGGACGAGGTGGACTTGAAGGTCCCTTCCCAGCCAAGCATTCCACGATTCTGTGATTGTATCATGGAGCCGCTGCCTGCAGTGCCCCGTGGATGCTGTGGCAGGTGCAGTTGGCACTCGGGGTGCTGTTGGCTCTCAGGGTGCTGTGGGCTCATCTGCCAGGCTCCAGTCCTCCATCCTCACCTGGGAATGCTGCTGCTCTAGGTTGTTTTTCCGCAGCAGGTGAGGTCTGTGCCGGTGTGCGCAGAACGAGAGGGACGGCGGGAATGAGAAACCCATCAAACTTTGCCTACAGAAGTGCTCATTAGCAGCCTCCCTGTGTCCATGGCCATGCATGGCTTAGTTCACTTTGGAGCCAGCCTGTTCCATTTGGGTTAATAGAAGGAATCTCTGTTCCATTAGGTGCATTACAGTGACAAAGCGCCGAGGGAGAGGGAGCTGGTGCCTGTCAGCCGCCCGAGGACCGGGCTGTCACTTGTGCCATCAAACCTTCCTACTTATTTGCAATTTTATTTTCAGATGTGATTGACATCTGGAGGCTCTGACATTCTCGGCACAAACATACAGCCTGTTATTATGCTTGCATTAACATTTTGATAAACACACAGTGCAGCATTGAAAAAGTAATTACATGTCATCACATCTCTGCCTCATCAAAGAAAACTTTGCTGTGTAATTGCTCCAAGATTTACCCAGGTACAATGTGCTGCTTCCAGTAAAGGCTCCTTTCTCTTGAAGAGCTTACATTTACCTTTTAAGATGCACAATATCTTTTCCCCACGGGGCTTTCTAGGGCTAAAATAAACTCGGTGATATAATTTAGCTTTCCATAAATACATTTGGATATTAGAGCACAGTACTCTTTGCATAATATTTATTTAATGCTGGATGTAAATATGTTGTGTATTATATGGGCGAAGCTATCAAGGGAGGTTTTTTGCAGACAGGTAGAAATAGCACATTGTTACCCTGGCTCCTGCATTAGCACAAGGGCCCTTTGCACTTGTATTTATATGGGTACTTCTCACAATGACATCTAATTTTACAATAAAGTGAGCTTAGCTGAAGCGCCTCGCTGCAGATTCTAAAATATTGGCTATTTCCTCGCTTGTAAAGGACTTTTCTGATGGGTCTCTGAAAGAGGTATTATATGGAAGAATACAAATAATTTCAAGAGGGTTTTTTTTCCCCCCTTCCTTCAGAGCTGAGTAAGGAAGAGAAAACCTCATTGATGTTCAGTCAATAAATCTTGCGAGATAGGTGCTGAAAGACCTGAATAAAGGTAGAAGGGAAAAGCACTGTATGATGATAAACCAGGTGAAGTGGTCAATGGGACAATTGCTGGCCATGGAGTGTTTCAGATTCTTTTCTTTAAGGTGCTCTGTGCTGGCTGAGGCACATCCCTCCTACCTGGGAAAGCAGGATAATACAAGGCTATTTCCACTGCTGGCTGATGGGATTTTATCCCCTTTGCTAAAGCAGTGCTTGTTCGGGCTCTGGAATAAAAAGTTTCATGTTGTGCCCCCAGTTCTGATGGGACTGAACCCTGGTATTTCCTACCAGCAGGTGAAGTGTTGAATATTTGGTCTGGGTGGTTCAGTTCTCACATTAGAAGGTTTCTTCATGGTCTGTGGCTACTGGAGGAATGTGGAGGCTCGAGCATTCCAGAGTTGGTCTAGTGCTGCTTGTGGAGTGGGGAATAATTCTTTGGATTGTTCATGAGAGAAAGCCTCTTCTCCCTTACTGTAATAATGAGGAAAATGAGGAATGGCATTAGCAGTCACTGCTTCCCATCTTCTGTCGTCTGCCTTTATCAGGGCTTCTGTTTCCAAAGGAAAATATTCCCCTTTCTTCTGGCTTTCTCTGCTTTCTCCTGGAGATGTGAGGGAAATGATGTCTAATTCTTATCATCCAGGTGGCCAGGGAATCTCAGAATTGCTAAGATTGGAAAAGATCATTGAGATCATCAAGTCCAACCATCAACCGAGCCCCAGCACCACGTTCACCAGTAACCCACATCCCCAGGTGCCACATCCACGTGTTTGCTGAACACTTCCATGGTGCCTCCACCACATCCCTGTGCAGTGTTGCAAAGCTTGACAGTCCTTTCCATGAAGAAATTTTTCCTAAGACCTAATCTACACCTCCCCTCACACAACCTGAGGCGGTTTCCTCTCATCCTCTCAGTCTGAGCCTGTCGCTGCCAGGTGGGACAGGAATTGTGCCAACCTTAGAGCTGCCACCACCTGAGCATATTGGCTTTTCCAAAAAAAACCTAATCCCTTTCCTCCCTGGGCCCGGTGCCGGCTCCAGCAGAGGTGTCTGGCATTACAGAAGCAAGGGAGCACTCCTGGGGTTGAGATCCCCCAAATCCATGCCCTCTAGGGGATATCCTTTCTCCAGGAGATGCCAGCATGGATGCAGTGTGGATTGCTGCTCAGGAGCAGCTCGTTGGCTGCTGTGAGCCAGCCAGGGAGCTCAGCATCCCTGACCTTGCTGGGAATGACTGGTGCCATGGGAAGCATTAGGGCCGGCCAGCACACAATCCCAAGTGTGTTTAATGGTTGGATAATGCCCCATTAATGTCTATTAATCCTCTCAGGAGCTTGGTATTAGCTCAGCTTTAGCACTAGACTGAGTCACTGCTCTAACAGGATGCACCCAGGCTGGTGCTGGGAACATCTGTATCTCACATCTGTACTATTATGATTATAGGCTTGTGGCCTATATACAGTGTCTATGAAATTAGATCTGGTATTATACCTTCCCAGCAGCTGGGGGAGTTAATTCCCACTCCTTCCTGCTAATGAGGGGCCAGAGGAGGGACCCTGGGAGATGCTCAGGGATCGTGTGTTGCCAGGGCTGGGGATGCGCTGGATTGGTCCTGGGGGCAGGGGGAGATGCCAGGCTCTGACCTGCTCTGTTGAAGGACAAAAACTGTCTGGGCAAGTGAAGGTCTGCCAGGAGGGTTTGGAACACTCTCAGGCACAGGGTGGGATTTTTGGGATTGCCCTGTGCAGGGCCAAATATTGGAGCCAACGATCCATGTAGATCCCTTTCCAGCTCAAGGGAATCTATGGAAATCTATTAATTACAGCAGGGGGCGGGGGGGGCATCTTTTGTTGTTGTGTTTGACCTTCTGTTTTCTTGCCTGTTGTGAGGAGGGGCTCCCTGGATTTTATTCTTTTCCATCCCAATGAACTGTGAGCTTCTGCTTTGCACAAAAGCTTCAGAGTGTGGCCTCCCAAACTCTCAGCTTTGTAGCCATGAGGAGCTGAGGGATTTGATCCTCTCAGGTGAGACCTCACCTGCAGAGCTGCCTCCAGCTCTGGGGTTCCCTGTACAGGAAGGACATGGAGCTGCTGGAGGAGGCCACAGAAGAGGTCACAGAGATGATCCAAGGGCTGGAGCCCCTCTGCTCTGGAGCCAGGCTGGGAGAGCTGGGAGTGCTCACCTGGAGAAGAGAAGGCTCCAGGGAGAGCTCAGAGCCCCTTCCAGAGCCTAAAGAGCCTCCAGGAGAGCTGGAGAGGGACTTGGGAAAAGGGATGGAGGGACAGGACACAGGGAATGGCTTCCTGCTGCCAGAGGGCAGGGCTGGGTGGGATATTGGGAAGGAATTGTTCCCTCGGAGGGTGGGGAGGCCCTGGCACAGGGTGCCCAGAGAAGCTGTGGCTGCCCCTGGATCCCTGGGAGTGTCCAAGGCCAGGCTGGACAGGGCTTGGAGCACCCTGGGATAGTGGAAGGTGTCCCTGCCCATGGCAGGGGTGGGACTGGGTGATCTTTATGGTTCCTTCCCAACCCAAGACAGTGTCTGATTCTGGGATTTGGGCAGCAGCAGAGCCTGGCTGTTTTCTTCCAGCAGGAACACATCCACACTGATGTAGGAACAGCCAGGGAAGTCCCATGTGCCATCCTGGCCTGTCACTGTTTATTGCATTACTTATCCCAAGGAGCTGTTGCAAGTGGCTCACGATTCCTCTTCATCTTTTCCGTCCTTACCCATTTACTTTCAGAACATTTACATTTAAATGTGTGTTTCTGCAGAAGCTTTACAGGAAAGCAACATTGGACCAAAAAAAAAAAAAAAGAGAGAGACTCTAAAATGCATTTTTCATGCTCCTTCATACTCTATTGATTTTGTTTTTCTCATTTTTTCTTATAAAGAGAAGGTTTTCTAATACATTTTTCAGAAATAAAGGAGTCAGCAGTTCTACCCTCCTAAAGCAATAGTTATTCACTGAGATTACAAACAGAATTTGGGAGGGAGGGCTATTTATATAAATTTCCCTTTTCAATAAAATGAATATGGTGAAAAGCAGGCAGCTCCAGAGCTGTGTTCAGCAGAGAGTTCTCATCCTGACTTTCTCCCTTGCCTGGACTGTTGGTGATAGGCAACTCACTTCAGTCCCATGGAATCATGGAATATCCTGAGCTGGGAAGGACCCACCAGGACCATCCAGTCCAGCCCCTGGCCCTGCACAGACACCCCAACAACCCCATCCTGTCCATCCCTGGCAGTGCTGTCCAAGCTCTCCTGGAGCTCTGGCAGCCTCGGGGCCGTGCCCATTCCCTGGGGAGCCTGGGCAGTGCCAGCACCCTCTGGGGGAAGAACCTTTCCTTGATTTCTGAAGGATATTCCCTGATATCCCACACTCTTCCCTCATGTGAGAGCTGGCGAGGAGGGAGCCGCAGCCACTCAGCGCTTCCCTCGACAAGCACCTTGTAGGCAAAAATCAGTTTTCTCTTGTCACGAGGCGAGAACTTATTTGTAAGCACTGGATTGCTGTGGTTTGACATCATTGATGTCCAAAATTCCAGCTCCTGGGTTGAAATGGCTGTTTTCAAATGCTGTTTGTGTTGGTCTGTTTGAAGAAGGAAAAGGAGAAAAAACAGGACGACAAGCAGCATGTCAAAGTTATTGAGAAGAATTGCTGTCACTGCCTTGCCTGCCTAATCTCCCAGGGTTTTTTTTCCAGTTAGGGACTGTTTCTGAAATGTTGATAGTATTGGGTGGGTTTTTTGCATTTGTGAGCATCATTACTTTTTCTACCTCAGAAAAAAAAATCTCAGGCCCTCTGTGTAGCTGCATTTTGCTGCAGCCAGCCATGTATCTTGCTTAAACTCCTGGAGCTGGCCAGCAGCTGCCAATGATAGTCAATAATGTGCCCTTTCATACAAATTCTGCCTTCTCACTTTGGTGGAAAACAAATGGGAGCACATCTCCTAAATGACAAAGTTTGGCTCAGAGGCTCAGCTCCTTTTTGTGTGTTTGGTTCTGAGAATATTGAGCTGGGGTCAGACAAGGAGTGCTCCCACCTCAGGTACTTGGAAATGCAGAGGTTTGGGCAAAGAACACAAATTTTGAATTAAACCTCATGTTCCACCTTCCCCCTGCCCAGCATCCCATTTTTATACTGCTGCTATTATTAAAAATATTAATTATTATAATTTTTATTTATCATGACTTTTGCTTGCTAGATGCCTCTGGAATGTCCTCCCCCTTGCTCTGAGTCTCTCCTTGTGTGCTGCAGATGAGCTCTGCCTTCCCGCCTTCTTGCTCAGGGTTATTTCCTCCTCCCCCACTTTTGTGGCCCAAAATGTCTGTGCCGACTGCAGGAACCTCCCCCTTCTATTTATCCTTGTTCTTTGTAATCTCGTACAATGTAGCTTAATCAACCCACTGGTGCTCTGCTGAATCCTGTCTGGGAGACACAAAGGAATTAAAGAGGTTGAGTGTTGAAAAGCTTTTTCCAGTGTCTGAGTTGCCTCCGGGAGAGCTGATCCTTGTGCCTGGCGCTGCTGGGGATCAGCTCCCACCTGGGCCAGGGGCTCTGCCAGCCCCTGCTCCGAATTTCAGACTCACACCCCTCGGATGTTCCCATCAGGAGGCTGACTGTGACCCAGAGCTCCTGCAGAGAACCAAGGGGGCTTTTTGGGAAAGCAGAAAGGGACCTGGGAGTTGTGAGGAGGGCAGGTTGGACAGGAGTCTGCAGTGCCCTGGCAGCCCAAAGGCCACCGTGCCCTGGGGACAGCAGGCCTGGCCAGGGAGGGATTGTCCTGCTCTGCTCTGGGCTGGGCTGGGGCAGCCTCACCTCCAGTGCTGGGGGCACTTTGGGTGCCACAATATCAGAAAGATCTAAAGCTGTTAAAAAAGCATCCAAAGGAGGGACATGGAGATGGGGAAGGGCCTGGAGGGGCCACAGGAGGAGCAGCTGAGGGCCCCTGGTTGGTTCAGCTGGAGCAGAGATGAGGGCAGAGCTCAGTGGGGGCTGCAGCTCCTCCCGAGGGGCAGCTCCCAGCTCTGCTCCTGGGACAGGGACAGGACCAGGGAACGGCTGGAGCTGGGCCAGGGCAGGCTCAGGCTGGAGACCAGGGAAAGGTTCTTCCCCCAGAGGGTGCTGGCACTGCCCAGGCTCCCCAGGGAATGGGCACGGCCCCGAGGCTGCCAGAGCTCCAGGAGAGCTTGGACAGCGCACCCAGGGATGGACAGGGTGGGGTTGTTGGGGTGTCTGTGCAGGGCCAGGGGCTGGACTGGATGATCCTGTGGGTCCTTCCCAACTCCAGACGTTCTGTGATCTGTGGCTCTGAGTGTCTGTGCCCTGGCTGATGCCCAGAACTGGCAGAGGAGGCTGGGGCTGGGGCTGGGGCTGGACTCACACCCCGCAGGGGTTTGAGCCATTACCCTGCTAACACAGCCCTCAGAGCTGTTTCCCTCTGTCACTGTGAACTGTCCTTTAATTCCCTGCCCATCTGCCCTCCCTCCCAGGGATCCCAGACCCAAGCACACTCCAGAGCAACTCACAGTGAAGGGCATGGAGCTGCCCCACGGGAACATCTCCTTCCTACGTCCCATTGGATTCATTAATAACAACATTATGTTCTGATGTTTTCCCCTTGTATTATTCTATAGATCATTTTTATTATGTAGATACAAACCCTTTGATATTGTAATTGTGAAGTACACGTTATGAAGACAAATGTGTTTGGCTTAATGAGAATGGATTGCCAATAAAAGCTGAAATAGAGGAAAGCATTTTATTATTTTTTTTTTAGCATTAGCCCTCGTAGAAAGTGTTGTCAGACTGAGCATGCAGCAGAAAAGAGCCTCGATGCAAAGAGTCTTTTTAGTCTGTTGATAAAGCATTGGCTTCCAGAGTGTTGTGGTTATTTGATTAAAAATAAACCACCTCAGGTGGCTGCACAACAGAAAATCAACAAAAGGATGAAATGAAGTGTGATGTGTGTACTGCAGAGGTGGAGCTGGATCACTCCCAAAAACCTGGAAATTCTCTTGGAGAAACTCCTGAGTTTGCAAGTCTGGTGAGGGCACAGGATAACCTCTGTGGGCTGCTGAGGTGCTGGATACCATGAGCTTGGAGGGACTGGTGGTCCTGCAGTCCCAGAAGAAAGATTTTCAAGAGGAAGGATGCAATAAATAATTTGCCTGAAATCGAGAGGTCAGGGCATTGTCCAAGACATGAGGAGATCTTTGCTATGGGCAAACTACAGAGAAAGTTTGGAGTGAAGCCATAAAAGACAAAACCCATCAGTTTTTAGGAGCACAGACCTCTCCAAGCCCCTTTATCATCCTTCCAGTGCCTGAAGGAGCTGACAAGAAAGATGGAGAGAGACTCTTCACAAGGGCCTGGAGTGACAGGACAAGGGGGAATGGCTTCCCACTGCCAGAGGGCAAGGACAGATGGGATATTGGGAAGGAATTGTTCCCTGGGAGGGTGGTAAAGCCCTGGCACAGCTTTCCCAGGGAAGCTGTGGCTGCCCCTGGATCCCTGGAATTGTCCAAGGTCAGGTTGCATGGGGCTTGGAACCACCTGGGATAGTGGGAGGTGTCCCTGCCCATGGCAGAGGATGGAACTGGATGAGCTTTAAGGTCCCTTCCAACCCAAACTGTTCCAGGATTGTCTGATTCCAGTCCAACAGAACCACCCTGCAGTGGGGTGGGGCAGGAGCATCCCTGTTCCTGGTTTGCAGACCAAGTGAGAACTCTTGCTGACTTCAGGGAAGGACCCAGGATTTCTGCATGTGAAAGGCCTTGCTGGCTGTGGGTGGGGAGAAGCCATGCCACAGTCAGCTGGAGACAGAGGGATGCAGGGATCAGCAGGTGAGCTGGGCAGAGCACTGTTCTCTCCCTGCATCCTAGCTCTGCTCAGGGCAGGAAGGGCTGCACACGGACAGGCAGCTCCAGCAGGGCTCTGCCACCTGTGGCTGCCAGAGCGAGCAGCTCGGGGCTGCCAGCCCCGGGAATCGCTGGCGAGCAAACAGATGGAAGGAGCCCTCTCCCCATCTGACGCCAGCGCAGATTTAATCAGCTCACACTTCCCTTTTCCACCTGGCACAGACACCGGGAAATGGATCTTGATTTGCGTCCTCCCAGCTCTCCCCGTAGACTCTTGACATCTTTGTTTTCTTGCGACTTAACAGCAGCAATTGCAGCCCAGCACTTTGCCACCTGTCGCAGGGACGAGCCCGGTCCCTCCCTGGCTGTCACTGCTTTGCTTTTTGATTTTTTGACTGCTTTTTTTGGGGGGGAGTAAGGGGAGGCAGGATGGAGACACAACAGGATGAGAAAGAGAACTGGTCGGGTGCTGGGACTGTTGGCATTTTGTGCTGGGTGCCTGGTTCATTTCCACGCTCCCAGCTTTCTTCCCAGCTCAAAAAAAAATTATTTAGGCTCAACTTTGTTCCAAATATTGCTAAAAGTGGGGCTGTTCCACTCTTGTAGGTGTTGCTGTTGCTTGCAAACTTCTTAATATTTCATGTCTTGGGTTCTTGGAACCCACCTCTTGGAACTGGTTACTGAACGTTAAAGCTGTTTTCAGTAGGGAACAGAAGGGGAAAAAAACATCCCAAATGCCCTCAGGCACTCTATTAAAGCTTAAAAAGATTATTTTTTTTTCCTTTGAGATGGGAAAATGAATGAAAGCCCCAGCAAAGGAGTTTTGTTGTGTGAGAAGGATGACCCCGAAAGAGTCCTGCTTTGAATAGATCCTGCTAAGGATCTTCAAGGAGAGCAGCCTCTGTTGTTTCGATGGGGAACTGAGGCACAAACCCAAGCTGATGGAGGAGGAGAGAAGCCAAGTCTCACCTGCTGCACCTGGTGGCCTTTGAACACAGTGTCTTCATGTTAGAAAGGAGATTAATTCATATTGCCTAAAAAAAAATCCACATGTGAAGTGAAGTAGGGGAAAAGTCCCTCCCTGCCTGTGCTGTGAGAGGGATTTGTGTGTCTCAGCAGAGCTGTCAGAGTTAAATCCAAACACAGCCATTGGAGCCAAGGAAACTGAGAAGTGAAAAGTATTTTATTAACATTCTGCTATTGATTTCTTAATGGCTTTTCTTCCTGGAAACAGGCAAATATTTACTCTTCTTGGAAGGTGCTTGGGGCAGGGGCTGGTGGTGGGGCAGGGGCTGTGGGGTGCCATGAAGGTGTCCGAGGCTGAATCCCAACCTGCCCCTGGGGAGGAAATGCCCAGTGAAGAAGGTACAGGAACTTTGGCGAGGCTGGATTCGGTTACCACCTTGCTGCGCTCCTCCCCTTGAACATTTCTGTTATTTTAAGCTTTCAGTGCAGCAAGGGAAGAGAAGGGGAAAAAAGAAGAAAATCACTTTCCGCTTGCAAACGATTCAATAAAGCCCATCAGTGCTGCAGTGCGAGGTGAGGAACCTGGGATAATAACAGACCTGGAAGGAAACTCATCCGTTCGCTTCGCCTCCGCCCCGCCGCTGGCAAAGGGATGCATCAAACTCAGCTCTGCTGGCTCCTGGTTGCTCCACTGAGCAGCCCAGTTGCCTGGAAAGCTCAGTACCTTGTTTGCTCTGTTCTTGACTTCTGATTCTTCCCTCTCTCCACCTCAATTTTTTCAGGACTGTGTTATATGAATATCCTTGGCTTAATTTGCATTGCATTAGAGTAAAACATTTTAAATTTCTTCACAGCAGAAGTAAATCTGACAGACTTTATGAAGCCATTATACCTGCAGATATTTTATACTTTTAAAATACATTCTTGTCAAGCTATCTTAATTATATTATTATATGTACTTTTGAACTCGGATCCACTCTTGGGTGATATATTACGCTTCTGACAGTGCAGTCCTAAAAAGCTACAATTTATATCAAAGCTTTGTGGCTGAACAAAGATGTATCTATTATGGATTCGGGGGAATTTATTAATTTACTGTTTTGGAACACTTATTCATTGACAAAGCTTGTTTGCTTTAAATTTCCAGCGGGCGATTATTGCGTGCAGCGTTCCCGTGGCTTTGGAGGTGTTGGGATTGCAGCTGAGAATGCAGGAGAGCAGCTGGGGATACAGAGTGCTGGAGCCTTTGCCTGGCTTTTATCCAGGGTCAGAGTTTATAGCATTGACCATTCCTGTGCCAGTGGCCACAGAATGATCCCTATGGGCCGTGCCCAACGCTCAGAAGGACCTGTCCTGGCAAAATTTCTAATTTCTTCAGTGGGTCCTTGAACAGAACTTTTCAGTGCTGGAAACCAATGGGAGTTCAGAGCATGCAAGTGAAGTTCTTTGCTGCAGCACAAACCCTGTTTGCAGGAGACATTTTGCTCACAGAAATCAGAGAATTCCAGAATGGTCTGGATTGGAAAGGACCTTAAAGATCATCTTGTTCCGCCTCCTGCCATGGGCAGGGACACCTTCCACTATCCCAGGGTGCTCCAAGCCCTGTCCAACCTGACCTTGGACACTCCCAGGGATCCAGGGGCAGCCACAGCTTCTCTGAGCACCCTGTGCCTGGGCCTGACTGCCCTCACTGGGAACAATTCTCTCCCAATATCCCATCTAACCCTGCCCTTGTCCTGTCATTCCAGGCCCTTGTAAAAAGTCTCTCTCCATCTTTCTTGTCAGCCCCTTTAGGCCCTGGAAGGTGCTCTTAAGGTCACCTGGAGCCTTCTCTTCTTCTGGCTGAGCAACCCCATCTCTCCCAGCCTGGTTCCAGAGCAGAGGGGCTCCAGTATTTGGGGCATCTCCATGGCTTTCTCTGGACTTCTTCCAACAGAAGAGCAGAGTTGAGGGGGAATCTTCCCTGTTGGCTGGAGTTACCTTTGGGTGTCCCAAGGACTGGGCATCTGGAGGGGACACAGGGCTACCCATGGAATTGCTCATTCCCATGACTCCAGACACTGTGCCCCTCCTGAGCCTTGGGGTTATCACCCAGAAAAGACGTTGGTGATAAATATTTATCAGTTCAGGATTTCCTGGTGGAGGTGGTTGAACATTACTCCAAACTCTCAGTAAATGGTTTTGCTGCAAAGGGGAGCCATGTGCTCAGCCTGAATTCCATTTCCCAGTAAATCAGCCCATGGATGTGGAAGAGTTTCACTTGTCCCTGGCAGTGGGGTTGGAACGAGATGATTTTTAAGGTTCCTTCCAACCCAAATAATTCCTTGGCTCTGTTATTCTATCAAGTATTTATTAAGATGTGAAAATTCCTCCAAGATTGTCAAGTCCAACACATGAGCAAACACAACCCTGTCACCCAGACCGTAGCCCTAACTGGACATCTCCAGGTTCAGTGACTCCATCCTGGGCAGCCCCTTCCAATGCATGACAACTCTTTCCATCAAGAAATTCTTCCTGATGCCCAGCCTATGGCCTGTGAAGAGCTGGGCCAGTGACATGGAGAGGTGAAGGTACTCTCCATCCTTCCTTTATAAACTCTTCTGCAAATCCCTACTGGATCCAAGGCTCAGGGCTGGCAGCAGCAGCTATTTAGGCTCCCCCAGTCATTTTTCCTCCTATTTAACAGCAAGAAACAGATCAACAACAGTTCCCACATTCATTAAATTGCATCAGCTTCTCCCCTGAGGAGCTGCCATGGGTGGGAGGGCTCAGCTGAGGTGGCACCAAGGTGAGGGAACATCCCCCATCCCCGCTGGGTGCCGGCAGCTCCGGGAGAGCCGGGGCTGGAGACGCAGTGAGCCAGGAGCGTTTATTCCATGAACCTCCTTCTCCAGTGACTCTTCTCCTCCCGCCTCTCCTCGGATTAAGGAGGCGAGGAGAGCTGGAGGAGCAGCATTAGACTTTCTATTCTGAGCAATCACCAAAATCCACTCAGGAAGTTTAATTGCTTCAAGTAAAACTTGTAAATACCGACAGGGCACAAAGCACTTGAGCTGGCAATTTTCTTCACTGCTTTCTGAGGATTCAAATGATATTTTTCATTCCCTATTGTTGTTCTAAAGGTTTGGAAGAGCACTGATTTTTTTTTTCCCCTCTTCAAGCCCTGCACTTCCCTCCCCAAACATGTTCCAGTCAAGTTCATTGAAATTGTCTTGGTATTGTCAAAAAAATCAGTTTGACTGCTTCATCTTGTAAAACTTTCAAAGCTAAAAATTAACTGACATTTCCAAGTGAAATGTCATTTTGCTCCAAATAAATAAATAAATAAATCCAATGTTTTGACATTTTTAAAGCAATCTTCCTTTGTAAAAGGGAAAGAAGTTCTTTAAATGAAAGTCGTGTCAAAACTCAAAACTGACTTTTTTTCCCTCTTTTTTTGCTCGGAGAAATTTTGACTTTTATGGATTTCTTTCTGTGGGAAGATATTGAGTGACTCACCCATGAGGCCCGGCTGGCCCCAAGAGTGACTGGGGGGATCCTATGGGGATCCAACCAGTGTGGAGAGGCACTGGAGAAAGTCTTGGCTGGGCAACGAGATGGTTCTGCAGCCCTGGCTGCATATAAATACACATTTCTCATCCCTGGAAGTGCCCAAGGCTTGATTGGACGGAGCTTGGAGCAGCCTGGGATAGTGCAAGGGGTCCCTGCCCGTGGCAGGGGTGGGACTGGATGGGGTTTAAGGTCCTTTCCAACACAAACTATTCTGGGATTCCATGATTTTATTAAATGTATATAAATCCTTATTCCGTGCTGGCTTGGCTGCTTGTTTAGAAGTTGAGGCAAATTTCCAAAGCAGTTGAGCAATCCAAGCTTTTCCTGTGGTGGCCTGGGACACAGAACCCCAGGAATGCCTCTTCTTTTCCACTGGGCTCTGGAAAAGCAGAGATGTCTGATCACAGGATCGTTAAGGTTGGAAAAGACCTCGTAGATCATCAAGTCCATCCTTGGATGGGACATGCCCATGCCCACTAAGCCATGTCATGCAGTGCCACAGCTGCTGGTTTTTGAGCAGCTCCAGGGATGAGGACTTCACCACTGCCCTGGACAACCCCTTCCGATGCCTGACCACTCTTGCAGGGCAGAAGTTTTCCCTCATATCCAACCTGAATCTCTCCTGGTGCAACTTGAGGCTGTTTCCCCTTGTCCTGTTACTGTTACCTGGAAGAAGAGCCCAACTCCCCACCTGGCCACAACTTTCAGGGACTTGTAGGGAGTCAGAAGCTGGGTCAGCCTAGGAAACAGCAGCTTTTCTCCTCATTTTATCTCACTATGTGGCTGTTGACATGAAGGTAAAGCATCTGAGCAAACAGTTGATCTCAACTCCAACTTCCCTGATTTCCACCCCAAGAGCAGCACTGGAATGTGCCTGAGTGTGGGTTTAGTGTTCACTCAGCCAGTCCTGCTGAATGTACAACTTAGAGCTGTACAGAGCTGGGGGTTTTATGATTTTTACATTGATTGGCATGCTCCCTGCCTTCAGTGGAAGTGGCGTGCCTTGCTGAGGGAAGCAGATCCCAGTGTATTAATTCAGACACATTCCATGGCCCAGGGGGCTCGGAAAGTGCTGCAGAAAGAAAAACCTGAGCTCAGAAAGAACTCAGGTTTAAGGAAGGTAGGCAGAGCTCTCCAACAACCTCCAAGGTGGGATCCTTGGCTTGAGGGATTAGCCAGGGGAGCTGCTCCCTGTGCCCTCAGCAGGGCAGGGCAGTGGGAATAGCTCGGGGCAGGCTGGGAAATGCCTCTTGGAAAAATGGAGAACAAACACTTCTGTAGCTGCTTCTCTTGCTTTCATGCCAGGGAGTGCAGTTGATGTTGGTAAATCACTGCAGAATGCTGTAAATGATGTGTGGAAGGGGAAAAGGCAAAAATAATCCCTTCTTCATGCAGGGAAATCTTCTGTGTTGGGGGCAATTTATGGCAGAGGTTTCCTGTAATGACAGGGCAGGAAAACCTTCTGCTCTAAAGGGGTGAAAAAATTCACCTTTTGTTTTTGTTTCCATCTTAGGGTTTTTTTTAATATCCTCTTCCCCTGCAAACCATCCTCCCAAAATACTCCTGGGCCTCCCCAGCCAGTACTTGGGTCAGCCACACTTTTCATACATTACCATGGTTTCACCCCCCATTTCCCCTGCTGCTGGGTTCTTAGAGACATGTCAAAGCCAATTCCATTTTCCTGCTGGTGTTTTGGGATTTTTCTTTGTTCATTTTGGGTTGAATGGGGTGTTTGGGGTTTTTTTATGTTGAGTTTTTTTACTTGGCAAGGCCATGCAGTTCCCTGTAACTCCTTCCCTTGTGCCTTTCTGGGGTGGTCTGGAAACAGCTGAGCACGGAGAGTGGGAGAACAGCACCAACAGCCTTGGTTGAACATGCCAAAAACTGCTGCAAAGCTGAGGGGAATCATGACTGACCACAGTGGGGAAGGGTCATAATCCCATAGATAAATTACAGTGGGGACATTTAGCTTGAGCATCTGGAAAATCCTTTTCTCTGTGAGGAGAAAGAACCCTGGAGGGGTTGGAGGCGGCTCAGACACACACGAGCTGTTTTGATTGGGCGCACAGCTCCTCCTGGTACTGGAGAAATGCAGAGTCAGAAGAGTGGCTGGAGAGGACCTGGAGGGATCACATAACTCATCCATTTCCCTCCAAGTCCTGGCTTAGGCAGTGCTGGTTTATCAAGGGTTAAGGGACCATCTTGCTGGAAGGAGGATTTGGTTGTGGCAGGTGGAGATGCCCATTTGAGAGGCTGGTGAAAGGGTGCTCCTCCACCATCCTAGGGTGCTCCAAGCCCTGTCCAACCTGGCCTGGGACCCTTCCAGGGATGGGGCAGCCCCAACATCCCTGGACAACCTGTGCCAGTGCCTAATACACAACTGCTGTCTGCGTCTCCCACCCTCCCTTGTCTGTCTCCCTCCTTCCAGCAGCCCTTTCCAGGTGCCAGGGCAGCATCACCAACCCTTTAGCAGTTGCTTCAGAAGAAAGGAAAGGACTTTGACTATTCCTTGGCATGAGTTCAGATCATCTGAGCCCGGCCCAAGTGGGAGCTGAGGCACAGACACGGCCCCAGGCCCGTGGAGAAAGCTGCTATTCTGAGAGGCAAAGGAAGACGAGGCTCTATTGGGGATCTGTCAGGGCAGGCGAGCCGGGAGATGAGAGGGAGTCAGTGACATAAGAGATGTCAGGGTTTATTTCCAGTAAGAGCCAGTGAAGCTGGGAAAATTGCTCATTAATGCTTTATTGATATTCATGTTCCTACTGAAGAAGTCTGGGGTGGGAGGTGGAGCGGGGGGGCCGTGCCCCTGTTAATGGGGCCAGGCTGAAAATAGGTTCTTTTATGCCTGGGCAAAGGGGATGCACTGACCACGGGAGGTTTGCCTGTGTCAGTCTCTCTAAATAGAGTCTGGATCAGTGCTGTGGCTGAGCCAAAAGCTTCGGAGGAAAAAACTAATAACTCAGGTCAAACCATGCCAGGAGCACTGGAGTTCTTGCTCGCTTTTTTTTTTCACAAAGGAAAATTTAAAGCAGATTGTTGTTAAACTATGCAAAATGTTCGTCTGTGGGGTTTGGGACTATTTAACCCTCGTGTTTGCTTTAGCGTTCTGTTTTTAGAGTAATTTGAATTTAAAATGCTCTATCAAAAGGAATTTATTTCCAAAATGTCAAATTACTTTATTGCAGAAGTGCTGACGGTAAAACGTTTGGCTTTTAAAAAACAAAGCAAACTCCATTAGCAGTTTGGCATTGGTGACATTCACAAATATTTTCTGTTTCTCTGAAACTCTTTATTCCATACATTTCCTACATCCTGCCCGGTTTTGTAGCCAGGAACCAGGCTGAGCACTGCAGCTCCACAGGGAATGTCCCCAAAACCAAGCCAATCCCAGCATGGTCACAGCTTTGGGGACTCACTGGAAATGGGATTTCACAGAACCACAGAATCCCAGAATGATTTGGGCTGGAAGAGACCTTAAAGCTCTTGTTCCACCCCTGCCATGGGCAGGGACACCTTCCACTAGCCCAGATTGTGCCAAGCCCTGTCCAACATGGCCTTGGACACTTCCAGGGATGGGGCAGCCACAGCTGCTCTGGGCACCCTGTTCGTGGCTTTTCCTGTGCTTGGTGCTCATCCTCTCAGCCTGCTCAGGCTTCATGTGGAGTGGCCAAATCCCTTCCCCAGCCCTTCCCAGATTGCTCTGGCTTTGCTGGAAGCCTCGTGCCTCACCTGAGCAAGGACTGGAGCTGGAGCCTCCCTGGGGGAAAGGCAGTGCAGGAACAAACCAGCCATAGCTCAGTAATTGGGGCAGTTTAGGAGGTAAAACAGCTCCTGGTATCATGTTCAATAAAGCTCTGCCTTTCACCTGTCTCGTGCAGCCTCATTTCCTGGGCTGTGGATCAGCAGGGAGCAGCCGATTGCCAGAGCCCTGTTGGCACATCTCGGAGATCTGCCATGCATAATTCCCATTTTTTTTTAGTTTTATCCTCTTTTTTGTTCCTTTTGCTGTTCCCATGCCTATTCACATGTTTGATCACAGTAGGATTTGTGGAAGGGCAGGATGTAACATCCCAAATGCTGAGCCAGACCCTAGTCTCCTTGCTGAACCACAAATTACTCCTTTTGGATGTTATTTTAAGCTCAGTACATTCCCTGCTCTCCTGCATCCAGTCTGATCCTTCTGCCTGTTGGGACACTGTTTTAAAGGAGCACTGGGCATTCCACAGGTGGTGAGAAGCTTATCCTTGTTGTTCCTGGCATATAAAAGCAGAATCACTTTTCTGTTTTATAGGCAGAGAACATTTTCCCTGGTGATGTCTCTTGCCAGTCTGCTTTCCCAAGGCAGGATGACTTACCACTACAGCCGTGCTTCCTGGAGCAGTGGCTGGGAAAGGGATGGGTGTTCCCTGTTTGGGAGACACCTGGTGAGGCACCCAGAAGATGGAAAGCTGCTTGCAAATCCCTTCCCCCGTGTAAGAGAAGGGGGTGATGAATGTTTATCTGTGCTGAGATGATGAAAGATGCTCCTGTCAGGGTTATGGCACTGCTGCTCCCAGACCTAAGGCCATGGAAGCAATAACACGCAGGATATCGCTCTCCATGGGTTTATGGTCCTTTTCATCACCAGAAAGGTGCTTGGTTCAGTTGGAAGTTGATTAAACTTGCAGGGAAGGATCATGATTTATGCCTGACCAGTCCTCCCAACCACTTTGTAGCCACAGTGAATTAAGGCTGATTAAAATCGTGGGAAGGTTCCCTTCTGCCTCACACTGGGTTTTTGGATCGGGATGTCGGGAGCATCCCTGCCTGTGCTCCACCAGGTCCCTGGCTGCCAGGCACTGATGGGAGAGGAGGGCACGGGCCAAAACACAAGAGCAGGGATCTTATTATTCCAAATGAAAAGCTGCTCTTCTCATTAAAGCTAAAATTATGGTCTGCAGATAACTCTGGTGGTGGTTCATGGAATCAATAAACCCCCAGTTTGTTTTGAAAGCCAAGTTGCCGAAATGCCAAAATACATATTTTGCAAATTGCTTAATTTCCATTTGAAAAGATCAAACTTTATTTCTTCTGAAAGCCGAGAGGTGGGGTGGGGGAGGCAACACACACAAAGCAATTTTGATCTCCTTTTTCCTGAAAGATCATCATTTGATGGAAACTGAGAGCAGTGGAGAAACTGCTTCCTTTTGGTTTATTTTGCTTTTTAAACAACTACCATGCAGGGAAGCTGATGGTCCGAGTTATCAGGGAGTCTGGGCTAATTCCAAAGCAGCCATAGCTGACTTTTGGAAGCAACATTTCTGGCTGTCAGAGCATCTTCCCTTGGCAGCTTCTGCCTTTTGGAGGTGTGATGGTCACCGGGACTCTCGTGGGTGCTCCTTGCTTCCTAAACCCCTTGTTTACACTGGAATGTAGGATATCAAAGCTACTGTCAGGGATGCAGGCTCACAGGAACGCTGTGGAATCACTGAGGAGGGGAGCTGCAGGATGGATGAGGACCTGGAATGCTGAGCTTGGAGATTTCCAAGGAGTTCTGTCCCGAGCTGAGCGCACGGGCACGTGGAGCCTGCCTCAGCCCAGCTGTGGGATGCGTGGAGCTGAGCATCCCTCAGCCCCTCCAGCGTGTCAATAACAATCACATCAATTGGCTGCTGACTGCTCAGGAAGGGAGAAGCGATGAAGGGGGCCAGAGAAGCAGCTGGAAGGATAATTTACCTCAGAGGTGCCCATGGCACACATGGCCCTGCCCTGTGCCTCCACACCCAGGGACTTCTCTTTCTTTCCCATAACTGCATGAAAAATAAAGATGTATGATGCCTACTTGAGCAGAATAGATTGTTTTCGATTGCTATTCATCTATTATTTTAGAAAGTAAAATGAATAAAACTTATGCAGGTCACAGACATTAAAGAGCATTTTTATATCAGTTTGGGAGCGCTTGTCAGCTTTGATTTATTAAGTAACGTTCCCCGACTGGCTACTGGTGTGTGTTGTCAGTCTCTTGATAATGGATAGACCTCACAGCTGAATGCTCTGTGATTAGACTTCTCAACTATATATTTTTAAATAAAGGCATTGCTTTTTTTGGGTTTGCTCATTTTCCCCTCTTAGGCAATTTCATTCATCTTCCCTCTCCCTCCCTCTCTCTGCTGTAAATTTGTTGTTGTTGGAAGCTATGAGGATGCTAAATGGGACACATCTTAGAGGATTTGGGTTGGGGTTTTATTCTGTTTCCCCCCTCCCAAGCTTGCTTTCGACTTAGCTTGATGGATTAAATGTCATGGGGGGACAAAAAAGGGATAAGAGAAGCTATAGGAACAGCTCTCCAGAGCGAACACAGCACGTGCTGCTCTCTTACTACAGCTGCGTCAGCATTTTTACTGTCACACTGCTCTTCCCTGGGGCTTAGGGATGGAATTACCAGGGATGCATGGAGAGGTGGCTGTGGGACCTCTCCAAAGGGAGCAGGGGCTGAGCAAACTCAACACTGCCAGCCCCAGTCCCTCCTCCGTGAGGTTGCAGGGAATTAATGGGAATGTGAAGCCGTGCCCGGCTCATGAGGAGCATTCAGGGAAGTTCAGAGGCACTCTTGTATCTCCTCTCACCACAACAGTTTGTTTTCCCTTTGGAGGATGGCCTGTGCTGCCTGGCCGAGCTCAAATCCCACTGCTGGGAGCCTCTCCAAGGCTGGCTCAGGAGCCCCTCAGTCACGAAGGGCAGGGATTTGCAGTGCTGGCTCTGAGCTGCTGTTACCAGGCACGTGCTGGGATCTTCTCCTGGGAATGGCAGCAAATGGGACTGAAGATGAGTATCCTGGGCTAAAATCCTCAGCTAGAACTGTAATTATGCTTTCATAAAGAGCTGAGCTGGAACGAGGATGAGATTGTTTCCCGAGGGGCTGCAGGAGCACTGGGACTGACTCATTAGCGTGGAATTGCAGAGCGCAGGTGGGAGGCCACCAAGTGCCTTTGTAAATGAGTCTTGCAGATCCTTCAGGAAGGGCAAAACTCAACAACTTCCCCGGGATGCTGGGATGAGGCAGCGACCTCTGCTTTTGTTATCCAAGGCTTTGGTCTCAGACCAAAACTGATCTGTCTGACTTGGGAAAATGCAGAAGGCACTGATAAGAAAAAAAATATTGAACTGATTTCATAAGCCTTTTTACTCTTGTATGACTCTGAAAATTGCTTTTGATTTAAAGGTTAAGATCTGACAAGCCAACAGACCTTAAAGATCTTTTCTTTCCCCTCTTCTTTTCTTCCTCGACTCTTCCAAAACTTGAAAGATGAGAAAATCTGTGTAGAAACATCTGTATGGGGAGGGAGGGCAGCAATTCATTTGGGAAATGCTTCTTGCTGCCTCTTCAGTGCCAGCGGGGGACACGTTGGTCACACAAGGACTTGGTTTCCCCAGGCTGCATCAGCCTCTGGGCCCTCCCACAGCAGGATCCAGGCCCGGTGATGAGGGGCTGAGTGACCCCATGGGGGAAAGGCAGGGGGGTGAGAAAAGGACAGAGCAGGGTTTGGAGCCGCGGTTTTGGAAGGACAAGTGACATGTCCATGGTGATCTGATGTGATGGTTGGCTGCAGGAGGCTGCTCTCGGAGCCGGGGTGTGCTCCCAGCAATGTCTTTGCAGCTCATTAAGTGTCTCCTGCTGTTTCCCAGCCTGAAATGGCCTTAGTGGCTTTGCATGTTCCAGTGACACCGCCATTAGCTCCTAATAACACACATTCATTAGGAAGCCAGATTGTTCATTTACACCATGAAATGATAACACTGCTGCTCACTTAACAAATTCACCCCCAGTGTGCCCTGAAGAGGCTCATTAGGGGCATTTTTGGTTTGTCCCTACTGACTGTTGTTTCTTCTGCTGCCCCAGTGACAGGCAGGCCGGAATGTCATGGACAAATGAGTGCTAGAGGCTCTCATGCCAGAGGGGTCCCTGCTCTTGGGGAGCTGGGGAAGCACCCAGGGAATTCCACTGACATGTCCCAACCTTGGCATTGGAGGAAGGCGCTCCTGTTCTGGCTCTTGGCATCAGCAGCTGGGTTTGTTGTGCCACCTTTGGCTCCATGAGGAGCTCCCTTGCCAGGCTCATCCTGTGGAGAGGTGGTGCCATGTTTTAGGTGGGAGCAGGGCTGAAATCTCAGAGTATTTCCCATGAGCTGAAGGCCAACAGCTTCAGCCCTTCATTGCTCTAGAGACAACATGAATGCAGGAAAACCTCCATGTCCTACAGCAGAATCCACCTAACCAGGTCCTTTATTCATCTTTTTTTACTTCCTTCAAATAAAAATGTCTACACTTTCTCCCGTTTACCCAGTAAAAACCTGGCACATTTCTCCCTGAGGACGTGTAAAGCAATATTCTTCAGTTTCCCTGTTCCAGTGGTGCTTCTCCTCCCAGCTGAACATCCTCTGCGTGCCCTTCTCCATCTGTGGGGAATTCGTGGATTATCAGGAGGAGTCAGGACTTCCAGGTGAAGGACAGTGAGGGAATACGGATGTGCCAGTGGGTGTTACCAAAGGGAAGCTGCTGCCTGGCCCCCAGCCCTCCCGATTCCCGCACGGCTCCTGCTGGAGCACCAGATGGGGTTTAATCGGCACCGCCGCGGCGCCGCAGGGTTATTATTAAGAGACATCTAGTTCTGGATGAGAGAAGATTATCCGGGGTTTATTTCCAGCTGATAACACTCTGCCCTTCCATAACACCTTTTATCTGAGAATCTCGGAGCTCTTCGCAGACTCAGTTAATTAAGCCTCACGTTGCCCCCTGGAGCCGCGGGTGAGACCCGGGCGAGGAGCGCTGGAGCTGCAATTAGGAGGGATCGGCTCTGGCAGGCAGATAAGACACATCATCTCCTGCCTCGTCTTTGCTGGCTTATTTGCATGTTTATCTCCCCGGTGCAGTTGAGAACGGTGAACCCGGAGGTTGCACCGCCTGCCCAAAGTTCTCATAAGGTGTCACACCGGGCTGAAAAGTTGTGGATCCCCTTTTCCAGCCCCGGAATGTTCTCGATGCAGGGATACGTCAGTGCTGCACGATGCTGACTTTGTCCTCTGAGTCTCCCTTTTCTCCTTTCCCGGCACTGGTTTTCCATGGGCTCCATGCCTTAGCTCTGCTCGAGTTTCCTTCCTGCAAACTCAACCTCCAAGTCCTCCTTTGCTAGAAAATAACAACAAAACCCCTCGCAAGCCTCCGAAAAAAGAGCTTTTGCTGCCTCTCCCCACAGGGCCAGATTTCTCAATAGTGATTTCTCTGGAGAATAGCTGGGCCCGAGGTTTCCTTCCCCTCCTCTTTTCTTTTCTTTACTTTCCCCTAACTAAAAATCAGGAAGCTCTAAAATCCTCTTTGAAGTAACACTGTATGAAGAGGATTTATCCTTGTCCACTTAAATATTCATGACAGCTCGCATTTCTGTTCAAAAAGACACTTGTTTATTTAGATAAGATTTAATTTATTCATAATTTACCTAAATTTGCAGGAGCGTGCATGTACATTTTAGCTTATAAGTAGCGTAATACATAAAACATTATTGAGGCATGCAAATTACACAAATACAGCATTGGAAACTGCCTGCTTGTTTTAGGCAGATAACTAATTTCTTACCCTGAGTAGAGACACAAACACAATTGCCTGGGCTTGCTGCCTGGGATTTGGCGACTCTGAATTATGCTTCCCTTAATGCAGGAGGCACAGCTTTAGAGCAGGGCCGTGGCAAAGCCCAGTTTTCTTGGACTGTGAACCGTATTAATGCCAAGGCCCTTGGCTGGAATTTTTTTTTCAGTCCTCTTCCTGGGGACTCAGTTTGGGTTTGTCCCAAATCTCTCAGTTCCTCTTTGTTTCCTTGGGATGGGGTTAGAATTTGTAGCAGGGTGTTGTCTCACCAGTGCCTGGGGGGTGATGGAGGGAGGAGATCTCCCTGTTCCACACCAGCCTCTGGCAGTGTGAGATCTGCTTTTCCTGTGATGGGCTTCCTTTAAATGAACACTGGAGCCACTTCCCCCTAACTAACCCCTGCACCCCTCAGGGTGATGTGGCCACTTGTTGCTTTCCTTAGGGCAGAGCAACAAATGGCCCAAAATTTCCTCACAGGCCCCAAATATCCCATTTGCTACTTGCTTCCAGTTAATAATTGCACAAATTAGCAAGCACACGATGTACTAGGCTGGGCTTCCTCCCAAATCTCCAACCCCCTGTGCCGTACGACCAAGGGCTGAGGCTGGAGGTGCAGCAGGGATTTTTGGGCTCTGGATTTGGCAGCTGGGCAACAGGCACTGACTTAGCACCATCACTGCTCTCAGCACTGTTAGAAATGGTTCCTAACAGGAACAGTTCTGGTCAGGAATTAGATGTTTGCAGTTGTATATATGGAATATAGGGTTTGTGTCTGCAGAGCCTGGAGGAGATCTCTCAAGGACGTGGATTTTGGGCAGATCCTGCTCTGTAGGGCTGTGTTACCAACAGCCTGTAATTAAGGCTCTGTGACACTTCCCATGAGATTCTGCTTTCCCTTGCCTCTGACTGTGCCAGGCTGCAATGTTTGGGCTGGAATTCCCAGGGCCAGATGTCCTCCCGGGCTCACAGGCTTTGTTTGTTTGTTCTGCAGGGATGGACAGGAGGGATGGGGACAGCAGGGCTGGTTGGTGCTTTTGCTTTTTCCTAGCTGAAACCAGAGCCAACATTTTCCATTGTTTCCAAGACTGACTTTAATGGGGAAGATACATTTTCCTAGAGTTTGCCTGCTGCAAAAATCACTAATGAGTATCTCCAGAGCCTGAGCACTTCAGTACAGGGACAGGTGTTCTTGGTGAATCATGAAAACGCTTTATTTGAATCTTGGAAAAGCCCTTGCACCTTGGGGAAAAATCCTCTTCCTGGCGTTGGGAACAGCCTTGAGTGTGCAGGTGGATAGGGAGGGTAGAAACTGCTGGGCAAGTCCCCCCAGGGAGCAGTTTATGGTGGCACTGTCCCCTGTGTCCCTCATGCCACAGCCTCAAGGCTGCCAGGTAAACCAGAGCAGGCCCAACCTTATTTCCACGGTCCTGCTGGGTCATGCAGTGAGGAGAAGGAGGTGGCTCTGCTGCATTTGCTTTATTAGAGAATTTAATTACACAGGCTTAATGACATAGTCACAGCATATTTGGTTTTCCAGCAGGTCATGCTCTTACTGGGTGGACAGAACCCATGGAAGGAGCTGAGCAGG
This sequence comes from Notiomystis cincta, assembly GCA_013398075.1. NCBI lineage: Eukaryota > Metazoa > Chordata > Aves > Passeriformes > Notiomystidae > Notiomystis > Notiomystis cincta. Next base: position 38,264 of record VZRX01003988.1, on the reverse strand, counting down.
TTGTGATGAGCTCCAGGAAAAAACCCTGTCCCAGAGTAATGGGAAGCAGAATAAGACCTAAGGAGAAATGCTGGTGTTAAACACTTCCTGACAAAAGGAGCTGTGCCTGTGGTGTGGACAGGAGATCCTGGAATGATCCTGCAAGGCACAGGGAGGGCTTTAGTGGCCTTCACCTGGCAATTCTTAATTTAGTCAGAGATGCTGTTATCTGACCATGATCTTCCAATTGCTGCATCCATGTCTTCAGAGAGGTTTCACAGGAGGATCAGAGGTGTTTTTATATAGCTACAATCCCCATTTTGTCCTTTTTTCACTTGGCCTTGGCTGGAATTCCTATATAGGCTGTGCTTTTAAGTGAGAATTTTATGATGGAGTGGGCAGACTCCAAATTATGACTTTTGCTGGGGCCTCTTGGAGCTGTAGAAATGCAAAGGAATTCTACATGTGGTGCCAGGCTGGTGGGAATTGTGGAATCCCAGAACTGATTGGGTGGGAAGGGGCCCTAAAGCCCATCCAGTGCCACCCCCTGCCATGGGTGGGACATCTTCAACTATCCCAGGGTGCTCCAAGCCCCATCCAACCTGGCCTTGGACACAGCTTCTCTGGGCACCCTGTGCCAGGGCCTCCCCACCCTCACAGGGAAGAATTCCTTCCCAATATTTAAATCTCCCCTTTTTTAGTTTATTTCAGCTTATAGTAATTTTAGGTTTTATTAATGTCTGCAGGTGAAAAAAGCACTCCTCAAAAGCCTGTGCTCGAGAAGATGTTGGCCTTCCCCATGATCTAGGAGGGAGCTGAGATGAGGGAGTTTGTGTTTAGGAGTGGGATGTGTGAGAAGTGTCTGAGCAACAACTTCAGCTTTCAAATCATTTCACTAAAATAGCTCTTAATTGTGTGAGTTTGACCACCGTGATGCCTGCCCTGTGCAGAAGGAGGAGATGCAGTGTTTGGCTATTCCTGAACACACATTAATTAAGGGAAGAGATGAATATTTACTGACCAGCACCAAGCAGGGTGTATTGGAAAAGAACACGGCATCGATTGGAGTGAAAAATAAATAAATAATAGAAATGTCCCCTCTCCCCACCCCCCCAACACCACCTGTAGATGTATTAGGGAGAAAATATTGAACTGGGCTCTCCTGGCTCCCATGCAATTGATGCAATTTATTTTCAATTTGTCAAACGTGGCATTGGAGCAGCAATTGGTTTTGGTGATTTATTAGGAATTTTCTAACCAGGGCACTCTGTCATTGGAGTTACTTCACTTGTGTTCAAGTAGATTTTTGTCTTTCTGCAAGCTCAAGCTGTGAAGCCAAGAAGGTGAGTTTTTCTATATTTCCCCCCCTCCTTTTTTTTTTTTAAACCAAAAGGGAAAACTGAAAGAAACTCAGCCAAAAAGGGAAATGGAGAAAAAGTAGCAGAATTGACATATTTTAAACATCATGACAGGATGGGCTGTTTAAATTGCCTCTGTGAATTGATTTAAAAGCTGTTGGTAGGCATCTCTATTTCATTAACTGTCTTTCTCCTTCATTTCAGTCACTGGAGTCATTGCCTCTTATTACCTTCCAGGTTCGTGATATCCATCCACATGGTTATTTTAGTTATTACTATCTGTATACAGAAAATGTAAGAGGCAATTTTGGGACAGAAGCAGCTTGGGAGGGATGTGGGGATAGTGAAATAAATAATTTGATTTCTATGTGACACCTATGATTTAAAGCCATCAGGATTACGGGAGTGTTTGTGCTGGGTGTGCATTTTGGTCAGAACCTGGGGGAAAAGCATGGGGTTTCTGGTATTTGATTTGGATGGTTTTCCCACATTGAATAACCAATAATGACTCCACAGCAAATTTTCCTCTGGGAATTAGGTGCTCCAGTGTGCTCATGGTATTTTTCAACCCTTCTGACAGTGCTGGTATCAAGAGTTTGGTGAGTTTGAAGTGTATTTTCACTTATCTCCCACTCCAAGGCAAACCATGGGGAGCAGGAGGACCCTTTCCTTGTCCCTGGGGACACTGATGGTCCTGCCCCTCAGGGAACATCAATGCTCCCACTATTTAACAGGTGAAAAGTTGCATGTGCTGCCTGCAGAGGCCACCAGGTGTTACCAAGGTCTGTGCCAGGAATAGCTGGGGGGGGTGGGGAGGGGAGAAAAGGGGAAAGCTTTTGGGATGTCCTTCCCAAAGCTTTTTTTTTCAGACCTAAACAACACAGCGAGTTCCAGATTGTGTTCACATTTTCAAAAACGCTGGAGCTTCCAGTCTGTTTTCCCAGAGCTCTGTGGAGTCATTAGCTGCTTACAGCACTTAAAAGAAAAATGTGGTGCTTCAGAGACTTCGCTTCTGTTTGCTGTCTTTACCACCAACTAATTGGTTGGATAACGAGCAAATATTTTTCCTCTGTTCCTCAATTTCCAAGCTTTTTGACTTGCAAGCAGGGAGAGCAAAAGCTGCTTGTGGTTGGCAGGCAGGGAGAGAGGAGCGAGTTGTGGGGATGCTGCCGGAGCCACGCTCGGGATGGGAGTGCAGGGCCCAGGGCCAGCTGCCCCCGCGGTTTGTGCCTCTTCTGCTGTGCTTTGACACCCACAGGGCTGCTCTGAATCACCCTTCAGAGCAGGTGGGGAAGGGAAGGGGGAAGCTCTGCAGGGCGGGGTGGCCAGCAGTTCCCATCTGGTGGGAACAAAGCATCCAGGAGCCTCGCTAGGAGGACTGGACCGATCCTATTCTCAGGGTACCTGTGGCGAGGAGAGCTCCTGGCCGCGCGTACCGGTGTTACCTCGATTTAAAGGCAGCGTTTGTGGCTTTAAATGGAATTCTCTGGCTCGGCTGGCTTTGATTCAGCCCCGAAGAAAGCAGCGAGCTCCCTGTGCTGCCGGAGGAGGCCGTGCCCAGCTCGGCTCCAAAGCACAGTGGCTCACAATGAGGTTGGCTCTGAGCACAGCAGTGAGTGCCCCAGGAGAGGAGAGGTTCAGAGAGGCTCGGAGAGGTTCGGAGAGGTTCGGAGAGGTTCAGAGAGGAGAGGCTCGGAGAGGTTCGGAGAGGTTCGGAGAGGTTCGGAGAGGTTCGGAGAGGTTCGGAGAGGTTCGGAGAGGTTCGGAGAGGTTCGGAGAGGTTCGG
>VZRX01003988.1:1789-34242 GCA_013398075.1 Notiomystis cincta | reverse complement strand
GTTGGGGTACCTGTGTCAGGAGTTGGACTGGATGATCCTGGTGGGTTCCTTCCAGCTCAGGATGTTCTGTGAACCCTCCTGGCTGCGTGAAGTGTTGCTTTGACTCCCTCCTGCCCTTTGAGTATCACAAATGTGTGTTCCCAGGAGTGCAAAGACAGCTTGGCAGGAGGCTCAGGCCAAGAGCAGCAGCCTGGTTCCATCTCACCTGCCCCTCACACCCTGTTTTGGGAGTGGCAGAGGGAGAATGGCCTGTGCTGGTTTATCTCTTTCCTATCTCCAGCTCAGCTGTTGGGGATAGCCTTGTTTATCCTCTAGTCAATGCTCTGTGTCTCTGCATGAAGGTGTCAGGAAAATGAATCCACAAACACCAGAGGTTTATGTCCAAAAAGGAGACAGAGGAGTCCTGCAACTTTATTTGAATAAAGGGAGAGGCCATGGGGCATTTTCCCCAGGATGTCTCAGATTTTTAGAGGATGCAGTCTCCTTTTTATCCCAATTTCCCAGCCACATTTCCCTCTCTCTTTCCTCATTGCCTGAGGTACTTGGGAGAGACAGACTTCCCAGAAGAATACCTAAGACCCTCCTTCTAATGTATATTCCCCTCCCCTTTTTTTTGTCTATTCCCAGTGGAATTCCTATGGAATCTTTCCCATTGGTTCTTTCTCTCAGTGCTAGTTTTATCTACCAGCAGACCAACAGTTTGTTTGTAAAGACAAGTCCCTCATTCCTTTCAAAGGGAATACCAAACTTTGGGAATTTGGAGGACCAGTCTGATGCTCTGGGACCACAGAGCTCCTGGCTTGAGGAAAGCCAGGTGCTGCCTGTGGCACCTCTCAGACTCACCCCTCACACCCAGTTACCTCCACACCCACCCCATCGGCAGCAGATGTGATCCCATTGTCCCACCATCCCTGGAAGGACCTCATTAACTGTGAGCACATCCCTCACACCATCCAGTTCCCAAGGCCCATCACTGGGAAATGTTGATGCTGTTTCCTGGAGCACATGCTTGATTATGGTCATTCCCAACAGCTGTTTTCATTTAAAATTCCCGGGCCTTTTTTTGCACACAACTTTCGGTGCTGGCTCTGCCTCGCACTGCCAGGGTGGCAGAATGGGAAGTGGCAGTCTCCAGCCCAAACAAAGCACATCCCAAAATTTTATTAATGAAGATTTGCAGCTGCTCCTGGGACTTGGCAACTGCCTGCAAAGGCTGGTGACAGGATACATCTGGTGAAATATCACAGTGATAAATATCAAGTGGGGGTGATGAGCAAGATGTGGTCCGTTCACAAGTGGGTTTTTCATGTTGGCTGGGGAATAATTTGGTTGCCAGTGGCAGCAGAATGTGTTATTTCTCCTCTCTCTCGCCCTCAACCTCCTAAAGATGCTGCAGGACTGAACTCGTAAAGGAGCAACTGTTGCAGCCACTCACCTCGTTTACAAGCCAAGGTTGATCAGCCTTGAAAGGAGAAGGAGGTGGTGAAGCCTGAAAGCTGGGACGTGCTTTGGGCTGGGAGGGAAGGGCTGTGAAGCCAGGCAGGGGTTTTTGCAGGTGAAGGCAGCAGTGGTAGTTATGGTAGATAATCATCCTACTCCATCTGGGCTAAAAATTTGCTAATTGAGGCAGGACTGTTTCTCATGGGAAAAAATAACCTCCCTGTTTTCAGGGCATTACTGTGAGGGTCAGGGGTCCCTTAGGAGATGCTCCCTGCCTCATCATAAGGCTGGTTTAGCTGAAATACTGTCAGCTATTTTCCTCCTATTTTCATCCATCCCTGGCACTTCCCATCTCCAGCTTGTTACAGGCTTGGCAGGGAGAAGAGGCAGGGGGAAGAGAATGGGAAAGAAATCTTTCATTTCGATTTCCAAAGCCATGTTTCAGTCCTGAGGAGCAGGCGCAGAAGCGATGATGCTCATGGAGCTGTCTCTGACAGCTCGATGCCAGAGGGAAACCTGGGCTTCCATTTCCAGCCCTGTCCCCCCTGGGCAGAGCTGAGGACTTCGTGGGGATCAGCAGGGAGAAGGAAAACAATTTGATCAAGGGGCCCTGGAGTCAGGCACATGGAGAAACTGGTCTGGTGGGGTTTTTCAAATTTCATCAGTGTCAAGTTGATTTTATTTTTAGAGCAGTGATGATATTAAAAATAAAAAGAAGGGGGGTGAGTAAAGCACCTACAGGTACATGGGGCAGAGCCCTCATCAGCTGCTCAGCTGTTCCTTCCTGACCAACTCCAGGCCTTTTAGAGCTGATTATAGGAGATTTTACAAGGTAGCTGGAGTTGCAGGTGTAATATTTTGCTGTGTGTAGCTGCACTTATCTATTGCCTCACCAGCATCCTGCATTTTGCAGTGTTTGGGGGTGGGGGGAAGGTTGGGGGGAAGGTTTGAGAGTGCCATGGCTGGTGTGGTGTAGGGAGAAAGGGAATCCCTGGGAGATGTGCTTCACTGTGTCAACATGTGGGGTGACACTCAGCTTGGGGACAGTCCCCACAGCTGCCAGGGAGGATGAGACCAGTGAGCCCTGGGGCTCCTGAGGAGCTGCCTCTGTGTCCTTTCGCTGCCTGGGGCCAGCATCAGGGATTTCTAAGGAAGGTTGGAGAAAGTGCTGCAGCAGGCAGAGGTGAGGGCCCCTGCCTCCAGACAGGTGCTGCCCTAACTCCTAATTGCCAAAAACTGCTTCAAGGCCTGAAGCCTGAGGTGCTTATTGTCTGTCCCAAACTTCCCTTTCAGCATCAACTGCTCTCACTCACACTTAGCACCCAAACCAGCCTTTAGTTCCTTCCAAACCCACGCAGGGTCAGGTTCCTGCTGCCACACACACCAAGAGAAGTGAGCTGGTGTTGAGGGAGATACATCCCCTTTTTATAGGCAGTGAGTGGGGCTCATGCCAAACATGTCCCTTGAGTTTTTGAAATGTTTTTCATCTGTGAGAGAAAGGAAGGCAAACCTGTGGGTGGCAGAGCACTGCCTGCAGAAGTTCTGCTCTCTTCTGCTTTCACTCAGCACCAAATTCTTCCCTGCTAATGATGGTCATATGTGAAACTATTATGTATTTATATTTTTTATCATCGTCATTATTATTGTGTTCTGAATTGCCTCAGCAAAGCTATCTTAAATCAATGCTGAGGGAAGATGAAAGTTCACTGCTTTGTGAGCCAACGAATATGAAAATGGAAGGGGTTTTAGACTTCCGTGACGTTTTCCTTGTCTTCAGAGCAAAAAAGTAGTAGGAAAGCAATAAAATAAGGCTTCCAGTCAGGACTCCAGCTGCCAGGAGAATTATTAGTCTTTTACAGCCCAGGCTCAGGAAGGGCTTTTTTACATCCCAAGCCAGGCAGGTGAGATGAGACGCTGGTGCTCAATGGTGCAGGGCAGGGCTGCCTATCACGGGGCAGCAATGAAGAGGGCTAGGCCTCAGTGCTACCAGCCCCTCCCTGAGCCTCCTGTCAGGAAAAACAATGTATTTCTGTGATTTTCCTCTCCTTTGTTGCAGAGCTGGTGCTGCTGCAGTGCAGACAATGAGGCCGTGCAGTGCAGTCATGACTCTGTGCTGGCAGAAATGCCAGGGTGGTTTAATGCAGAATCCTGAGCAAGGCATAGAAATGCCCACATTCATGCTGGCTCGGAGCCCACAGAGGTGAGATGGTCCTCTCGAGAGAATGATGGGTAAAAATTGGCCTGTACAGCTCTCACCCAGCCTCAGTTAGTGGAGATAATGCTCCACTTGCAATGAGCCACTCCTGCTTTGCTACTTCCCACGACCTCGCTGAGTTCCAAGGGAATGCAAACATGCGAGTCCTGTGCCAGGAAAGCCCAAGGCTTGGCTGGGAAACAGGAAAGAGGGAGCAGAGCCATGGCTTTGTGGTCATCCTGGCCAGTCAACTGCGGTGGTGGGCAAGTAGAGGCTCTTCAGTGGAGCCACAGGTGACTTGGGCTGAGCGCAGCAATCAAGAGCTTATTTATCCCAGCTTGGAGTGTCACGCTCTGGTAACCAGGCACTTCTTGTTGCTCATCTCGAAATCCCAATCGAACGCCTTCATTATCACCCAGCAGTGTTTCCTTTGTGGATAACAAGTCATACTGCGAGCATTAATGGAGCGTCGGATGGATTTGTGTAGTGGGATTGTTGTAAGTGCTGATTGAAGTTTTGCCTGTGATTAGGGGACGTACTCAGGTGCGAGAGAGGGAGTCTCTGCTGCCTCGAGAGATCTGGGTTTGCAGTGCCTCTCTGGGGGGTGTTATCGGGGTGTTCCTTACAAACTTAATGAGTTCCATGCATGACATCCCAAGTTTATCCCGTCTGGCACCCGTCACTGGCGGTGTGTCACCAGCCACGCAGGAAACTACTCCAGACACTGCCTGGGATTTTAGCCGCTCTCTGGAGGGGTCGTGGTGGGGCATTGTCCTCCCTGTGAGGTGCAGAGCTCGTCCTGCAGAGGTGGACACAGAGGGGTGGGAAAGGTGTGAGCTCAGCTTCTCACCCGCTCGAGAACAAGAAAACACTCCTGGGACAAGAGAAACGTTTTTTTCTTGTTGTGTGGAAGAAACAGGATGTCAGGTGGGACAAGAGCTTCTTGTCCAGTGGCCGTGGGAGCTGGGAGGCAAAGTTGCTCCGCCCCAGCTGAACACTGTGACACTTCATTCCTCGAGGAGATCAATCGTGATTCCTTAATTGGGATGAATGTGGAACTGGGGGAGAGGCCAGTGGCACAATCTATCAATTTTACCAATGAAAAATGATAGGAAGTGGCATCCTCCCTGTCTGGCAGGCTCCCAGCCTCCTCCACTGCACACCTCATTATCCTGTTCCACTGCTTCATCTCCATAACATTCATCCCTAATGATGGCGGAGGGAGATTCATTTTCCATGTTACCAACCCGCCTCGGTTCCCGCTGGAATGGCAACAGGGAAGATTTCCAAGACATCATGGATTGCTCAAACTGGACTGATGGGTACGAGCTGAGCGTGAAGGATGTCCAGACTTAGGGTCCTGCCCGGTGTGTGTAGTATTTCAAATTCAGCCTTTCCAACGGTGTTTCTGGCCAGATTCCTGTTTCCTTGGCTCCAGGAGAAGCTTTAGTAGGAGAAGTGTGCTCGGACCTACCAGGGAGTTGTAGAGCTGAGTTGTGGGTTAGGCAGAGAGCCGGGAGCTGCAATAAAATGGCCAAAGCTGAGGGTTACGCTACAGCTGTGTGTCCAGGCCAGACAATAAATTTATTAAATTACCCTGCAGGAGTGGGCTGTGTGGGCTGTAAAACTGTTCTCCCCTCTCCGAGGAGCCTCACACAGTGTCTCGGGGCAGCCCCTAACACTGTGGGGTGTCCTTGTGGATCTCCTTTCTCTCCCTAGACTTTCCCAGCGGTTCCCTGGGCCCCGCAGTGGTTCCCATTAGTATGAGCCCCACGGGCTGGACACTGCCTGTGACTCCCCAGCCCGCGAGTGGTGCCAATCACTGCTCCCGTGTCCACCGACTCAAGTAATCTCTCTGAAGGCTCTTAACAAGTTAATAAGGATTGATCTGCTTCTCATGAGATCATCTCGGCAGTTCTTAATGAACCTGGGCATTTTCAAGCCTTTCTTTCCCCTTAAAAGTGAGCTTCCAAATAAATACTCTTCTTCCAGTCGATGGGCAGCTGATTCCCTCTACATTCCCACAGCATTAAGGTTTGGATTGAGGGAGACACCACTCCAGCTTTGTGGTGGTCATGTGTGTTGGTTTTGGAGGGAGGCTTAAGTTAAGCAAATCTTATTTTTGGTCTTAAACAAAGACGGATTTAATTACAATTAACTGTCTCACTGAGGGGTGGTTAGAGAAAGCCGGCTCAGCCCTGATTTTTCTGTCTAAGATTTAGTTGTAAGCCCTCAGAAAACACCCAAATTTTAATTCTCTCCTGGACAGGCTATGCCTTGAATGGTAAAAATAAAGGTGGGAAGAGCAGTTCAAGAGGAGCCCTCAGAGCAATGAAATTAGTGACTTTTCTGTCCAAAAAAAGATTGCCTTAGGCAGCTGGGATAATCCACCCTGCTGTCTGTAGCAGTGCCAGGAGAGAGTTGTCAGAGTAATGGGGTCTGTGAGAGATCACTGATGGTTCTGGTATAAATGTCCACCTGCTGCTGGAACTCTCTGTTCCCTGTCTTCCCCGTTTCCAGGGAATCCACAGGACTGAAGTCCTGCCCTGTCACTGCTTCCCCTGTTTGGTAAATCCCTCGAACACATGTTGCCATCTGGTCCCTAATGCTTTGTGTCAGTTTAAGTTCCCCTAAGCTCTTATTGACCATTTCTTGTGTTATCTGCACACTCCCTAATTCCTCTTCTCCTCTCCCCGGGGATCTGATCCCTGACTTAGGCAAATCCTCATCCTCTTCATTTGTGAGCACAGATGCAAAAGTAAATATTGTAAGTGTCGGTGTCAGCTTCTTATCCTCTTCTGCCTCCAATTTCCCTCTGTCAGTCTTATCTGTGCTGGATCCACTTATCTCCTGTGTCTGTATAATGGTCTTTTCCTTCTATGTTTTTGTAAAAAGCCAGGAGATGCTCATCGTTAACTGTCGTTTCTCCTTTAATTATATCCCTGTGTGTTTACCTTCCCCAACCCATGCCCCTGCTTCTAACACATCCCCACTTCTAAGCAGGCATTTTCTTTGTACCTGACTTTGATTAAAGATCGGAACGTCACAAAATCCTGTGTTCTGGGAACTCAGAACCTGAGGCTGTTTGAAGCTGAGCCTAAATTCTTTGTGGAGCCAGCACTGCTGGCTCTGCCGTGGGTGCTGCTGTGACTCCTGGGGTGGGGCACGAGGGAGGGGTGGGACATCACACAGCCCTCGCCTGATGAACTGCGAGGAATCAAGAGGGGATTTATGGCTGTGTGTCTGGATTTTCCTGTCTGCAACAGGGGGAGAGCGTTTCCTACAAAGAGAAGGAGTCGTGTGGGTGAAAGCAGGGCAGAGGCAGAGCTGAGCTGCCCTTTCCCTTGTGATTTTTTATGGATGCAGGAGCATTTTGGGACAGACCATGGCCAAGGGGCACATGTAGTTTAAGCTAAAACACAAACATCAAACTCCCCAAATGCTTTGGAGTGTTTCTCCTTGGAGAGCTGCAGCCTGATGGGTGCTCCCTGCTTTGTGCGGACATCAGATCCACCCCAAGCCTCGGGATTTGTGGTCTGATCATGGCTGATGTTATAACCTGGATAAATTGATTTATTTTACCTGTAAGTGCCCCACAATAGTGTTTATTACATAACAATTCCTATCAGGACAGTGTCTCCTCGTATGATGTACAGCAACACTGAACACCCGGGTAGCGGGAGAGCCCTGCTTTTTGCAAGCTGCAGCAGTTTGTAATTTCAAGATCAATATGATGATGTGTTTTTTGAATTTTAATGAATAAACTACACTGGTGTTTGTTGTTTACCTGCTTTCTGATTTTTTAACAAGTGGCTCTAGTGATAATTACCAAAATTCTGTAGTCGCAGAAGGAGGGAGGAGGGTGGGGGGGGGAACCTGGATCCTTCATAACTCTCCAACTGGGCAATTATCTCCATACTGTATGTGCTGCTTTTCTATAAATGTTGAAATTCAGTAATTACCACTAGAGCCAGCCGTGACATTTCGAAAGCAGATACATAACAAATAGGGATGCCATGGAGTCATTAAAATTCAGATATCAAAACAGCTCTCTCTATTCTTCTTTGCATGAATCCATCTCTTTGTTTCATGAAGAATTCAGTTGCCAATTAAATACCTTTTCTTTCCTTTTTCTTCTTTGTTTTTTTTAAATTTTCCCCCCATTTTCTTTTTCCTTTTGCAAATGAATTCTAATCTCCATGAAAGGAGCTGAATTGACAGTCGTGACAGTTGGTGCTTTAGGAAAAAATATGGACAAGTTTAGTCCTTCCTGAGGAACCCAGCCAGCACCTCCCCAGCTTTGGAAATGGTGAGGTTGTATCGAAAATCTAAGGAGAGAGAGATGTTTTTCCAAGCAATTCCCCTTCTCTCCTTCTGGCACCTTTTTTCCTGCTCATCCTAAAAGGAAAAGCATCTTCCAAGGTGTCCAGTAACTTTGGGAAACCCCTTTTTGCCTGTCCCACCAGAGCTGTGGTTTCATGGCCAGCAGGAATAGCTCGATTATCTCCCAAATTGTTATTCCTGCTGCAGTCTCATAGCAATCCCTGGCATCTGGCAGTCGGAGGGTTTTATTAGTTGGTTTTTTAGTGGTTTGGGTGGGTTTTTTTTATTTTTTAACAATGTTGTCTTGTTTACGGGTTTGACTTTGGAAGACAGGATGTGATGCCTCCCAATCAGTTGCTAATGAAGCGGAGGGATTGACAGGCTGGAATTGATCCTTCCTTTGTAATCCGGGAGCAGGCAGACAGGTCTGCCTGTGAACCTGTCAGAGGTTGTGTGTCAGACAGGCGCGATGAGGAGCCCGGGCGCTGAAAACAAGGAGAGCAGCGCCTTCCAGAACCTCACGAGCAGGAAAACCTGTAGGGTTTTGCCTCCTCCTCCCTCCCCATATCCAAATGCTGCTCATGTGCTTTGCCAGGAGTGTCTTTTGGAGAGAGCAGGATGGATTTGTTTGGAGAGGGGCTGACATGGGGAGGGAACCCTGGCCCTTAAGCATGGAAAAGCAGCATGAGCCCAAACAGTGTCAGAGTCATGGAATGGTTTGAGTTGGAGGGACCTTAAAGCTTATCCAGTGAGCCATGGGCAGGGACACCTCTCACTACCCCAGGGTGCCCCAAGCCCTGTCCAGCTTGGCCTTGGACATTTCCAGGGCCTCACCGCCCTCCCAGGGAACAATTCCTTCCCAATATCCCATCTGTCCCTGCCCTCTGGCAGTGGGAAGCCATTCCCCCTTGTCCTGTCACTCCAGGCCCTTGTGAAGAGTCTCTCTCCATCTTTCTTGTCAGCTCCTTCAGGCACTGGAAGGATGATAAAGGGGCTTAGAGAGGTCCATGCTCCTAAAAACTGATGGGTTTTGTCTTTTATGGCTTCACTCCAAACTTTCTCTGTAGTTTGCCCATAGCAAAGATCTCCTCATGTCTTGGACAATGCCCTGACCTCTCGATTTCAGGCAAATTATTTATTGCATCCTTCCTCTTGAAAATCTTTCTTCTGGGACTGACAGATCTCCTTTTGCTCAGCACTCGAGGAGTTGCAGTAACTTGTACAATTTAAGGAGGCCTCAAGTCCATCCTTTGGTTTTCCAGCAGTGGCCAGCTTTTCTTCTCCTCTGCCAGTTCCTCTCTGGGAGCAAAGCCTTGGATGAGCCCACTCAGGGGGAGCTTGGTTAAGGTTTCTTCTTGAGCCTGGTGCTTATATGTTAAGGTGAATAGGAATAATATTCACTTCAAGGAGAGATGAGGCCCTTGTGTTGACTACATTATCATTTATATGAACAAAAAGAGCTTAAAATGTTAGCATATCCTTTTGAAAACGGAGCTTTGCATCCTATTAAGAGGAAGGAAACACAACCTGCGGCACATTATATTTCCAGGCGCCTGTCAAGAAACACTTACGGCTGTCGCCTGCTTACGGAGCATCCAGCTTGAGGAATAAATTGGGAATAACTCCCCGAGAGCTGATCCCCCAACAAAGGGACAAATGCCTCTCAGCTAAAACCCAGCCAAACACAAGGCTTGGATCTGTGTTGGACAGAAACTCAGGGAACTTGGGGGATCGAGGGTCGCAAATGTCTCCTGGAGTGGAGGCGTGGATAGGAACACGTCTCCCAGCCTGGCTTTGGAGGGTGGGGGATTTGGATGAGATTCCCCCATTCTGAGACACCGTGGATTTCAGCAGGGTGGTTTCTAGCCCGGCTACAATAGAGAGGAAAAACAAACTTAATTTGATCCCTGTGATTTGGAAAAAAGCATTTCAACATCAAGGTTGCTACCTGCTGGTATCAGGTGGCTGGGAGATTTCAAGGGAATAAGCTGGAAGTGCTCAGTTCCGGGTGGAGAGAGGTGTGCAGTAGGTAGCATGTGGCTCCTGCAGGTGTGTCACGCCTAAACTGGCCATTGGGATTGTGCCTCCCATTCCCTAAATCTGCTCCTCCATTCCCTGCACAAGACAGTCAGTTCTGCCTGCACCAGTGCAAGCAGAGTTTTTGTTTTAAGGAAAACTTGGGAGAAAGCCCTAAATTCCAAAGAGAAAACTTCCAAAAGCCTTCCCCCAAGCAGGACTTTTGGAGATAAGTTGCTTCTTGGCGATTTGCTAATGTGAACTTGTAGCCCCACTGGAGTCTTTGTAGAGCCAAAATCCATCTGGAGGGGAAGAGCCAGGATATTCAGGTGCAGAATTGCTTTGTCAGGATGCTGAGTGTGGTGCTTGGAGCCTTCTGTAGCTGCATCTTCTGTTGTGGAAGGAAATCCGTCATGTGCCCTTCCCACTCTGCCATCTCTGCTGAGCTGCACAGGGAGGGTGAATGCTCTGCCCCTGCCAGCTCAGGTGCATTTTTGGGGTGGGAGAGGATGTATTTAGTCTGCTGAGCTGGAGTTCATTTCCCACAGGAGCCCTCCCAGCGCTGTGCTCCCTCTGGGAGCTGGAAAGGTGTTCCTAACACACCCAAGTTCTGTTTTGGGGATGGCTGGCACCTCTCTCCCAACATTCCCCACATCCAGGGGCTGGGGTGGGCAAGATCCTGGGAGGGAACACAGCCAGGCCAGCTGACCCACATTGACCAGAGGGATATTCCAGACCCCCAGCTCGGATCAAAATGCGAAGGAAGGGGCGAGGAACGGGGGGCACTCGTTATTTGCGTTTGTCTCGCGGAGCAGCGGCTCCGTGTGCTGAAGCTCAGCTTCTCAGGAAGTGGCTGAGCTTCCCTTGCTGCTGGGAAAGAGAGAATAAACCTTTTTTTTCTCTTTGCTTGTGCGCGCAGAGTTTGGCTTTGGCTTTAGTAAACTGCTTATCTCAACCTGTGAGTTGTTTTCCATCTTATTTTATCTCTCCTGTCCAGCTGGAACGATGGAGCAGCTCTGTGAGCACCTGGTGTCCAGCCAAGGTCAGCCCACCACAGTGGATTGTGAAATCACAGAATCCAGGAGTGGTCTGGGTTGGAAGGGACCTTAAAGCTCATCTCATGCCATGGGCAGGGACATCTTCCACTATCCCAGGGTGCTCCAAGCCCCGTCCAAACTGGCCTTGGACACTCCCAGGGATCCAGGGACAGCCACAGCTGCTCTGGGCACCCTGTGCCAGAGCCTCTCCACCCTGACAGGGAACAATTTCTTCCCAATATCCCATCCATCCCTGCCCTCTGGGAAGCCATTCCCTGTGTCCTGTCCCTCCCTCCCTTGTGTCCTCAGTCCCTCTCTAGCTCTCCTGGAGTCTCTTTTAGGCCCTGGAAGGAGCTCTGAGCTCTCCCTGGAGCCTTCTCCAGGCTGAACCCCCTCAGCTCTTCCAGACTGTCCCAGCTGCAACTGTCTCATCCTGAACAAATGTTTCCATTCAGGCTGGGGCTTATCTCAAACACCCTTGCAGAGCAGCTTGTCTGAGCTGCAAATCCAGACAAAGCTTTTAAAAAACACACTTTTATTTCAGTAAAGGCCCAACATGTCCGTGCGTGCTGCTGAGCAGGACCTGGGGATGTTGAGTTCTTGTAACTCTGCAGGGTGTGTTGGGCAGTAGATCCTGGGTGGAGCAGTGGGTACAGACAGGTCCTTCCAAAGCTCCAGTGTGCAGGATGCAGGAGGTGAGGCAAGGAATTGGTAACAGCCTGGGAGCATCTCCATGGGTATCTGTGTTCCCCTAGTCCTGGCTGTGGGCACATGGCCCAGCTGGCTCCACGAGGGATCAGGTGAAATGAAGATGTCTCACTGTCCTTTCTCATCAACACTGGTGCATCCAAGATCCCACTGATAGGCAGAGCATTGTTCCCTCACCTGTCCACTTTGATTAATTCGGTGCCTCATTGCTGGGCTCTGTGAATTTGTCTTGGTTCTGCTCTTCCCTTTGAGGCAGAAGTTTCTCCCCCTCCTTTTAACCACATTCTGCTACAAAGCCCTACCCAGGCTACACAGAGAGACCTGCAGGAGAGGATGTGCAAAATCCCTGTGCATTCCAGAGCACAAAATCCAGCCGTGAATCCTCTTTAGAAGCCTCCAGAAAGCGCTGCTAACACTGATGCTGTGGTCGGAGAACCGGGGAAAGCGCTGCAGCTTCCAGGCACTTCAAACCCGGCGCTATCAGGAGGGCTCTGGGCTCACACAAAGTACTCCCAGCATTAACACAGAGCAGGGAATAAAAGCTCGGCAACAGTGGAGTCCGTTGGAAAGGTTTCTTGTGTGTGCAGGAAGATAATTTATGGTAATGAGGACAGCACCGAGTTGCTGTAAGTTACAAGAACTTATCACTGCTCTCTGCTGTTGCGGCACATTCCCGGGATTTGGTCTCGCCAAAGCAGCGTGAATAGATTTATTTCGCATTGTTAGACTGTCAAGTCACTGCAGAGCAACAACTTCCAAATGAGAACTTCTGCAGCGTGCAGGAGTTGGAAATTACACGCCTTTAGTCCCTGCAAAGAGCCGGGATGGGCTGGCAGCTGCTTGGCAGGAGCCTCTGCCCAGCCCTGCTCCCCAGCCCTGCTCCCCAGTCCCTCTCCATGCTCAGTGCATATGGTCAGTGGCTCGGCTTTGGCTCCCTCCTCCCACCCCCATGAGGCTCTTTGGAAGGATTATATCCATTTATTTCCAGGGGCAGAGCGTGCCAGAGCAGCTGAGATGTAACCACGGAGAAGAGGGAAGCACCTTCTGCTGATCCCTGTGTGACATGGGCTGGGCTGGGCTGGGGCTGGTTTGGTTTGGGGCAGGGGAGGAGGCCCAGGCAAGGGGATGTCTTGTGGTGGGACATCTGGAACACAAGTGCCAGGAGGAGCAGCTGAGGGGACTGGGGTTCTTCAGCTGGAGAAAAGGAGGATCAGGGGGGACCTTGTGGCTCTGCACAAGTCCCTGACAGGAGGGGCAGCCAGGGAGAGGTTGGGCTCTGCTCCCAGGGAACAGGGACAGGACAAGAGGAAACGGCCTCAAGTTGCACCAAGGGAGTTCAGGTTATTTATTAAGAAAAGTTTCTTTGCATGAAGAGTGGTTAGCGTTGGAGCAGGGAAGTGGGGGAGTCATCCCCCCTAGAAGTGCTCAGAAAAACATGTGGATGTGTCATTTCAAGATATGGTTTAGTGGGCCTGGACGTCAACTTGGCCAAAGGTTGGACTTGATGATCTTGGAAGTCTTTTCCAACCCTAATGATTCAATAAATCTGTGATCTCCTTTCCTTGCCTGGTGGATCAGTGTCTCACTTCTTGGGCTTTGGTTCCTGTTGCTGTCCCTGGCACTGGAGATTTGAGTTTAATGGTGTTGGAGTGCCTCCACCATGGAATCTCTGACCTCACAGCCACAGGAGCTGGGGGCTGTGGATGTGGGTGGTGTTTAAGAGTGTCGATGGCCACAGCTGTGGGTGACACCCTGGAAATGTCCCCATCACAGGGTGTCCTGCAGCAGGGTGCGTGGTCCAGCCTTCACACAAACCCCAAGGGCATGGAGACCATTCCTGTAGGAGCAGGGGCTCCTCGTGGGTGTGGAATGAAAGGGAAAGAGGGACCCATGGAGTAATGGAGATGAAACACGTAAGGAGACTGGGAGGAGAGCTCAGACTTTGACATAATTGCTCTTGAGCTTTCATCTGCTCCTGAAAAGGTAAAAATAGCATCTGGTCCTGCTTGGTTATGACTGAATTGCCTTTTTTTCCCTTTGTTTTGGCCCTTCTGAACATCCACACAAGTTTATTTCTTCTCATGGTGAGTGTTGCACATGGGGTCTGGTCTGAACCTTTTTCTGGATTACTGCAATTCTTGGGCAGGGTGTGACTTCACAGAAACTGGTGTTGCAGTGCCGCCTGCCTCGTGCTAGGGAGGTACAGGCACCAGCTCGGGAATGCAGAGCACCCTGCAATAGCCTTCAGGCTGGAATATTTTGCTATTATTTTTTTTAATATTCCACTAGAGTTTGAGACGGTATCAAGAAACTTCTTTTGAAAAGGAAATAAACCCATAAATTACAGCATAGTCTTTGCAGAAAGGCAAAAGGAATACAAGATTGTTTAAACGTATTATTTGCTGACCTTGACAGTTTACTTGTAATGTTATTTAAACATTTGGGTTTGCAGGGCGGGGGTTCTTATTTATTTATTTAATAAGCTGCCAGCTTACAAATTGCAAAACTTTCGCGGCTCCTCTTATCTTCTGCAGAACCACTGAGATGGCAAAATATATTCTGTGTCTCAACAATTCCGCCTGCATTTGCATGAGGAAATTGGAAAGCGAGTTGTTTTCCCTCGTCTGCATGACAATACCCCGAGCACAGTGCAATTCACCCTTTAATTTTGGATAGTTAGCGTGGGAGAAGAATGGGCCCAGCAGTTTGACTCGATTCTGTTGCTGATGTTGTCGTTGTAATTAAAATTGATTTATAAGTAAAGGCAACAAAATCTGTGCTTACCTGTTTATTCAGCACCTTGTCAAGCTGCAGAGCACAATAGTTGGGGTCACCGAGATCAAATCTACTGCAGAGCTGGAGGAGTTTCGCCAAATTGAGTTTTCAGGGTGAGGCTTTAATTAGTGAAACATTTCCAGATGGTTGATGATGAAAGTATCAGACCCAAAATGGGACCAGGAGCTCCGCTGGCTCTGCAGGAGCATGACCTGGACTCCATCAGGACATCCTTACCTGGATGCATGCACAGGTTTTGTAGGATAAAACATTCCAGGAGTGACTTAATCCTCGTTGCATTAATTTGGCAGCAGCAGCACATCTCTGCTGATGAGAGCTCAAGGCATTTAATAAGCACTTGATTGGATTGAGGAATCTCTTGAATTCAGGGAAAATGCTGAAATGAAGCTGGAAGGGAAGGCAGCCCCTGTGGTTTGTTAGGATTTTGTGTCAGGCTGGTGTTTCTGAGGACAGTTTCATGTTGCAGGTGGAGTCTCCAAGCATGAGCTGTGAGCTTTTTGCTCCCACATTCATGGGATTTTAGTCAATGGAAAGAGACAACCTCAGGGATGATTTGTCCCAGCTGAAAATGGACATTTTAGGAGACCTGCCTGCTAAAAAGTGCTTATTCCTCTCTCTTGGCTGTAAAAGAAATCTCAGGTGATGGATTCATCCCGCAGTGCCTGACTCGAGCTATCTGGCCTGCTTGCTCCAAACAGCATCGAAGCTTTTTGGTGCTTTCTGAGTGTTTTGAGAGGAATTGAATTGCCTGACTTGGCTGTACGTCCCTGGACTAATCCTGGAGCTGGAAACAATCTGTTTGGAGGGAGACAGTGCCGTCAGAATTATGAAGCTGTTGAGACAACGAGGAGTGTGTTGGACAACTGGTTTGGTCACAAAGGAGCTTTGAAAGGCAGATTTAGGCCGATGCCAAATAGGCTTTCAAAATCCCCCTATTTACTCTTCAAAATATGCAGGAGCAGAGATTTTATGAGTAATCCTTGTACTTCTTCAACACAAAGAAATATTAATATTAGATAGGGACTCAGTGACTTTGTTAAAGGATAAATAAGGGCAGAAAGATTGAATGGTTGGAGAGAACTGTGTAGCAAATGAAAATCTATTTCACTTGCCCTCAACAATCACAGGCCAAGGTTGGAAAAAGGCTGGAGTTTTGGAATGCTTTAAATAAGGGTCACTGAGGAGGAGCTGGAGGAAAAAAGTGTTCACATCCTTAATGGCTGCAGTTACCTCGAGTGTGGTTTTTTCCTTGTGTTCAAGTACTGGGGGTAGCATAGATTGAAAGTTATATTTTGAGGGGTTGAAGTTTATGATGTGAAAGAGAAAAGATACAGCAGTAAAAAATAAAACACTCCTGCAATGCTGCTGCAGGACTGAGGCTCATAAAAAATACTGATAATCCTTGATAAGAGTTCCCTTAAAAGAAGGGATTTCTCCAGCCATAGAGTGGCATCCCTGCCCATGGTGGGGGACTGGAACTGGATCATTTTTAAGATTCCTTCCAGCCCAAAGCACTCTGTGATTCCGCCAATAGAATGACTGCAAGGCACCTATTTTCTGCTTCCATGAAAAAACAACATTGGGGATGTCAGGAATGTCAGGAAGTGGTGGGCACCTCCTCCCCTCCATCCCAGGGAAGGGACCTGGAGCTGGGAGACACTGCCCAGCAGACCCAGCCCAGAAAGAGGAGCTCCCAGTGGAGCTCCAGGTGCTGGAAATGCCCAGGGTTTTTGCATATCTCTATGTAGTGAGCAATATTTGCCATTTATGATATTTCAGGGGAGACCTGACTTTATAAAGCATTCATGAGCTTGGCCTCCTGGAATGCATTTTTTTTCCCCTGGTTATTAGGAAATATTCAAATACTGCAAACAAATGTCAGTCTGTAGAATATTCATGAAGTCTCCTGTTCAAGTGGGTCCCCCAAGTCGCTGCTGGCTGGAATACATCAACCTAATGCTGATTGCGTACATTTAGGGTTGAATAAAGATATTCCACTAAATAAGTGTGGAATGGCTTTTTCAAGTTCTGAGACTCTGGGAATTGAAAAGGCTCACACAGGTCCCAATGCCAGGGAGCTGCTAATGGAGGTTGTTTTTCTGTGTGCTTGGCCATCCTTGGCACCAAGGGTGGAATTTATTCCCTCTGGCTTTGGCCATCTGAAATTCCTGCCCTGAAGTTTTAACTGGGCCCCCCTCTTTAGTCAAAGTAAGACAATTTCAGCCTGAAATGGGACAAAACATCAACATTTTTAAAAACTGTGAAAACACAATTTTAAAACAAATAAAAAACCCCAAACCCCACCCAGACAAACCTCTTCCTTCAAATGATTTGTTCTTTCCTTCAACAAACTGTGCTCTGATGGTCCTTGCTTACTTTTGAAATAGCATTTAATTTCAAATGAAGTACTTGGAAATATTTTTACTTACTCTTGTAATACTTTAAAAATACCATTTCACTTCAAAAGAACACAGGCCTGATACCAAATTGCCAGAATAGGATGTGCCACCCCTTTGAAAATGAATTTCTAAATGCTTTTTGACTTGGTCAAGCTGAAAACAATTTTGAAACTAAAAAAAAAACAAAATGTTTCAGGCAAAATAATGTTACAAGGTGGAAAAATGCTTAGGGGAGAAAAGGAAAAGTTTAGGGCTTGGTCTATCCCTAATTTTTGTCTCTCTTCTGGGTTTGGGTAATGTACAGAGAGGTCCCAGGACAGCATTAGGAAGGTGGTTTGGTCTGGCCATCAGAGAGGCACTAAAATCCAGTAGCTGGAAGGTGGAGCCTTCAAACAAATTCAGGCGAGACAATAAACAAGGCTTTTAACAGAAGCCTAATTAGCTCCTGGCACAGGGTGCCAGGGGTTAGAGTAGGTCTTTTGTTACTGGCAGAGTTTCAGTGCAAACCAGATGTTCTGCTCACATCCAGGTGTTGTAGTTCAGCCAGGTGTTGGCAGGGGAAGCCCTCATGGTTTGCTGTTTTCTCAGGTCCCTTCCACCCCAAACCATTCCTGCAGAGCCCAGAGGTGGAAATAGCTCATCCCAGTGGTCCTGCACACCTCAAAACCTGTGGGTCCAGTCTCAGGTAGTCCATGAACGCTGCTGCAAAGCACATGGATTGTAAAAGAGTTTTGTGATCCCTTCCTGCAGCAGCCACTTGCTTTTTAGTGCCCATCTTTAGCATGCAAGCTGCAGGGAGAAATAATTACATTTAATAGAAACGGTGGGTTCCCAATGAAGATGTACAGTGCTGTACACAGCGTGCTCCTAATGAACAGAAATGTCAGGCCAAAATAAGAGATGAGAAGGATTAAATTCTCCAAGGTGGGTTGTGTGATTACCCTGCCTTTGTGTGAGGCTGTCTGGAGCCACCGCGCTGCAGCTGGAGGCAGGTGCTGGACAGGAAAGACCGAGGAGTTGATCAAAAAGAAGGGAATCCCACAATGCTTTTGAGAGCTGCTAATTAAAGGGTTTAGTCTCAGGTTGTTTGCTGTGAGGCACGAGGAGGGGCTGGGAGGGGAAATGCCTTTGTTTGGCCACCACAGTCCTGAGATGGGCAGGACAAGCTCTCCTGGGGCTCAGGGGAGAACTGGGAGTGGAGATGGGCAGGACAAGCTCTCCTGGGGCTCAGGGGAGAACTGGGAGTGGAGATGGGCAGGACAAGCTCTCCTGGGGCTCAGGGGAGACCTGTGTGTGGTGGGAAGGCAGGGCAGGTCTTGCTTGCTGTCACCCCACTTGCCCTTTTCATCACCATGGCCTCCCTCTGCCATGAGAGCTCTCTAGAGCCTGTTGTGGGACTGAGGGAAGCTCTTTGCAGTCCCTGTGTTTCCTCCTCCTCCCAGTACTGAAATTCCTCACATAACCACAGCTTATGACCTCGTCCTGCTGAATTTTCATGAAGTGCTTGGCAAGCTGCTGTTCTTCAGCCAGTGCACCTACTTGGAATAAAATCCAAGAGACCTTAAACCTTGCTCTTAATTTTTCACTCCCTGGTAAAATTGCTGCATAAGGATATTTGAAGAAGTCATTGCCCCCTGCGGATATTATCACTTAATCTTTTTTTCCTTCTTAATAAAAGCCTGGCAGAAAAGTCAGTCGCTGAAAACAACCGTGTCCTGTGCTGCCAGCGCCTCGCTACAGTATTTTTTAAGATCATAGCTCATAACCACAGGGAGAGGTCTCTGCGGAGGGAGTGAGGAGTAACTTTCTGTTTATAGCCATTTACCTTCAACTGTAATGTATTTAAGAAGGAAAATTGCCACTTAGACTTGCAAAGCAAATTGGCTTGTGCTCAGTAATGGCTTTCTAGTGTCTGTCTAGGAAAGGTCATCCTGGAGACTTCTGCACTGCAGAACTCAGTGCTGGTGGCTGGAGGGACATGGCGTGGCCCCAAGCCGGCATTTTCTCCAGATATAAAAGACCTCAGCACCACCCCTCTCAGGTTTGCCAGCTTCCTCCATCCTCTCCATCCTGGCTGGGATGCACAGCTGTCCTTGATGTCTTGTTATGGGCACAGGAGCCCCCAGCATGGAGCCCCCCAGTGCGTGGGAGGCAGAGGTGCCAAGCTCTGTGTCCCCCTTCCCTCCATCTCCCCCACTTTGCAGAGGCATCAGCCTGCGTGTCCCAATGCAAAATGGGCCCGTGTTCCATTTTAATGTTATTAACCATCGCCTTGGCAACAAATACAGATGTTGTGTTTGCAATAGCACCGTTTCACAGGTCCCCGAGGAGTCCTTACCCTTGAGTGCATTTAGTTGATAGCAAAACCAAAGCGAACGTAAAACAAGCAGGTTGGAAGAGAGGCACTGGCCTTTTTGGCTCCAGTCGGGCTCCTGAGTGCAAATTACCAGGTGTGGGAATGCAGCTGACTGTCAGCCCGGGTGTAAATCTCCCCCACTTATCTGTCCCCACAAGTGTGAAACAGGCGGCATTACCAGCTCCTGACAGCCGCTGCTGTGGCAAGGCTGGCACAGCAATTATCTTAATAACTTCAATAGCAACAGCAGTAATGGGTAATGCAGCTCTGTGTGTGCCTGAGGTATTCTCACCTCTATCAGGGATCAGTCTGGGGCAGCAGCAGGTGATGGGAGAGAGGTTTTGTTATCACTGTGTGAAGCAAAACCATCTCAGGTAATTGTGGTTTGGACTGTGGGCATGGCCTCCAAATGCAATCCAGAAATCCCTGCTAGGTGCCAAGTGTCTGCTGTTGGAAGGCTTGGAGAAGAGGCTAAAGCCCCCCTGAGGGCTGGAAGGCGAGGAAAGGAGAGTGATGAGGGTGCTCAAACCCAGACTCTGACAGATGTAATCCTGGTAACAGGCACCAAGTCACCAGGGCAGTGGCAAGAGCTCGGATTTAACAGGAGCCCTTGTGTCAGCACATTAATTGGACAGGAGAAACTACCAGTGGTCCAGCAATCCATCTCTGCCTCAGGAGACAGCAGCCTGCCCCAATTTCCCCCTCGTCTTAAAGCTGCTTTGCATCCCCCCAGTCCTTCCTTGAGTTTTCCTCTCATCCTGTGCCATCTACTCCAACCTGATGAAGCAAAAACTGGCATTACCTCATACTTCCACAATTTTCCTTGCAGTGATGCTCTAATTCCATCTGTCCATCTCAGCCCAAATGGCAGCCAAAGTACATTTCCTGCAGCATGCACTGGCAAACTGTGGGATGGCCCCTTCCTTCTTCCATCAATCCATCATTCACAGCTCCACAAAATGATCTCCCTGGTCTTTGAAGCCCGTGGCATCATTAAATTTGAGCATGAGCAGACCTGTGCAGCTGAATTTGGGCTGGAAAGGGGAGATTCATGAATGATCCCTAAAAAACAATTGAGGAAATGTCCTTGTCATGGGCCCGAGGAAGGAGTGTCACAGCAGGGGTTGCTCGTGGATCCTGCTGAAGGGACGCCTGAGGCTCATTACAGTGGGAGTGAAACTGGAAGGTCAAAGTGCCATGAGAGTGTTTTGGGCTTAAAGGAGAAAAGAAGGAATGAAATGTATTGGAATTGTCCTTTGTCTCTAGAGATTCCAGGCACGGCAGGCTCAGAGGGCAAACTTCTCATAGGAGGCATTTCCTGATCCTCCACCGCAGCGGAATCTTAATCGAGATGATGTTTGTTCCCCCTGGCACATCTCCCTGTCTATGATACAGATTTCAAACAAACATCCTGATGAAAGTTTTCCATTTAATACAGTTAAACTTTCTTGGGTGCTGTCTCATGACCTGTGTTGGGGTTTTTTGGGAGGAGAGCATTGCCTTCCCCCTTCCCAGGGCAGAGGAGTAAGGAACTTGTGTTGAAGTTTTATATTTTATTTTTTATATTTTCTGCCTCCAGAGAGAGGGGGCATTTTCCTTTACCTGGCCTCTTTTTACATCTTGCTTTTTTATTGCTGTTATTTTGGGTTTTTCATATTCCTTTTTCCCTTTAACAGTGAAGTCTCATCATCCCTTGTCAAGTTTAGTTGAGATTCACCGAGAGATTCAAAAGTACTTAGGAGACACTTGATTGATGGACCAACAAGGCTGTCAAAACAGCTTAAGGAAATGAGGGTGAAACTAAAGATAATAATTAATGAAATGGATAAGAAGGAGAGAGGCTGCAAGGTTTTCCAGCTGCTAGATCCAGTGGGGATCATAAAGGATCCGGCACCTGGAGTAGAGACTGTAGAAAATGAGCTGAGAGGTCTTCTGCTGAGAACTGTGAGGCAGACAAAGTCTGACATTGTTTTCATCATCTGCCAAATACATTTTTTAGGGAAAAAAGACAGAATATTCCCCTAGAAGACACTTTGATTGATGTACCTTGAGAGATGTTATACCTTGGTTTCCTCTGCAAATGGGTCTTGGCTGCTGGCACCTCTTTTCTGTGATGCAGAGGCTGTCAGAGCTCTTAGGAAGGTGACACAGAGGCTGCGGGAGCCCCAAATCCCCCAGGGATTCATGGAGTAGTGTGGGAGACTGACAGGTACAATCCTGAGGATGGTTAAAAGCAAAGGTGGTTTGATGTCAGATTTTTTTCCACCAATTGATTATCTTCTGATCAAGGATGGAGGGCTCTGAGGTAGCCAAAGGCAATACAGGTTGTTCTGGCCCCTGCAAGCCAATGGATCGGAGGTTTGGGGACACGCAGGAGGCTGCAGTGGCTCTGAGCAATGCCCCTTCTCTGGGCTGAGCCTCTCCTGCTCCATGTGGGAGGGCAGCAAAGGGCTGAGTCTGCCTTGTACGGCTTGAAAGGAACCAGAATGTGTTCTGAGCATGTGAAAAGATGTGGAGGTGTTGGAGTGAGGCCAGAGGAGGCCATGGAGATGCTCCAAGGGCTGGAGCCCCTCTGCTCTGGAGCCGGGATAGGAGACCTGGGGGTGCTCACCTGGAGAAGAGAAGGCTCCAGGGAGTGCTCAGAGCCCCTTCCAGAGCCTAAAGGGGCTCCAGGAGAGCTGGAGAGAGACTGAGGACAAGGGATGGAGGGTCAGGACACAGGGAATGGCTTCCCACTGCCAGAGGGCAGGGCTGGATGGGATATTGGGAAGGAATTGTTCCCTGGGAGGGTGGGGAGGCCCTGGCACAGGGTGCCCAGAGCAGCTGTGGCTGCCTCTGGATCCCTGGCAGTGTCCAAGGCCAGGCTGGCCAGGGCTTGGAGCACCCTGGGATAGTGGAAGATGTCCCTGAGGTGGAACCAGATGGGTTTTAAGGTCCCTTCCCACCCAAACCTTTCTGGGATTCTGTGATTTGTGCCTGTCCCGAGGACTGGGAAGGAAGGACTCTTGTGAGCAAGCACAGAGCTGAAGCAGCAGAGCTCAGGTGAACACGTGTAGGGGTGAGATGGACTGGCTGGGGATGGCACAGGAAGATGCAGAACCAGGACAGTCCTGGTTTGGGGCTCGGATGCACCCTGGGGGTGTTTTGCTCTGGCTGTTTTGGCTTTGCTTTTCCCTGAAACACTGATGAATTCTTTCAGTTTCTGTGAGGCCAGATGGGAATCCCAAACCCTTGGCCAAGTTTTGCAGGAGCCTCCTGCCCTGGCCATGCTGCACAGCCCTGCCTGGTGCTGCCTGATGAGCATGACAGGGCCTTTACACTCGACACCTGTGTTTATAAATATGGAGGAATTGTCTCAAGCTGGTCAAAACACAATTATTTCATTTTCTTCCCCATTCAGCATTGTTGTTGTTTAGGAATAAATTGCCGCTGCTGATTTACAGGAGCAACAAGGACAGCATGAAATGGGCTCAGTGAAGTGATTTTGAATTTCCACTACAATTACTCTTCTCTTCAACCATATGATTCCCTTTTGCTCACATGCACCAGCCAGGGCTGGGTTTGTTTTCTCGCTGCTGCCCTGGGAGCTCTGCCCGCCCTCGCTGTGCAGCAGCCCCGGGCTGAGCCTGCACAAACAAACCTGAAGTGCTAAATTGCACTTTATTCAAGGAAGCTGGCAGGGAAGGTGCATCCCCAAATCCCACTGCGCTGGTGCCAAGGGATGGTGATTCTCTGGCTTCGGCAGTGAAGTCAAGAGTAAAGACTCTGGATTTGTTACACTGGTGTTGTGTGTATCTACTGAGTACATTTCTCCTTTTATTGTCCCTCAACTTCTCTCCCAGTACACCCTGGGTAAGGTCTTCTGACTCCACACTGAGCTCCTCACCAAGCCCATGTGCTTCTCTTGGTCCAGGGAGGCTTTGCAAGTTCACTCAGATGGGTGACACTTCATGTGTCACCATTAAAACTCCTTGTGGCCCAAAGGGCCCCAGGGAAGGGGCTGCAGACTTGGTAAAAAATCATCTCCCAGGGCCCCGTGTGAGCTTCTCCAGCTCATTCAGTATGCCCAGGGTCACACCTGGAAATGGACTAAAATTCCGTGTTCAGATTGGGAAGTGAGGAATCCCCTCATGGATCTGTGCATCACTCAGAGTAAAGGGGCAATTTAGTGAAATAATTTGTAGGAATTCTGCTTTCCCTGCTGTTTCTTGGATTAGTTTGGTGTTGGAGAAGTGAGCAAGTGTTGCTTTTAAGTTGTGTTTGTTCCTTTGCATCTCTTACCCCCCTTAAGTCTTTCCTTCCAGTGTCTTTAGCCTTTCCTTTACCAGTGTCTGCAGGAGCTCTGTAGAATCCCAGAATGGTTTGGGTTGGAAAGAAACTTAAAACTCATCCAGTCCCACCCCTTTCCATGGGCAGGGACACCTTCCACTAGCCCAGGCTGCTCCAAGCCCCGTCCAGCCTGGCCCTGAAGGTGGCAGCCGCTCTCCTGACCCTCCCATGACACCGGGATGTTTGGATGGCGTTGCTAATTCAGGACTATTTTCCCCTCTTGCATTGTTTAATGAAAGGTGTGTGCTGGGGACCTGAAGTTATTAACAAACCCTGAGCTCTGGTAACAGCACGAACACAAACCCACGCCAGCGACGCTGAGCTCTAAATAGTCTAATAAATGTGAACATCTTGGGTAATGTGATTTATTATTGACAGCATGAATAGGAAAATAATAAAACAATATAATGATTCTGCAAGAAAAGTGAGGGGGTTTTATTATTATTCATACTTGGAAGGGTGTTTACAAGGCAGGAATGAGGTCAGGCTTTTAAAGAGAGCCACGGATGCCAGATCTCAACCTCGTGCATGTGAGGAGATGTAAGCCCCTTCCCACAAGTTCATTTGCCTGGGGAGTTGGGCTCCCTGAGTTCATTGGCACTCACAGACCCTGCCTGGCTCTGGGAATATTGCAGTGCCGGCTGCGAAGGGGACCTGAAGCTGCATGGCTGGACAGGGAAGTCGCTTTTCCACACCTGGCAAAGGGAGTGGGGTTTGTTGGTTTAACTCAGGCTAAGAGATGGCTTAGCTGGGGGGCTGGGGTTGGAAAAGAGGGGTATCCAAACTGCTGCAGTGGTTTTGGTGAGAGGGAAACTGAGGCACGAAGGGTGATGCAGCCAATCTGGCATGAGGCTGTTGGCAGGAGCTCAGGCTCCATCCAGGGATGGTCCATCAGGACACAGCCTGGCACAAGTGTTAGCAGGGCACTGCTATTGGCACTGGTACCTCAAAGCCCCCTTTTCCTTCCCTACCAGTTACCCCTGCCAGTTTCCCACTGTTTTCCCAGGGGTAACTGAACCCATCATCTTCCCTCTGTAGTGTCCAGTGCATCCAGAAACTGAGGAGCTATGTCAGGGAGGTTTAGGGGGGATTTTAGGGAAAGGTTCTTGTCCCAGAGGGTGCTGGCACTGCCCAGGCTCCCCAGGGAATGGGCACAGCCCCAAGGCTGCCAGAGCTCCAGGAGTGTTTGGACAGTGTTGCCAGGGATGCCCAGGGTGGGATTGTTGGGGGGTCTGTGCAGGGACAGGAGCTGGACTGGATGGTCCCTGTGGGTCCCTTTTCAACTCAGGATATTCCGTAATTCTGTGATTCCCAAGAAATGTTCCATCTGTGGTTTTATTTAGCATTCTGTTTCTTGCCCCACACAGCAGCACTTCCCTCAGGCAGGACTAAACATCCCTCATTTTCCTCTTTATTTTACATCAGCCAAGCTCCACTCCAAGCCCAATTGGATTTTTCATTACTGTGGCAGGTTACGATCCTTTGGTTACTTTTCCTGTAATTTTCATGTTTTCCTTTTAATATTTCTCTTGAGAGCGAAAGCTTGGGATAAGAGGTGGGAAGCTTTTGCTCAGCACGTTAGAGAGGAACCTCTGGAATTTGAATGAGGTGAGAGATGCCAGACTGGTGGCTGTGGAGATGAGGGGAGGTGATGGAGCTGAGCTGGGGAAGCTGCAGCACACGAGGAGCATCCACAAAAGCAGCATTTCTTAAGGCCCAGCAGTGCTAAATCTCTGTGCCTCTCTGACAGCTTCTACTGCCATCAACATCTCCCATGTTTTTCAGCGAAGTAATTCTTTTAGATGCTTCAAATATAGATAGATTTTTGTGTACAGAGGGGTTTTTTTTTTATTTATATAAATATATATATATCTACTGTCAGCTGGTATTACAAAGAGCATAAAGCACACCTCCAGCTCCTGCATGTTCGGCTTGGTTGGGATCACATCGCAGGAATGAGAGGAGAAATGAGCCAAACTCCAACATTTCCCCTCAGCGGGGGCACCTGGGGGCTCCTGCTGTTTGAATGGCTGTGGGAAGCTGCTGGTAACTGTGGGATTTCAGGTAATCCCAGATGCTTTGGTAGGGAATATGTGTAACTGAGCATTTACGGCCCCTGATTTCCCTCTGTATGAGAAAAAAAGCACTCTGGGCTTTTTTCTCGAATTACTTTGCTTGGAGACTGCCAGCTTCCCTTTCTGCATCCCTCTGGGAAGCAGGGGCTTGTGGAACTCCTTTTTATCAGCAAATTAGATAATGGCAATTATCTTGATGATCTTTAAGGTCCCAGTCCAGCCCATTCTACGGTTCTACGATCTTACTTTTGTGTCATTAAATGCTGGCAATGACTCTCAGCTTCCCCCACCTCCCATGGCAGAGAACATCATTTCACTTGACTGCAGAGCCCGAGCCACAGAGGGATACGGTGTCGGTCCGTAGGAAATCTCAGCCATGGGACCCAGATATTGCATTTAGATGTAGTTGCTTTCATTAACTCCCAATTTTATAGCACTCATCAGTCTTTCTCCCCTGCCAGAAAGTCTCAAATGTACTGAGGAATATTCAGGCCTCTTTTGGCAAGCATCAGAGATAAGTGGATAATAAAACACACCTTGAAAATATTCTCCATCCTATTATTAGCCACTTTCTTATTATACTTGCAAAGAAAGAATTCCAGTTATAAAGCAGCGCACTCCTCTATATTGTCAGTCCATCGTGCTCAGACACTCGCAAAGAAAGTCTTTCAATAATATTCTCACTATTGTTTGTTGATTGGCTCCATTAATCACTTTTCACAGCCTCAGCTACACATTTCCATGAGCGTGCACAGTTTAAACCCCCTCCCTCCTCACAGCCTCTTTTTATGCTCCCATGAAACTTTGAGGATGCCTAAACCCCTGCTTCAGCAGGAATGAGAGGAGACAGATCTGCAAAGCTGCCTGCTCTCCTTTTAGTGAGAACAAAAGCTCCCTGGAATAGCAACTGTTATTTACTCATCTCTCATCAGCAGATTTGACCTAATTTTGCACTTCCCATGCCTTTGTTTCAAACACCTGGTTGCGGCATCGCCAGCGGATCCGGCTCTTTTACTGCGGCTGGATTTACGTGGTGGGGGAGGTCAGCACCTCCTGGAAAAGCTGAGCCTGTCAGCCTGGATGAGCCTTGCAGAACAGCCCCCAGCATTTCACTTTTGGGGAGCTCACGAGAGTCTTTCCTCAGCACCTCAACGTGCCCACAGTGGATGCTGTACCTGGTGGGTGCTGGGAAGTGGTGACCCCTCAGCCTCTGGCACGACTCTTCAAGTTCAGTTTCTCTCAGGTGAGGGC
This sequence comes from Notiomystis cincta, assembly GCA_013398075.1. Classification (NCBI taxonomy): domain Eukaryota; kingdom Metazoa; phylum Chordata; class Aves; order Passeriformes; family Notiomystidae; genus Notiomystis; species Notiomystis cincta. The sequence goes on along the minus strand of VZRX01003988.1, from coordinate 7,318 downwards.
ACCTGGCTGCCCATCCACTCCGAAAAATACACCCAGACCACGATTTGTACCTCTCCCAGCTCAGGTGAGGGTTCAGTGCCCACTCGTGGGCACCCACCAGGTCGTGTTTGCAGCAGCCCCTGCAGCAGGAGCTCTGACTTCATCTCAGAAGCTGCCCAGAGGAGCTCAGCCACAGATTTGTCTTGGCTTTCCATTTAAAATAGCCTCCAGCCCTCCTGTGCCAGTGAGGAGGCAGCGGGAAGGGAGATGCACTGATGAGAAATGCAGGGGCCTGAAATTCATTTTTCAAAGACGGCAGCAAAGTCAGTGATTTATCTGCTGTCACCGCGGTCCGAGCAAACCTTCCCCACCAGGTGAGCAATGCAGGAAAGGTAACTCAGCAAACACAAAATACAACAAAGTCCTGTCAGGCTTCCTCACCTAGAGATGACTTTTATTTTGAGCCTGGAATGTAATTAACAGCACTGACTTGAGAAAAGTAATGAACTCTCTCCCACACGGTCTCTGGGATCTCTTAGCCAACTTCCCGTGCTCTTTGCCTCGTGCATTCCTCATCAGTTTTCCCTCTGTCATCTCTGATTTATTACCTTCTGAGCAGGATCTTCATCCTCAGGGCTCAGCAGCTCTGAACTGGCTAAGAGAGACCTTTGGTGTCATTGGGACAGACCTACTATCTCAGACAGCATAAAAACTTCTGGAAGTTCTGGGTCCCTTGAGGCACTCATCATCCCTCCAGGCAGCCTTCTCCAGGGCTAGCTGGCTACAAACGTTTCCAGTACATGTTTTGGCTCTTTTAGACAAAGTTGTGTGCCACAGAAGCCACCTCTCCCTCCCTTCCTCCATTTGGGAACCATGGAACATTCCAGCGGCACCACCAGCAATAACCGCACTTCATCTCCCGTTTGCATGGGGCAGCCCCAGCCCCGCCTGCCCCCAGCCAGCGACATGGGAAAGGCTTCCCAAGAACCTGGGAAAGCAGCACAGCCAGGGTGCAGGGAGGAGATGCTGTCCTTCCAAAGTATGGGGTTTTAGGTGGTTGTGAAGCTGAGGCTTAAAAAGGAGCTGCACAGACAGGAAGGAGGATGCTCATGGAGGTCGAGAGGGACCCAGCTCCACGGTTTGCGTGGGCACGTAAATCTTGTGGCGCAGAGAGGTCCAGCCTTTTGGGAGACCTTGGTGCTTTTGCATCTGCAGAGTTTGTGCTAATGGCACACTCAGCACAGGCTTTGTCCTCTCTCCTCATGATCCTTCCAGCAGCATGAAAGCTTTTTGCAAGGCATTCCTGGGAATGGCGTGTTCAGGAGGTGAGAGAGGTGAGGCCAGCTGGGAAGAGGTTGGCACATCTAATGCACAGCCCTGCCAGAAGGTAAGTCCAAGGCATGACTGTGCTGTTGTCAAGTTGTAGGAACTATGGAGACATCCAGGGTGTTTGGAGGTCATGGCCAATGTAAAGGGTTTTAGTATTAAAGGCCTTTTTCAGTTGGTCCACGCTGCTGGAATTAGGATTTGACACTCAGAAATCCAGGTTAGTGTCTCCCGTTGGCTGCATCTTCTGTGCCCAGGGAGGTCGTGGAGTCCCTGGAGATATTTAAAACCCACATGGATGTGTTCCTGTGTCAACTGCTCTCCATGACTCTGCCTGAGCAGGAAGGTTGGGCTGGATGATGTCTAGAGATCCCTTCCAACCCCAACTGTTCTGGGATTCTGCGATTCCCAGAGTAAGGCAGACAGACCAGCTGAAAGTCTCACTGGAAAATAAATTATTTAGTGCACCCTCAAATAAAACCAGGGGTCTTTGCTCTCATATCGTTATTGTTTTCTAATAAAGGTGCCAAGAAACTGTTCTGCCTCCAAGGTCACTGCTGGTGCACAGAGATCACTCACTCTCCAGGCAGACTGGGAGGGAGCTGCACGAGCTGGTGCTGCCATCCTCGCTGGGTCATCCCTGGTCAACAGCTTAGCTGGGAAATCAATCAGAAAGCTCAAGATGCTGTCAAATAAGGCTGGTAATTCTCTGTTGTACCCAGAAAATAATGGGAGTTTTTATACATCCATGTTGGGCTTTTTCAACCAAAATTGAGAAAGTAATCACCTGTTTGTGTATGGCTTGGAGGAAATTTCCAGAAGCTCGAAGGTGCTGGCCATGGGCACTGCTGAAATGTTAGATTATTTTAACTACAGTGCTTTTCCCTCAATCCCTTTTTCTTTTTTTTTGGGCGGTTTTGGATGGCTGAGTCGTTCTTGACCTCTTGCCTCGAATTCTCATGGTTTGTTACTGCTCATCGTTAAAGAGCCGCTGTGCTCTACACCAGAATCGATGCAGTTCAGGCCCAGGGAAATGAATCCTGTAGCCAGTCAATTCTAATCACTTTGGGACCCTTCTGAGTGCAAAGAAGTTCTATAAATGCAAGCAGGACAGTGAGGTGCATGGGCTCTTTCCAAGTGCCCAACAGGTGTGGATAGTGATTGCTACTGAAAACCTTCCACCTGAGACTTGGCTTCATTATCAACATTATTTCAGAAGTTTTCCAAGACCTCTCTTCTTCCTCCTCAGTGATAGCACAACCTGGGATCAGGCTGGGCTGTTTTAATGCCACGAATCTGGTTATTCCATTTAATTTCATCTGCTGAGAGGTGCCTGCAGAAGGAACACCCTATTTGCCTGGATTTAATGGAAACTATAGTTTTGAGGCCTGATTCTGTCTGTTTTCCTTTTTTCTCACTGTGTTGGGTGCAAAGCCTGCACTGAAGTTTGGGTTCCCAAAGCTAATTTTGGGTCTTTATTGCCCTACTCAGTCAAAAATCTGGAACAATCTTGCAGTTCCCCATTATCTTTGACATAAAGGGCCTGGAGTACAGGACAAGAGGGAATGGCTTTGAGATGAAAGAGGGATAGATGGCATATTGGGAAGGAATTGTTCCCTGTCAGGGTGGTGAGACCTTGGCACAGGTTTCCCATGTGAGCTGTGGCTGCCCCTGGATCCCTGGAAGTGTCCTGGAAGACCGAGCTGGACAAGGTTGGAGCACCCTGGGATAGTGGAAGGTGCAGGAATGAGATGGGCCTTAAGGTCCCTTCCAGCCCAAACCATTCTGGGATTCTGTGCTGAAGTTTGTGAGGTACCTGCTAATTTATTAACACTCCACTCACTTTTATTAATGCTCCTAATGTGCCACTGACAGAGCCAGGACTTTGGGAGAGGGGATTGTTTTTATCTAAAGGAAAGGTGATATTTTACCCTGAAAAGCAACACAAACCAGCTCGAGACTCACAATAAATCGTGTGCTCAACATCACCCGGCTGCGACAGAAATTAATGGGAGTTGCAAGGCAAAATTCCCCATCATCTCTTGCAAATCTCGACTGGAGTTTGTGTTCTCGGCCTCATTGCTGTGTGCAGCCCATGCTCCCACACTCATTCTTCATGGAAAAAGGGCCCTCCAGCAGCCTGTAAAGTTTATGACATGACGGAACCAACCGGAGCTAAACTGTGAGCTTTTTGTCACCACCAAATGCAGCCACTCCGAGGCTCAGTGGGGACCATCAGCTGCGAGAGGGAAGCAGAGAAAGAGCAGCAGAGTCTTCAGTCACTCACAAAATATGCAGAGCTGGTTTGGAGCGAGGCAATAACCTTGGAGTTGCTCTCCCGACTCTAATAACCCAAATGTTCAAGGCACTGGGTTGTAGCTCATCAGGAACAGAGCTTCTCCAGCTCAGCGTGCTCAGCACTGCACTGAGCACCAGAGTTGGGAAAGGTCCTTAATGAAGCATTAATTCATCCAGCACCGCCTGCTGGGCCTGCTGCTCACAGAGGAGGCCACATGGCATGTCTCTGCTGGAGGAACTTCCCTTGCTTTTCCTTTTCCTTCTCTTTTTTCATTTTCAGGAAGGTACCGTCTTTGCAGGTAACGAGTTCAGCGCAGGTGGCAAATCACCAGATTCTGCCATGCCCGTGGCTGCTGTAAAAAATTTAAGACATCAAGTTCTGTGAAACTGCCTGTAATGAACCATCCCCTCGTTACCTGCAAGGAACACGATGTGGGAGGCTTCTCTCCCTGGCACATGTGTGCACTCCCTCTTCTGGAGTTATCCAACAGTGGCGTTGGGGCTTTTAAAACCTCTTTGATTTCTTCTCTCAGAACACAGCTTCTGCTCAGATTTCTTAAAACTTGAAGAGGACATAAAGGATCTTACCGCCAGAAGCTCCACATCTCAAATGCCATGGAGATATTTTCCTACTTATCATATTGTCCTGTGGGCTTTTTGAACCCTGGTGGTACAGCAGACAAAGAAAAGGCCAAGCAAAAATGCCTAGAAATGCAGTGAGGAGAAGTCATAGAATCATTGAATCCTGGAATGATTCGGGTTAGAAGGGAACTCCACCCCCTGCCATGGACAAAGACACCTTCTTCCACTGTCCCAGGCTGTTCCAAGCCCTGTCCAGCCCAGCCTTCGACACTTCCAGGGATCCAGGGGCAGCCACAGCTTCTCTGGGCACCCTGTGCCAGGGCCTCCCCACCCTCCCAGGGAACATCCTTCCCAATATCCCATGTATTCCTGCCCTTTGGCAGTGGGAAGCCATTCCCTCTTGTCCTGTCCCTCCATCCTTTGTCCCCAGTCTCTCCTCATCTTTCTTGTCAACTTCCTTCAGGCTCTGGAAGGCCACAATGAGGTCAACTCAAAAATCCTTCCCAATATCCCATGTATTCCTGCCCTTTGGCAGTGGGAAGCCATTCCCTCTTGTCCTGTCCCTCCATCCTTTGTCCCCAGTCTCTCCTCATCTTTCTTGTCAACTTCCTTCAGGCTCTGGAAGGCCACAATGAGGTCAACTCAAAACTTCTCCAGGTGAACACCTCCAGCTCTCGCAGCCTTTCTTCCCAGCAGAGCTGCTCCATCCCTCTGATCATCCTGGAGCCTCCCCTGGACTGGCTCCAGCAGTTCCTGGACCCCTGCTGTGCTGGGACCCCTGAGCTGAAGGCAGCTCTGCAGGTGAGGTCTCACCTGAGCGGGGCAGAGGGGCAGAATCCCCCCTGCCCTGCTGCCCACACTGGGAGCTCAGCCCAGCAGAGGGAGGTTCTGGGCCAGGGCCTATCCAGCTCTCACTCACCAGGATCCCAAGTGCTTCTCCCAGAGCTGCTCTCCATCCCTTCATCCCCAACCTGGATTGATCCTGGGGTTTACCCCAACCCAGGTGTAGCACTTGCCCTTGGCCTTGTTGAACCTCATGACGTTCCCCAAGGCCTCAGACCACGTTGGCCTTGGCGTGCCCTTTCAAGCTGAAGTGTCCCTGGATCCAGGAGGTTTCTGGTTTTCCCAACCCTAACCCTAAACATAACCGTAAACCCTAGGTCGGGAGCCAAAAGCCAAGGGGCGGAGGTGCTCGTCCAGGGGAAAAAGCGCGGAGGCAGCAATGTTAGGGCAGCGCTGCGCTGGCCTTGGAATGCCCTTTCAAGCTGAAGTGTCCCTGCATCCAGGAGGTTTCTGCTTTTCCCAACCCTAACCCTAGGTCGGGAGCCAAAAGCCAAGGGGCGG
>VZRX01003987.1:341896-371947 GCA_013398075.1 Notiomystis cincta | reverse complement strand
ACCTGCTCTCCGACAGCCTCTGCGTCTGGGTGAGCCCGGGGCGGCGGCGGGGCCTGCGGGCCCGCGGCCTTCGGGGCTGGGATCGGCCTCTGCCGGCACCTCCCCGCGGCCGGGGGGAGGCGGGCGGGTCCGGGGGCTGTTTCGTTATTGTTGTTTGAAAACTGCTCGCGGAATAAAGAAGGGGGCTCGGCTGGGTGCCCCCGGGCCGCAGCCGCTGCCCTTCCTGCCTGGCCGGGGCGGGGGGGCAGTGCTGGAGCCGAGCGCCCCGAGAGTTCAGCCCGCGGCTTGTGCTTCTCTCCCCGAGCGCCCCCCGCTCCTCCGGGCTGGGGGTTCGGGAAGAGCTGTTGGGAGCGTTTGCCGCGGTCCCAGGCGGGTGCTGGGCTCATGCTTCACCAAGCACTGCCCGACCTGCTCTGCCAGAAATCTGAGTAAGGGACTGTCAGGTGTTCGACCCAAGCCTTGCCTGCCTTTATTTTTTTAATTTTTTAAAAAAAATTTTTAAATGGCACTGAAAGTCTTGTAGGTAAGAGCAAACATTCTCACCATTTAAGGAAAAAAAAAAAAGAAAATAATTTTCTCTATCTTTTCAAACACAGACCTCATAATGGTTTATGAATTTTGGTTCACTGATTTGTAGTTGAAATAAAGGCTCAAGAGGGGGATATCGGAAACCTTGCTGAGTTTTTGCTGTTGAACTTTTCATCTGTCTGTCACTCGAAGGTGGCAGTAGTTGGACATCTGCTTCCCAACATACTTGATTGACTGAGGTGCTGATTTTTAATACACTAAACACATTCATCCTGTTGAAACCTGGTCTCAGGGCCTTAAGAGTCCTGGAAAAGTTTATTTGACGTCCTTTGGAAATGACAGGGCGAGGCTTCTTCATCATCTACCTGCTTGCCTTTTTAGCGTCCTGCTTAGGTCAAAAGTTAATTACAAGTGCCTTTGCCAAATGTGAGATAGCAGTTTTCCCAGGCCCGTGTGTTCTTCTTGCTCCTTTACTTTAAAGCAGTTTCCCAAGAAAGCCTCAAGCAGTGTTGTTACTGAAGGGGTGTGTGCTGTTCAGCATGTTTTGAGGCAACTGCTGAATCCTTTTACTGTGAAAACAGATTCAAACGGGATTTTTCTCGTCTGCCGTGTGTTAAACAAAATGAGCATCTTGGTGATCACTTAAGTTTTGTCCCGATGTCCCTTCATGAAATTTGGTAATCTGTATGAAATAATTTAGTGTGAAGAGGTAAATCAGTTTGTTGGCTTTACAGCTGTATCAAACTGACTGTGTTAGTATTTCTAGAAAAAAAAAGCTAAGTGACTTATTAGCTACTTCATGTATCTTGGAAGAGGCCAGGCTTAAATTTCACCAAAAAAAGGGTAACTAATACTGTTCTGTGAACAATGGCAGGTTTTGTTAAACTTGTTCATTCCCCTTCTCTCCCTCCTTCTAAATAGGGCAAAAGTATTTGTCACTGACTGCTTTATTTCTTTCCAGGTACTAGTGAACACTGCCTGCTGTTTTCTGATGCTTGTTGCTAAGCTAATCCAGTGTATGGTGTTTGGTCCTCTTCGTGTCAGCGAGAGGCAGGTGAGACAGCAAACAAGGAATGTGTGAAACATGACAAATGGTGTGATTTTCTGTGTGGCATTGCTGAAACTGCATGAGAAAAGTAAATTTTACAATATGTGTCTTACCATTTGGTTAGCTAGGATATCCACAGCCACAAGCTTTCAGTTTATTTCTAAGGGAGTTGTTCCTATTGTATTTTATAAGCCCACAGTCAACTTGAAAATCCTGTTTCTTTAATGAACTCTTGTCAGATTTCTTATAAGAGCCCCTCACTTCGGATTACTTGTAACATCTTCTTCTCTATCCTGTCTGCACCTGGCAGCATTTCTCAGTTGCATTTTGTAGTTGTCAGCACTGGCAGTCTCGAGTTCCCTCTTCTTTTGTACCTTGACTGCTGGAGAAGTGCTTTCCATCCTCATACACTGAGTGGATGGTTTATCAGCCTGCAAGTTTAAGAGGTAGTAGGCAAGAAAATCCCTAGAGAAAGGAGGTGAGCAGGACTGAAGACTGAGGCTGTTTAATCCTGCTCTTGGCTATGTGAGAGTGTTTGTAAAAATTCAGCAAGGGAACCATGAAAGCCCAGAGTTTTTAAAAACAGGATCCTGCAGAAGATGAAAGCAGCAGTAGGACCTTGAATAGTATCTTTCTGTTAAAAAAAAAAAATAAGACAAGTGCATAAGTTGCTTGTGTAAATGCAGTAGCAGTGGTTTGGAGTGTGTTCACATATTAGAAAAAAGTCTGTAAAACCAGTTCCTTAGGAGGAATCAGGCCATGATGATTTTTGACATGCAGAAATGAGGCACACAAAGCCTCATTAATAATTTGAATTTCAAGGCCTGTTGTGTTTGTAATTCATACCTGGTAGAGACTCTGAGTGGTGTGTTAAAACCAAAGCACTATCAGACTGCAGTGGGACAGATTTTCTTTCCAGTCCATGTTGACTGTAAGGATTTGGAATTTTAACTGGTGATAGTTTCCAGGATGTTCTCTACACTCTTAAAAACTGAAGTGAAAAGCAGTAGCAGTGTGGTTCCATTTGTATTTGGACAGTAGGAGTTTGCCTCAGTTGTCATGTAAAGGAAAGCTGCTTATTAATACTGGTGAGCCCAAACCAGCAGCATCATTAAGGAATTCAGGGCCTGTCTTAACTAATCATGTACTTTAACAAAACATTTTGTTTCAAAAATTTGTTTTATCCCCTTCAAGCTGGCTGTCTGCTGCTTGAGAACATCATATTATTTCTTTCATACTTCGTGTGTGTGGGAATGGTTTTATTTTCATTGCTCATCCATCTCATTCTCCACTGTAGGCATTGTGATTCTTAAGAACAGACTTTGTCATCTTTTCTTAATCATCCGTATTTTTTGGCAGGTTTTAGGAAGCAAGGTGCTAGGCAATTTGGGCATCTTGAATAACTAACTGTGGCAGCTCTTCCAGCAGAGAGGACTGTGTGTTTGCAGCCTGGTAGCTGAGTTTCTTGGGCATGAAGAACCAAGCTGAAATCAGACTTGCTTTGTGCTGAGCACTGTTTTAGGAGTATAGCAGGAAACTGCATTGTGTGCTGCATAGCACAGTGATGCTGCCATGGTACAAAAACCTAGCTAGGCAGTAAGGTCTGCCAGTATTTTTAATACATTTCTTACTTGAGTGAGGATAACACTGTTTGAGATATGTATGCAGCAGGCTTTAGCTAATGTATTGTTGCATTTCTACTGCCATGGGGTTTTTTCCTTCCCCTTTCTCTTTTCCCCTCCTTCTCCTCTCTGTGTGTGGATTGTCAGTGCTTTCACTGCAGTAACCAAGTGTCTTCCATTACAGCATCTCAAGGATAAATTCTGGAATTTCATTTTCTACAAGTTCATCTTCATTTTTGGTGTGCTGAATGTTCAGACAGTGGAAGAAGTAGTGATGTGGTGCCTCTGGTTCTCTGGACTTGTGTTTCTCCATCTGATGGTTCAGCTCTGCAAGGATCGCTTTGAATATGTAAGTTTTGATTAAGGGCTGTCTTTTGGGACATGCAAATTCTGGTTTCTGGTTCAGGCACTGGCTCAGATAAGGTACAAACAGATCATTTAGATCTTTTCCCCACCCTGTGGTACTGAACACGTGCACTTCCCATTAATTTCAAATACTTGCTTTAAAGTACAGTGTCAATCTTACTCCTTCAGTTTTCCCATGAGACAAATGGAGCTGAAGATACTTATTTTCTTTAATAAATTACTCCTTATATGTGCCCTGTAATTACTGTTACATAACTGCATGAGATGGCTTCATAGCTCTCCTTAGTAAAGACATCTTAACAACAGAACATCCCTTAGATTGGTGCCCTTTAGGATTGGCCCATAGAGCCTGTTTCTGCAGATTCTCTGCTCAGGTTTCATACTCAGATATACTGAATTTTGACTGCCAGTGTCTTTACAATATACTGTGCAATTTTCTCTCTAAGCTACATTCCATTTTTTGTTAGTACCACGAATAAATTAGGTAGAGATGCAAAAACTGAAGGCTAGGCAGGGAAGAAGAAATTGTAATTTAAACAGTAAATCTTGGCCTTTAAACTATAATGGGTGGCATTTTCCTCTCTCTTGGAATAGAAGTTTGACCTGAATTGAATCCATGAATTTCTTCTTGGTAGATCTGGGCTTTGCAGGGGTTTTTAAAATAATAACAGGCCAGTAAGGCCTGTTAATTCACAGGTAGCTAAGCACTTAAATTTGAAACTGGATTGGCTGGGGTTAGGAAAATTGAAACAGCAGTGAACAAGGCAGTCATCTGGTATTTTTAGTGTTGTTCAGAAAGCTGGGAAAGAACAAAGGTCATGTAGGAAAAATCCTTATATTCCTTTTGCATTCAAAGCATGCATAGTCATGTTTTGCTTGGACAAACAATACTCATGATTCAGCTTGTGAAGATGGGATATGTGGGGCTGAACCAGATACAAAGAAGTAAGAAGGAATCAATTTTGAAACAGAACATGGGAATCAACTTTGTTAATCAGACCAGAGTGAGGCAACGCCTTCTTTCCTTGTCCTTTTCTTTCTCATCTTGCCCTGGAAAAAAGAGGATGGACCAAGATCCCCTTGGGTTGTCTTTGATTTCAACAGAATAGGTGTAGCCCTCCATTAAGGTAGTTCAGAGATCTAGCACACTTTGCATGCTATTGAATGAGACAACTGTTTTTTCAGTCTGTCCAGCAGTCTCTAGCTGCAGCCTAAGTATTTTTTTTGGGTAGATGTCTCTTCCAGAAGAAAATGTTAAAAAACTAGGGGGTGGAAGATCAAGCTGGACAAATTCAGATCATCTGTTTTGGTGAAAAATTGGCAAAGCATTGCTTGAAGACTGTGTTTTAGGTGTCTTTGTAAAATGCATGTTAATCCTAAGCAGATGATGCATTTGGTGCAGAAACTACTGTGTCTCTGGTTTTCTTGCACAGGTGATTTAAACATTAGCTCAAATAATCATAATAATTATAAATAAAAAAATTGTAACTGATTGTTAAAATGTGAATGTAAATGACAGTAACATGAATGAGGCTTTGGGATAGTGTGTGGGTTTAGCTTTATTCTTCATCACTGCATTGTGAAATTGGTTTTATGCTAGAAAGCAAAAGATTTTCCTGAATGAGGTCTTGTTTGGTGAGGTGATAATGGAAGGCAGGGTGGATGAAGTGCTCCTATAAACCTGTCATGTATTTATGTATTTATGTTGCAGCTTTCCTTTTCTCCCACCACACCCATGAGCAGCCACATCAGAGTGCTGGCCCTGCTCATAGCCATGCTCCTGTCCTGCTGTGGATTAGCAGTTGTCTGTGGAGTTGTTGGCTACACCCATGGCATGCACACGTTGGCTTTCATGGCAGCAGAGGTGAGACTTTCTTCATGCATGTTGTGGTTTCTGCTTTGCCTTTGACCCCTCACTTGGGGGGATCCTGGTACACAATGGATTTACTTTTAATTCCCATAAGAAAGAAACTTTGAAGACACAAACAAATCCTCCTCCGTTTTCCAGAAGTTGCCAGGTTGGCATGCTTCTCTCTTTAGCCTTTAACCCTGAAAAAAATCTTAGTCTGAAGAAGAGAATGAGAGGATAGACCTGTAAGATGATGCTGAAATCAAGTGACAGCTTATGAAAAAGTAATGATTGTGCTTCATGAGCACTGGAAGAAGGGTTGGTGAAACGGTACTTGAGAGAGAGAGAGTAGGTATGAAAGTGTAATGTGTACTTCAGCTTCTTTCTTTGAGGTTGTATTTTCTATTTCATTTCTCCCCAAAAGGAGTGAGACTAACATCCATCCTTTCCTTAAGGCATACTCATGGGATTTGCTTATGTTTGTGTAATAAGTTGTGTCTCAGCTGAGATGAGCAAGGCATTTTTGTGTGCTCCTGAACAGTTTGCATCATGAAGTAAACATCACTGTTTGTGGAGTGAACATCAGTGTGTTTTTGTTGTGGTGGGTTGTTGCACTCTGCCTGAAGAAGTGATAATCTTAAACAAAGGAGAGGAATCCAGTATAATTGCAAGTATGTTGTGTTAGCACATCCTTAGTTCAGATAAGAAGTAACATGTACAATTTATTTTTCTTCTCCTATCTTGAATTCTTGCTTGGAGTTAGGAAGCATCAAAGAAACCGACTGGTAGTAGGAGAATATGATGCTTGTCACACCACAGTTCAGTTATTTAATGCATTGCTTTATTTTTCCCTGAATAGGAGAATATGCTAGACCAGATTTGTAATTAAACAGTGGAAGGGTATTGGAAGATTTAAAAGTGTCTCTAAAAGGTGGGGTCTTGGTGGTGTCACATCTCTTATCTTGGCTTGGCAGAAGAATTATCAGCATTGCACCAGCTCGGGGTAGGTTAATCAGGGAGTGTTGTGGTGCCTGTGTTGCCTCCTTAGGGCTGTGCTGTGTGGCAGTGTGAGTGTTTGGGGTTGCAGGATGGGGCCCAGCTGTTCATTTTGGTGGGAGCTGTTCTGCATGCTGATCAATGCAGGAGTGCTCAGTCAGTGTAAGTGTGGGGTCTCCAGCCAAGCCGTGGATCCTCTGCTGTGCAGCTGGTGGGCAGTGAGGAACTTGGTGGGGAATGCAGAAGAAAGGGTGTCCTAGCTTTGCTTGCAGCCACTGGTGTTTGAGAACATTCCTGAGCTGAGGGCTGCACAAGCCCATTGGGTTTGATAGTCCCAGTTGTACTCTGGAAAGTTATCTGATCATTGATTGAGCTTGTTTATATGTCAGCCTCTGTAATATCCAAAGGCAATAAATTCCTCATTTACTTGGTTTTATGTACACGAAAGAGCTCTTGGAGTTGTTCTGAATCCTCTGTTCAATAATTACAGAATGATTTGGGTTGGAAGGGACATTAAAGATCATCTAGTTCCAAGCCTTCACCATGGGCAGGGAATAATGTCCTTAGGTATCATCAAATACATTTATGGTGAAAATAAGCAAAGAACCATTCCCTGTTTAATCTTTTTCATAGAATTTGTGATTTTATCATCCTTTTGCCTGTTCCTTTGCTGCCTTTCCTTCTAAGCAAAAGAATTCTAGTCTGTTTAATTTTTCCTCATAGGAGACTGTCTAATATCTTGCCATTTTTGAACATTTTAAATATTCCCTGTATGGATTCGGCAACCATGAGTAATTTTCTTGATTTTAATACCCAGCACTCGTGTGAGTGGAATAAAACATTTAGGTTTCTTTCTGTACAGGTACTGGCAGTGACACCTCATAGCAGGCTTCAAGCTCTTAGTAAAAAACATTAAATCTGTCAGACTGAAATGTTTTTCTGGTGGTGGCTTGTGTGATGCTCCTCGAGAGGGACCCAGCCAAGTGTATTCCATTAATGTGAATGAATTACGTTAAGTTACATTAAGCTATTAATCTCTCTTCTGCAAACATTGATTTAGCACAGGGTTTTCAATAAAGCAATATTGATGTTTTTCTTGTGTTTTAGGTAGACTTCTGCTTGTTCTCTGTTGCTTGTCAGCATTTTCTTTATGGCAGAGGGTGGATGTGAAATGTGCAAATGCCCAGAGAAAGTTGAGTAAGGACTTGTCTGTATTTTTGAGTAAACATTAATCTTTTTTGCCTTAATATAGGGTGTTTGAGAATTATAGTATAGCAAGCAAGACAAGTCTGTCTGTCTTTGCATGTTTTTTTAAAGCCAGCTAGTAAACAGTTGGCAGGTATGTAGGGCATTGCAAAGGGTTAAATATGCATAGAAACATTTTAAGAATGCTTTTTACAAATGGAAAAAAATTATTCAAACCAACTGTCTCATTGCTACTTTGGGAAGTTAGTGGTTTTGATAGTTCTTCTGTCCTGTTTGCAGTACTTATGCTGAAGGCATGCCATCAGTCCAGTTTCACAGAAGTGGTTTCAGTTGCTCATTGTAAATCCCCTGCATCTCAGTGTCACCCTGCTAACTACAGGGTGGTGTGGGCAGTCTTTGGGGGAAGCATGTCTCTCTTTTTTCACTGTGAGGATAGGATGAAGAGATGGAGCATTGTGAGCTTGATGGATTACTGAGAGGTGATGGGGCCACCATCTCTTAGATGATAAGAGCCCATGGAAATGTAGTTACCTTTTTGGTGACTTATCTTTAAGCTTCTGATCTTACACTTTTCTCTGTACTTAGCCTAGAAACATAAGTATGATTGAAGAGAGAAGTTATTTTAGCATCATTTACATCTCAGCAAAGGGAGGGGGAATTGTCTGAAATTATCTTCCTCAAATTTCTGTTATTATTCAGTTCTTTCCTTTTTTTTTTTTTAAGAAGTGGGAGGAGAAGAGGTAGTTGGTGGGATTGTGGTCTCAACACTTGCTGGGTGATAGTAATTGAAGAAGGTAATATGTCCTGTGTAGTCATGAAAAAACAGCAGTAATTACCTAGTGGCTGCTTTGGTAGCCTTGTGTCTTTGGGAACAATTTCTTCCATATTTATTAATGAGCTTCATGGTTGTCTTGGGTATATTGTGCACACAGTCACCTATAGTGACCATTGGTTCACAGGAACTTGTTGAGCTGCAATAAATGTGTTTTGTGTTTCAGCTCTTGAGCTCCTGCATCTGAACCACTGTCCCTGCCAGAATGTTGTTAATCTGTATTTTTATTTTCCTCTTTTGCAGTCTCTGCTGGTGACAGTCAGAACTGCTCACGTGATTTTACGGTGAGTGGCTTATGCATTACAGGATGGGTGTTCAGGATGGTAGTGCATATAGCATGTTTATGTAAGAGGTGTATGTAATTACCTCATTGAATTGCAAATGCATGTTTGGGGATTGAGAGCAGCCCTGAGGAGAGACTTGGGGGTGTTGGTGGATGACAAGCTTGACATGACCCAGTAAGTAATGTGTGCTTGCAGTCCAGAAAGGTCAACCACATCCTGGTCTGCATTCCCACAGTGTGGGCAGCAGGTCCAGGGAGGGGATTCTGCCCCTCTGCTCTGTTCTTCTGAGACCCCATCTGGAGTTCTGCATCCAGCATGAGAAGGATATGGACCTGCTGGAGTGAGTCTAGAAGAGTCCTTAGAGATTTTCAGAGGAATGGAGCACCTGCTGTGGAGACAGGCTGAGAGAGCTGGGTTTGTTCAGCCTGGAGAAGAGAAGGCTCTGGTGAAATCTTAGAGCCCCTTCCAGTACCTAAAGGTCCTCAAGAGAGCTGGAGAGAGACTTTGGACGAGGGTGTGGAGTGAGGGAATGACATCAAACTGACAGAAGGCAGAGTTAGATTAGATACTAGGGGAAAAATCTTCCCTGTGGGATTGGTGAGTCACTGGCACAGTGAGTGGTTGCCCAGAGAAGCTGTGGACACCCCATCCTGGAAGTGGTCACGACCTTATTGGATGAGGCAGCCAAAGGGATTGGAAAGAGATTATCTTCAAGATCCTTTTGAACCCAAACTATTGCAGGATTCTGTGAGATGAGCAAAGGTGGTTAACTTTTTTGTTTTATTTGAGTGATGTGTGTGTCTTATCCTGAAGCCTTTATTTGAATAAAAGGTTATACTGGTGTTTAAGTAGTTACAGGAGCATTTATTTTAATGCCAACTAGTAAACAGTTGGCAGATATGTTGGATAGTACAAAGGATTAAATACATGTAGAAGCATTTTAAGAATTAATTTTACAGATAAAAATGCATTTTAGGAGTGCTTTTTATAGATGGGGTTTGAAATGCATGGATAGCTTTAGTGGGTGGTGATAGTTTGAGGCATGGATTAAAGTGGCTGGGTGCTGCTGACAGATGCTACTTGATATTCTACAGGGTTTGTTTTAAGGTCTTGGTCTCTTGCAGTTTTGCTTTGAAAAAGTCACATGCATGTGTACCTGTAGCACACCTGTGAGTGCATATGTAGGACATGGTGTGTAACAAAGAGCCTCTTTGTGCAGGTCACTGTCAGCACTTCAGGTCTGACACTGAGCTGTAGTGACTCACCTGAGAAACACCTCACGTGCTAAAAATGTTCTGTAGTTACTGTAATCCTAAGACTGACTTATGGTACGTGAAGTAGTTTTTAGCAAATGCTGCATCTTTTCTGTGAGCTGGCAGTGTCTGCAGTGCCACTATGGGCTAAGCATTTGCTGCATTTTGCTTTCTTAAAATGTTGCTCTTTGAAACCAGTAACATTAAAAGAAATCTCCCTTGAGAAAGCACAGACCATGGGCCTAGGGCCTAGAAAGGGCAAAGAATCCATAGCCAGAAGTTGTTTGAAAAATGGACAAAACAGTTTGAATTCTGGAGATGCTATTTAATGGAAAAAAAAGAGAATAATGTTAATTTCCCCACTCTTGCAGATATGTAGTTCATCTCTGGGATCTCAACCATGAAGGAACATGGGAGGGCAAAGGCACTTACGTCTACTACACAGATTTTGTCATGGAGCTAACCTTACTTTCCCTGGACTTGATGCATCATATTCATATGCTGGTATGAAATACTGGACATAATGCTGAACAAATTGCCTGGCCTTAAAATAAAGGGTATAGGGTATACATATAATTTATTTTTTTTTTTTTTTTACTTTGCTTATTTTAGAAACTAGATATTACAGAGAAGTTTACTTAAATAGAGATGAAAATATAGAGGGGGGGATTCTGGCATTCTTTACTCCTGTGTAGTTGGAGCCATCACAAGTAACTTTGTTGAGGAGTATTAACTACTGTTTGTAATTATCTGTTTAGTGGATTTTTTGTTAGGTTTTTTATGGAGTAATATCAGACTGAATTATTTTCATGAGCAGCAGGGGATGCTAAGATGGACAGGACTGAATACAGTTTATCCTCATTAAATACTGTGCTGCCAAAGATGTACCTGAAGAGGTAATGAGTGGTGATACCTTTGAACATGTGTGGTTGGTCTAAATGGGCCCAACAACAGAGAAATTCTTCATGGCTGGTTTTTGATTTCTTTGTCTCTTAAGACCTGATGCAGCTTCTTGTTTCCCATGGTGCTTGTTTCTAATCCCTGCCCTTTTTTTCTCCCAAGCTGTTTGGCAATATCTGGTTGTCCATGGCGAGCCTGGTGATTTTCATGCAGCTGCGCTACCTGTTCCACGAGGTGCAGCGGCGAATTCGGCGGCACAAGAACTACCTGCGGGTGGTTGGAAACATGGAAGCCAGGTGAGCCCCTTACTTGCTCTGCAGTCTGGATGTAGATCTGGTAGAGAGGATCCTTAGAAAGAAGTTGGGATTCTTTTATGTTCCTTTGATACACAGTGGCATGGTGTGAGCTGGACAGATGCAGTGTTGCAAACGTGACCCTTAGGGCTCTACACTTGGAGAGTGTTCTTACCCATTTTATTTGTTAGTGGGACACTCTGGTTTTAACAGATATGTAGAGTTGACTTGTATAATGGCAGTATTACTGGTAATGTATAAAGTGGCAAAAAGTGAACTCCTCTGTCCAGTATTTCTTCTCCTGTATTCTCTTGCATACTACCTTAGTGAGGTGACTGAAGCTCCACAGGGCTCTGCCTGTTTCAGCTATCAGATACTGGGTTTGGCTGTGGTAGGAATAAATGCTTTTAATTTCATTAGGCCTTATTATTCAGTTACTGACTGAAGTGAAATCAAAATATTAATTAAAACCTGCCTAGCTTTACCTATGTATTTACTAAACCTGAAGCCAACTCTAAGATTCTCTACCTAAAGTGGAGCTGAGAGCAGCTTGGCAGTACTTTAGTGCATTCCCTTTTAGTGAGGTAATGTGGAGAAACTGAGAGGCCTGCTAAAATCTAATATTATGCCAGATAGTACTGCATCTCTGATGCAATGTTTTGAAAATTCAGCTAGGTTCTTAAAAATTTTAAGAGCCTCAGGGAGTTTTACTCTTTCTGTACATCACTGTACTATTTTAATTTTGGGCCTCTCTGGGTTTGATTAATTCTGATTCCTGCAGCTGTAGTCCAGGTGGAGAAGGCTGGCTTGTCTATAAATTCCTGAGGTTTTCTTTTTGAAAAGCCATTTAATGGCTGCAGTATCAGGTTAAAAGCTGCAAAATAAAGTTCATACACAATGCATTGTTTCTTTCCAGTAAGATGCAGCCACTGAACCACTTTTAGCTGCTCACAAAGCTGTTTGAGTTGCACGTGTCACAGACTTGTCTGAGTGATGTGATGTGTTTTGGTCATTCTGATTGTGCTGGAAGAACCACATTCTAACTTCCTTCTGAAGCTGCCATTGGCAGTGGTTGTTCTTCAGGTATATTCCACACGAGCAGTGCTGTGAAATGTTGTTACACCACTCATCTCTATGTTGTCTGTGTTTGGATACTGTGTGGTAACTGCCTATACAGCACTGTAGCTTAAATAAAAAAGGAAGAAAAGTCAGGACAAATGGGAATGGCAAAATTTGAGGCCAGAATTAGTCAGACCATAAACGCTTACGATCCCAAAGAGACAGCTTAATGGGTACAGCTATTAAAACTCATTTAGAAAAATGACATAAACCAGATCTATACAGATTATAATTTAAGGATCTCAACAAAATGATCATATAATTGTCTCTTGGAAGGTACTAAGTCAAAGCTTTTTGCACTTAAGATGTATAAGGAGATGTGCAAAAAAAGTGCCTGCAAAAAGCATCAGAGGGATGTGTATGTGTGTGTTCCTTTGCAGTGTAGACTGAGTTACCAAAAAAAGAAATCTGTTGGCATAGCTCTCTTAATGAAAAGTTAACACAGAGGGTAAGGTTTTCTCAGTGCTGGATTCTCTAGAGAGGAGGCCATGCTGAGCTTGTGTAGTCATTCCTTCAGTCTTTTCCTGTTTCTTCTTTATAGGTTTGCAGTGGCAACTCCAGAGGAGCTGGCAGTGAACAACGACGACTGTGCCATTTGCTGGGACTCCATGCAGTCCGCGCGTAAACTCCCTTGTGGCCACCTCTTCCACAAGTACGTGTCCAGGCTGGAGAGGGTGCAGCCAGTGAGAAGGGAAGGGATAGATGGGCATGGCTGAAATTTACAGTGGGATGATAAGTCACAAACTACTAGCAGAGCTGTGGGATGTTTGCTGCCCGGGTCGTCTTGGTCTGCTTTGGTAACAAAGGACAAGTCCTGTTCACTCCAGTCGTTTTCATGTTTGAGTTGTTCCACCTGGTGCACTTCTTTTCCCAAGAAAGTTAAACTAGGAGTGTGCACTTCGTCAGTTAGTGGGTAACTATTGTTGAGTTTCTCAAACACAGGTTGGTAGGTTTGTTCTGTGGAGGTTGTGTTGATTTTCAGGTGAAGAACAAAATTGCAGCTGGATCCTTAAACACTCCAGATATCAGCTTTAAGGAGAAAACAGGGAGTATTTTTATATAGTGCATCCTCACATGGTGGTGAGTTCCCCAGGACAGTTGTGGAGACCAGGTTTGAACGTGTGTTGTCAAGAGGCAATGAGTCCATCAGGGCTGTAAAAGAGGTTAACCAAATCAGCAGAAATGGTCCCTAAGCAGCTGGTTGTTAGAACTGGGAGACTTTTGGCCAAAGAACCTCTCTATACATTTCTTACACTCATTCAGTAGTGAATAATAGCAGATGCATGTGGACACAGTGTGCTTGGATCTTTTGTAGCAGTGCTTACACTCCCATGCCTGTGCTTAAATATGAAAGGAGATAAAGGGTTTGAATCAGGTCTTTCTGGAGGGCCATGTGATGAATATGCAGGTCAGTTAAATTGTCCCTGTGGTGTTACTTTCTGTAAATAGCTTTTTACTTTTCTGGTAACTGTCAAACCAGAGGTTGTAATCTGTGTGCTAATTTGTTGTCATTTATGACAAACCTTGCCATAAATATTTATCTGTGTTCCAAGAAGTCTCTAATGAGATAATGTGCCTCCATAGCAGAAACTCCTCTTCCAGTGCCACTGAATCATGTGAATATTTAATCACCTGCTGAGCACTTGAGAAGCCCAAGGTCTTCTCTTCAGAATGGCATTTTCTCTTTATTTAAAAGGATCCCTTTGTGTTTTTTTCTGAAGCAATTACAGTTCTGAAGCAAGTTACACTCCTTGGTGCTTTTAGGGAGGGAACATGTTACAGTGGATGGCTTGCATATAAAACCAGATGTAACTAATAACCCTATTTACAACCTGAGAGTGGTTTCTCTCCTCATAAAAGCCTGGTGATTTTGTCAACAGGCTGAACATTGTGTCCATTCTCAATTACGTGGGCTTGTTTTTTCACCATCAGTTATTTGGAGTGGAAGAGAAGGTGGCAGGGAAGGTTCACGTTGCTGAGATCAACCCTGTGCCTAAATACTAAGGAAATGTAATGGGAGTAGGTGTCTGAATCTTTTAGGCAAGTTGAAACTCTTTCCTTTATCTTCTAGGAAGCAGGAATTTCAAGAGTTGTTGCTCTGAAAGGTTGCCAGCTTTGACCTGCTGTTGGCTCTCTCTCCTGAGGTGCTGTGGGTGACCAAGCCCTTCTGTCTGTGTGGTGCACAATGAGTGTGACCACAGCTGGCTTTTAGGGCCTGGTGCTGAAGCAACTGATGTGGGGTTGTGCCCATTCCACCATCTTGGCTGTGGAGCTGTTGAGGAGCAGCAGCAGCAGCGTGGTGGCAGCTTGGGAAACTCTGGGTGTTTTCCAAGTGACCTTTGGAGTACAGCTCTAGCAGAGGTTTGAGTTCACTGTGGGCAGGGGTCAGGAGTTGGGACAGCAGTACCAGTGCCAGCATGCTGGTTGTGCTGGTGACCAAGGTGGTGGAAGGTGGCAGATTTTTACTGTGGTGCTTTGGTTGTTTCTGAGAAACCCATCACTATGTACCCCTCCATTGCAATAAGATGGAAAACACTGGCAAAGTTTCAGGAATTGGACAGAATGCTTGTATCCTTGACTTCATTATAGTCCTGCAATTAGGGCTTTTCCCTTGCTCTGTCAACCTAAACCTGTGATTTGTGCCTTCATTTTATTTACAAATACACAGTTTTGGGAAGAGGTTTGTTTGATCTTTTTGTATGTCTTTACCTTTCTAGAAAAAAACCCCACCTTGCAAATGTGAAGTATGTGTTATACTATTGGGAAATGTTCATCTCTGTGAAATTCAGTTCTTCCACCCTGAAAATAAGGTTTAACTTGAACAAATACTGCAATTGGGTCATATTAGCACGAATCAAAAAGCAAGCAGACCTTTGAGTGTTTCAACCTGCATTTCAAACACTTTTCACTTTCTACAGGACAGAAAATTTCAGAATTAAGGAAGGATTGTAATGGCACAAAATCGTTTCGATAATCTGTTTAGAGAGTTCCTGGAGTGGTACTGACTTTTGTGGTTTGGGTATTGGTATTTTGAAAAGATATTTGAAAACACTAGAGGTGCCATTGCCTCATCACAGGCAGAACTGCTATGAAAATGTGTCAGGATACATTAAGTATGTGTCCACTTGGTTTTTGCCTTTTTCACTTGGGAATGGTGAGAGAAAAGAAATGCTTTCTTTTCCCTTCCAGGCAAAACTCGCTTTTTCTGAGCTAGAGGGACAACAAGCTTGGAGAGTGTTTTAAGCTTGTTATAAATCTGCATGCATGTTTATAAAAACTGAACACTTGAGTATTTTCAGCTGAAAGAAATAAGAAACCTCTGCCAGAGTCATCAGGAGCTCATTAAGGGTATCTCTGAGCAGTCCATGTGTAGATGTTGTGTACAGAATGTGCTGCAGCTGCTCGATGCACTCGTGGTAGTGGAGTCTGGGACAAACGCTGCAAGCTCACCACAGTGTTACTGTTCTCCTGGCAGCTCGTGCCTGCGGTCCTGGCTGGAACAAGACACATCTTGCCCCACCTGCAGAATGTCTCTTAATATCACTGACAGCCATCATGTGAGGGAGGATCACCAAAGGGAGAATCTGGATGAGAACCTGGTCCCCGTGGCAGCAGCTGAAGGCAGACCACGCCTGAACCAGCACAATCACTTCTTCCACTTTGACGGTGAGCTGAGCACATTTGACATCCGCTGCTGCTGCCCAAATAAACAAGGACAGCTGCCTTCTGTAGAAGGGAATTCTGTCTGTGCTTCAACTCAAACCATGCTCTGCTTGTATTTGTCAAACACCTTTGTGTTTCTGGTGGTTCTTTTGAAAGAACTCAGATGTGTCTCTGAGGTTTCCCAGAGCTGTGGAGATTTCTTGAAAGACTTTGTGCAAATGCTCCCTTTTTCTGAATTTGTTGTGGTCAGCAGCTTCAGTTACTGGCATTTATTCATTGTGTGCCATGTTGACAGTCAGAATGGGAAATTCCTGTGTCTTTTTTTGTTACTGTGTGGTGGTTAATCAATGACAGAGAGGGGAAAAAAAGCTCTCTGTGGTGCAGTCTAAAAGTCAGTCTTTGCCCTGTCCCCTAACTAATGTGTGGTTGTCAAAAGTCCATTTGCCACTCAGTTTACAGGACACTTGGCAATGCTTGGTTAGGTGCAGAAGATTAATCTCAGAAGGAATCATGTAGCCACAACAGTTTAACATGTTTGGAGTTTTTTAGTAGTGTGTTTTAAGTACTCACAAAGTAGATGTGATTCCAGGTGTGATTCCACAGAACGATAAGTTCTGTGTGTGGAGACAAAACAATTTGTTTTGAGAAAGGCAATTTATGTTGTTTGTCTTAGAGATTTTTTAGAGTTTTGGTATGTGCTTGTTTTCCACACTTTCTCAGGTTTTGATGGCGGTCTTGATATTTCTCAGATGATTTTAGTACTGCAAATACTCAACTTTGGGCTCTGCCCTTGTGGAGCTCCCATAAGGCATTTGAGATGCTGCAGACTGACATAGTGGCCTGTTCCTCATCTGTGCTTGTTTTGAGATCTTTGGAGATTATGGGGATAGAATAATGGGCAGAGAAGGGTCAGAGAGTTTCTAGGTACATGGAGACTGGCTCATAGCTTCTTCATGGCTTCCACTTCTGGAGTGCTTTAGGTCTCCAAAAGACATTTATATTTAGAGTAACACTGCATCTTTGATGGCTGTCCTCCCCAGTGCTCTCCTGTGGCTTGGAGACCTGCAGAATTGCCATGGAGATAGAAGGAGAAGTGGCATAGAGCAAAGCCTGTGTTTATTTAAGTGGCAGCACAGGAGGAGGAGGAGGGAGCCACCCAGTGCCCTACTCTGTTGAACCGAAGCACACAATTGCAGCAGTCACTTTGTTCAGTTACTCTGTGTCCCTTTGAAGTAATATTTCTCAGTGATGACCCATTTTGGGCCTGTAATCAGATTGCTTAGAAGCTGTCCTGTTTTTCATAAAATTGCTGGATTTATTCATATATTCCAGAACTGGATTTGACTCTGGATTATTTTAATTTTTACTTTAATAGGAACATTAAAAAAAGAAAACAAGGATGTGTTGTTTCCTCGATCCTTTTCCAGCCCCCAGATTGTTAAACCACTATGACAGTGTGTTTGAAGAGAGTATGGGCAGTTACTGATCCACTCCAGCCACCTCCATGTTTGGGAAACCTTAGGGATAGCCTGCACTGCAGAACTCCCTGCACACACCTTGTGGAATATGAAGGCTTGCTTTAAATACATGTAGAAGTACTTGGCCTGCTGAGATCCTCATGTTCTTTCTTGACTTTCTTGGTGATTTCTCACTCCCAGGCTCCCGAATTGCCAGCTGGCTGCCCAGTTTTTCTGTGGAAGTGATGCACACCACCAACATCCTTGGAATTGCACAAGCCAGCAACTCCCAGCTCAATGTTATGGTAAGACTGCACCTCAGCCTTCCTGTTTGTGCTGTGCAGGGGAAAGGGTTACATGGAAACAGAGAACATAAGGGGGAAGGAAGTTGAAACAGTGGTTAGACACTAGATGAAAGCTGTTTTTCTCAGTCAGAGAAGCTTTATTTTAGTGTAGTTGGGGATGTATTTGGGTTCAAATGTTGCCAGCATAAAAGAACAGGTCTGGGGGTAGGTGAATAAGGTAGAAGAATGACATGTTCTTCTGTGTAGATAGGCAGACCTTTTCTCAGTGTGCAACTTCTTCAGCTCTTTTTCAGTACTTCTGTGACAACTTGCAGCACCAAAGGGTGTGAGTCTGTAACCAGAGAATTTAGCTGTTGGTCTGTAGTAACTGATCAAACTTGTTCTCTATAGGTTTTGATTTGTTTTTTTAATCTTTAAGAGCACTAAGCTTCAAGATAGCAATTTCAGTGTCTTATCAGTGTGAGGTGGGTTCTCTAGCACCCTCAGCTTTTCCTGATTGCTGCTGATGATAGAAGTATAGAGGATGAAATTCCATATTTGTTGAATTCCTCCAGTAACACTCTAATACAGTACAAAAAGGATGGTGCCTCATGAAACACTTCATGTTTTTGAGAAGTGCTCCTTCCTTTGAGTTCTTCAAGCTACTGTGTTCTATACCATGGTAATAAATGTTCAGTGAAGTGTCTCATGAAAGTGACGGAGTTTTCTGAATATTATGTCTTTCCCATAACCTTTACTTCTGTTTAAACATCAGCAGGGTAAGGCCACTATTTTTAGGGTGCTTGAGGCAGAGAGGGAGCAATAAGGTGTTGGCAGATGATTTATTAGTTAAATATGCAGGAACTCTCCATCTGAGGTCAGCTTGATTTTTTCTTTTATTGGACACAGTGACACAAATGGGCTGTTGTTAAGGATGAGTAATGATTTTTTAGGATTTTGTATTGTCAAAAGTACAGTAGCAACTTATATTAAAATGTCTACTTTAATGGAAAGGCACAGGTTAGCAGATTATTAAAGTGTTACACATTTTTAGTAGAAAATAAGTGAAATTGTCCTTTGTGTTACTGAACAAAAACGTAGGGAGTTATTTTGAAGGGAGAGCCAGAGGCTGAAATGCTAAATCAGTTGGTTTGGTCACAAGTTAGTACAATGGAGGGTTAGGTTTGCAGTAGTTGTTTGTGTTGGAACTTGCTGTCAGTTGGTGCATAGTATTTGCTTTGTTCTCAAAACTCCTTCCACTTTTCTTATTGCTGTTCTCATTCCTCTCCACCCCCCATGATTTTGGGTGTTAGTGAAAATAGAGATTTCAGTATTTAATAAAATCTAGTTGTGGGACTCTGAAAACATATTATTTGTCTTCCCTCTTACCTTTACTTATTTAATTTGGATATTATTTAAGTAATGTGAAATTCAATAATAACAGTTCCCTGACAACTCAGTTTAATTTACCTGAATTTTCAGACCCTATTAAACTGGTTTGTAGGCAGGGTGGCTGGGGGGAGTGGGTTATTAAAACTTAATCATCCTTATCAGTACCATTTTGGAACCAATCTAGCACAAAGGAAAATTGTTTTTTTCTTCCCAGTGTTGATCTAACTTTCAGTCACCCATGAGTTTTGTACAGATCTTTATTAAAAAGGCTGTCATAACAAGAGGATTGGGAAGCTTTTGAAGCCTTTGTGCATCTACAGGAACTTTCAGGGCCATGTGGTGTCTCCCTAGGAGCTGCAGTTTTGCTGTTGACATCAGTGGAGGCAGCATATTGCCCTGTAAGTCAATGCCAGCATGGGTTTTCTTTCTCTTTCCTTTCTGTGTGTGAGTTTGCATATCATGAGCAGCATCTTAGAGCTGATAATACTTTTAATCTCTTTTTGTTGACATACTTACCAACTAACTTCTATTCACTGCTGATACTGACTGTATTGCTTTCTCCAGGCCCATCAGATTCAGGAGATGTTCCCTCAGGTTCCTTATCATTTAGTTCTGCAGGACCTGCAGCTGACTCGTTCTGTGGAGATCACCACTGACAACATCCTAGAAGGGCGCATCCAGGTGCCTTTCCCCACACAGGTGAGCCATAAGACTGTGCTCCTAAAATTACTTTCTTCCTTATCACAGCACTGAGCCTCTTAATAATGAGTGAGGGGAATGAAGCAAGTTGAAGTACTGGTGAATCTGGGATTTGTTTTTCCCTTTGTTTCAATCTCTGTAAATGCAGTGTATTCAGTCATGTACCAAAAATATATTGAAAATGTCCTAGCTAGACAAGAGACAAATATTTACTCAGTTAAAGCAGCTCTTCCCAGTCTCTCTTGTGCAGCTTTTAGAACATTTCCAGTTGATTTCTCTGCTGACAGATAATTGAATTGTACCACTTAGGAAGATTTTTTGCAAAGAAAGTCAGCAAAATAATGCCTTGTTCTTAATTAGTGCCAGCAGATTTCAGTAAAGCAGTCTGGGGACAATGTTTGTTAATATGAATTTTGTTTGTTAATAAGAATATTGAATTCTGGTTCTGTGCACATCAGATAGTACTGTTATCTGGAGTCTGTGTGTGGGGAAGCAGAGAGAATTCTCTCTCAACACAGAGCATTCTGTTTATTGCTAACTTATCTGTTTCTAAATTGAACACAATGCCTGACATTGCAGAGGGCAGAGTTTGAATGTGTTCAAAGAACTCGGGGTTTTTTTGCTATTTCCCCCACTGTATTAAACCCATGATGTTTGCATTTCAGCGTGCAGATAGCATTAGACCTGCATTGAACAACTCTGTGGAAAGGCACAGTACTGATCAGGAGGATACTGGAACTGTCACACAGGTAATTTGGCATTAAAATGGGCAAAAAGCACAGTTAGAAGCTGCATGGACTGTAGGTGCCTTTGGTTCTGTACCAGGTCAGGTTGGTGGGAGCCCTTCCTTGCATTTCACATCAGAGCTAACACAGCCAGGCAGATAAAGCAGATATGAGCACGATGCCTCTGTAGAGGATTATCTGTATACTGTTGTTCTCCAGGGGAAGTGCTCTCAAATGGTACAAAGAACAGAACATCATCATGTCTCTTTTCATGTGTGGTCATCCCTTGCCCATCTGTGGAATATGAAGAGCAGGGTGCTTTGCTCTTCCCCTTTCTCTTCTCATTCCCATTCTGTACATCTCCAAACACTTCCACTCAAAGGAGTAGTATTTATTTTCTGGGTATAAGAATTCTTTTGTGATCTGGAGGAAGCACTTTAAGACATGGGGAACTTTGGTGGGAATGGAGTGAGATATGAACAAGACCAGGAGATAACAGCCCTTCTATATACAAAGCACAATAATGGGTTTTGCTGTGTTTTGCTAAAGCCTTTACTAAGCAGCATGTGCAAGCTAAACTGTGGCAGGGAAAAGAAAATACCTTGTGAGTAGTAAGATCTCATTCCACCTTTGTTTTCCCTGACTGTAATAGTGACATCTTGAGGGTTCCTGTTTTATAAATCTCCCTTTCTGCTGGCTGAGTGAATTTGTGAGGTGTGTGACTTTCTCTGCAGTCTTTACTGACCTGAATAGCCAACCTGTCACTACCTGGAATTCAGCTGTGGTAGTTCCCTTGTTAGCAAGTTGCAAGAAAAAACCACTTTGATTTGGTTTGATTATGCAGTTGAGGCTGAGGAAGAGGTGGTAGTGATGGTACAGGTATTTGGTAAGAGCCTGGGGTAGCACCTACAGAACTGCAGGAATGAAAGTCTTGGTCTGGCTCAAGCATTTTTGGGTTTCTTTGAAGGTTTTGGAGGCATTTGCCCTGCTCTTTAATGAGAGAAACCTCTCTGGGTACAAATGGTATCTAACTAGTTATCCTTCACTTGCTTCCAGCTTCAAGTCCCTCTTTGAATGATTGTGTTGCTGTTCATCTTTCTTCCCTGCTGCCTGGCACTGCCTGTATTTCTGTCCTTCCTTCTACAGCACCTGAAAAACCTGGGAGTGGTGTTCACACATCAGAGCACGTGCTCTCTAATAGAGATGCCTTTTTGCTTTGCAGTGCTGCTGAGCTCTGCTCAGATGATGTGTTCTGGCTGGAGTGAATGGTGGTTTGGATAGAGAATCTGTTTTTATTGTGTAGGATAGCACAGAGATGGCCTGGAGACAGTGGAACAGTTGTGAATATCCCACAGTTTAGTCAGGCTGCTGGTGGCTGCTTGTGTGGGATGAACTGGTGGCCTCTGTGAGGGTTTTCCTGGATGGACATGTACTGTGCCAAATGGGAATCACAGGCAAGAGCTGAACTGGGACACTGAGACTGCCATGCATAGAGAGAAATGTGCTGCTGGGGACTGTTGTGGAAGCTGGAAGGTGCTGCTGTCCTCTTCCTGCTTCAGACATGCTTTGTGCATTTAGTGTTAGCTTAGGCTGCCTTTGGACAAGCTGCTCACCCCTCTTACTGAGTCAGAGTTCTGTCAAGGAATCTTACTTAACTCCTTGTTATTGAGAGCATTTCTGTTGTGGAGAGGAGCCTTGGGAGCCTCTGGCTCTAGGAAACTCCTGTCACTTTGGTGTCCCTTTGATTTTGATTTTAATTTGTAACCAAATACCTGGTGTATCTCTTTCTGCTTGCCAGAACAATCTATTGCTATAGCCAGTCAAAGCCTTGTCTGTGAGAAAAGGGCAAGCAGCAAACAAGCTACTTCAGCAGGGGGCACTGGAGTTTTGAGAAGCTTTTTAAAGGCAAGTGGGAAGGGACATAAGAAGCTGCCATCATCTCCTCTGAGTGTGACTTGAATTTCCAAATTGTGGATAGATAGACCTTGACACCTTATGACACAGCCTCTGAGAGAGACCCTGGAAACTCCAGTTCCCTTGTGCTGCAGCCTTAGAGTAAGTTTTACAAGCACTCTAATTTTTTTTTTTTTTTTGTTTTGAATCAGCGTACCCACTGGGAATCTTTGTAGATCTCCAGCAGCAAGTAGAGATCAACAAACAACAAACCATCAGTTCTGCTTGTTGGAAACAACACTTCTCAGAGCAGCTAAGACACTCAAATAAAAGAACCCTTCTTTATGAGTAGTGTTGGTTTTCCTACTGCCTTATGTCATATTATGACTTCATTCTACTTAAAGATCAAAGGTCTTAAGATAGAGATAATGACTGATTTATTTTTTCCCCGATTGTAGCTTGTGGTTTTGGATAGTAAATGCTGATACAATGTAATGGCAGTTGAGAGGCATCTCTGAGCACCATCATGGTATAAATCATGTTACAAGTTTGTGAGATAATGCTCTAAATACTGACAGCCTCTATCAGTCCTGGCCTGTACCCTTAGTGAGACACTGTGCATGTGCTTCTCTCCAACTGAGCATTGGAATGCTGATGCTTCCAGTGATGTGATAATGCACTGCCTCCTCTCCATTCCTATGCTATATGCCCTCCCTTGCTTAGGTACTTGGTGGCTATTTAGAGACACTTCTGAAACATCCCATGGTTTTCATGAAACTTTTTCTCTTGGAGCCTGAAAGAGGGCTAGTTTTTATAGTGTACAGGTTTCTGCATCTGTGATCTGCCTCATTACTGAGGCTTGTCATAATCTTTACTCCAATTAGATGTGGTACTTTTGTCTCTAAAACCTCTTGGTAACTGTTCCTGTGCTCAGATATAGGACTGGGCTCTGGGTATTGATTTTTGAATCTTTGTTTGTAATGTTCTGAAAAACCCCCAAACCTTAGGTGAGCCAGCTTGCATCTTCTGATACAAATGGCCCAGGGGGAAAAACAAGTGATCTTGTCTGAACATTGACTGCAATGAGTGGCCTCCTCACTGCTTCCCCCAGCAGCGCTTCCCTTTTCCCTGCCCACCTGTGTGGTAACCAGAAGCAGCAGTTGGGTTGCTCTGTACCTGTTCCACTGGCTCTGCCAAGGTCATTTGGTGCCGAGTACAATCCATGGGATCATTCTGTGGGGCTCCCCTCCCTCCTCAGGGTGTGGCAGTGCTTTGAGGCAGTCCAGTGGTGTCCCCACGTTATCCCAGTGCATTCCTGTGTTTGGTACTGGAGCCTTTGGTAAATTCCAGCTCAGTTCTTGCTGAGAGAGGCCGAACACTGTACTTGTGTTTGAGGTCACAGTGTCTGTACTGTGCTGCCTTGGCTCTGGGATTCCTGCTTGGCTCACCTACCTAATGGGAAGTGAATTTGTCTTGGTGGTTGCTCTCTGAAGGCGTTGTGTCGAGGAGATGGCGTTGCTGCCTGTCCCTGGGGCTTTGGGATGACTCAACTTGTTTTGCACATCAGCTGCCTGAGCCTGTGTGTTGGACTGTGATGCTGCCACAGGCTCTTGAGGCTGGAGCTGCAGTCCCATGGAATTGGCCGTCGCAGCTCCTTGGCAGCTCTGCCAAAGGCCCAAACCCAGGCAGTAGGAGCTGACTTGGCCAATACTTCCATGGAGCATCCCAGTGGCTTGAGTTGTCCTCTGGGGTACTAAATGATGGCTGCACCCTTCAGCCCTTCACTGAGGTGATTTGTTTCTCGACACCAGCGCTCTTGGCTCTCAGCGTGGTTCTGCATCGCGGGCTGATCCGATCCTGTGTGACAGGGTGTGATCAGGGTGTGCTGTTTCACCTCTGCAGCTGAACCCAGCACCATCCTCCATCAGCTCAGTTTTTGGGTTAGTGTTATCAGCTGCCTGTCAGGGGGGAGAGGTGCCATGTGGGGGCTGCCAGCTCCTCTCTTGGCACACTCTGCTTGGGACAGTTGCCAGCCTTGCTCGAGCAGTCTAAAACAGCATAATTTGGGTGCTGCAGAACCCAGTGAACTGAAGCCTCATAAATTCCCTTCTTGAGCACAAATAATCTTTGCAAATACATTTGTTATTCTTTCCTTAGTATGTGGTTTTCTGCTTTTTCAACTCTTTACTGTTGCATCGCTTGTCAAGTCAGCTGCAGAATCTGACTTTCAAATGCCCCATTTTCAGAGAGCATTAATTATGAGTAATTAATGTTTGTCTTTGACATTACTTTCAAATGTGGCATAAAAGATAGAGCGTTATAGGATACAGGATCTTTGAGCATGGTTTGAAATAGCTTTGTTCTATTTTTTGGCTGGGCTTTTCAAAGGAACCCAAGGGAATTTGGTACAGCAGGTGAGACTCTGGTTTCTTCCAGTGCCTCAGAAAACGACAGTTCTTTGTAGCTTGTTGTTTTGATGCAGAGAAGCCCAAATTTTGCAAAGACTTACACTTTATTTCCTTTTCTCTTAGACCGAGAGAGTGCCACTCGAACTGAACTCCAGACTGGAAGAAGTGGAATTCAATGAAATGGAAGCAGAACCAAGTGAAGCAGAAGATTTTGAGGCCAGGGGAAGCCGCTTTTCCAAGTCAGCCGACGAAAGGCAGCGTATGCTGGTTCAGCGGAAGGAGGACTTGTTGCAACAAGCTCGAAAGTACGTTCCTTCCTAAACTCCAGCCTGGCCACTCAGGTGGAGTCCCCCAGAATGGGTTTCAAATGGATTGGGACCACTGAGAGCTGGGGTGATGTGAAAAGCACTAAGAGGAATGAATACATCTGCCACAGCAGGCTCAGGATGCTGCTTGACACTGCTAAACCCAACTCTGAAATAGCGTCGTGTGTCCCAACATGCACACAGCTTCCTGTGCAGTTCATCCAAAGCTCTTCGAAATCAGAGGCTGATTTTTCCAGCTTCAGTGGGCTTTAGTCTAAGAATGTACTGAGAACAGGTTGTTTGGACCGAGTCCTTTAGTAATCTTTAGTTTGGCTCCTGGCACAGGTGTCAGCCCTCATTGCCTGTGCTCTTACAGCTGAAATTCCTGTCAGGCACCACCTTTTCCAAATACAGAGCCCAGAGCAGTGCAGATCTGACAGGTGACCCTTACTAGACCTCAGCAGAGGAGCTCAGCATCAGCCAGTCAGCACCGCTGAAGAGAGAGGGACCAACTTGAACTGTTTCTTTTAGCCCAACCAGTAATAGCTGTTACAGGTAGAATTCAACCTTTTTACTGGTATTCCAGCTATGTTGGTGGACTTCACTAGCATCCAGTTGCTAATTAAGCAGAGAAGGATAAGCACTTTAGTGACACAAAAAATGTTTGTAGTGTTTTTAACAAGTGTTTTCCCTTTCTTTGTATCACAGGGACACTGCTGAGAGGGTCTACAACAACCCCACTGAGTTCTGGGTCCTTTGGTGTTGTCAGGCTACTGATGTTGTTTTTCTTTCCACACTGAAATGCCTTATAAATACCTGAGAGTGTGGCACCTTTTATAAGTCTATAAACAGACTTGCTCCTAGACTTAATTTTTTCTTGATGTTTGAAAAAATGTCTTTTGGAGAGACAGGGTATTTCTAACTTTCTCTTTTATTTCTGTTGAATTTTAAACTACTGGTTTTTGCCATTAAAATGTAAAAATTCACTGGGATGTTAACTCTGGCAGCAACTTCCTTGTCCTCTGGCCTTACCTTACACAGTGTCCCTTCTGTCATGGGCTTACCTGCTGTCATCAAGGAGTGCCTTGTGGTAGGCAGTGCCAGAGGCTGAGGAGTGGAGTAACAGGAACAGAGGGAGTCGGTAACTCACCTGCTGTGAATGGCTCTGAGTTGAGAGGACAGCCCTGACCTTTAGAACTGGCTCCTTCCCACAGGCACAAGAATCTTGCACAAAACCTAAGAGCTTCTGCCAACTCTGCAGAACCTGTTGTAGGTGACGTGGGCTTTTTTTAGGAGCACATAGCTCGTGTGCACTTCTGTTGAGGCATTTTCCTGCCTAGTTTGCCTTCCAGCCCTCCCCGACTGTGGGAATGCATTTTTCAGAGCCAGAACGAGGTGGGTTGCGCTGCTCACTCATCTTCTCCTTTTTCCCTCAGGCGTTACTTAAACAAAACCTCCGATGAGGAGCTGAGCACAGAGAAGCCTTTGCCCGAGGGAGCGGCGGCCGACGCCGCCACCCTGCGCCGCAGGACCCTCGCAGCCGCCGCCGAACGGAGACTTCAGATGCAGCAAAACTCTTAGCGCTCGCTGCCCCTCCTTCCTCCTCCTCGTGAGCAACGTTGAATAAATAAATTAAATACAAAAAACCCTGCGCTTTCTATACCAGCAGGAAAGTGTCTCTTCAGAGTTCAGCTGGCTGTGCTGCCGAGTGAGCTGGCTGCCTCTCTGCTGTATAAAGCATGTGGTCTAATAATGTTTGGACAGCTGACAAATTAACCTTTTTTGTAATATTTTCTATGTGACGTTGATCCTCTTCACAACAAAAGGCAGTTTCTAAACCACGGGCATGATTTCTGCAGCTGGCATGAGCTATGGGGCTGACTGCACAGCAGAGGCTGGGGGAAGTGTGTTCTGAGGTAGCTGTGGGTGCAGGTCACAGAGCACACGGGCGTGATCTGCTCGAGATCAGGGCAGTTACTCCGAGGGCAGGAAGCGTAGAAGCTTGCAGCAAGCCCTGTGTTAGATGAGCAGGCTCCTCAGTCCCTGTTCTTTCAGCAGCCAAGGGTGTTTGTTACATAGGGCAGCTTGAAGGGCTGGGGGAGCGTTGCAGGGAGGTTCTTACACTGGATGAAGTTGTCTGGCTACACAACACAGAAAAACCTGAATTTATGAATTGTGCAGCAAAGTGCCGATTCACACCGATTCCAGCATAAAATAGCTCACTGCTGCTGGGCTCCTCTGCACTGGCAGAGGTTTGGCCCTGTTCATCCCTAGGGCTGCACTTTTCCTTTGCCTTTTATGTCCAGAAACAAGCGAGGGACAGAGGGGGATCGAGTGAAGAAGAGGGACCTAAGGCGAGGTTACAGCGTTGCCATGGGCCGAGGGAGTGGAAAGGAAAACCTGCCTGTCCCGGATTCCAGCGCAGCACGGATGGGACGGCGCGGAGATCGCTCCAATATCTTGCTTTTAATTTCATTTTTAACCCCACAACCTTACCATAAGTTTATTCAGAAAGACTGGAGGAATGGGGGCAGCTGGACCTTTGCTGGATGCAGCCCAACCTGCTAACCTGGATTTTCTTAAGAACTTTGAGATCCCCTTGGCGCCGCCGCCGCTAGCTTACATAGTTGAATTTTACATGGCAGTGACTTGATTTTTAAACTTCTGAAGAGTGAGTTCTAGTTTCACCGTCCTTTAGAAGGAGCCCAGTATTATCTAGAATTGTTGGTAACTTTTTTTACTGTTGGTTTTTAGGTGAAGGTGAATTTAATGAGAGGAATTGCATCGATGTTTAGGTGAAAATAATTTATTTCAATAAAACTCTTTGGAAAGCCTTACCTTGCAATGCTATTAGTAAACCTCAAAAATTTTTTTTGAGATCTTTGGTTTTGCCTAGAACACAGCTGTTTTGTTTTTATTGTTAAAAAAACCCCAACCAAACAAAAATAAAACCTTGATCAGTGTTGGAAATGGTTTGTAAATTTCTGTAGTGTGATTCTCACGATTTCTCGCGGTGGAGATGTGTCAGAGACTCGGGCTCTTCTTTCCAGACTTTGTTGCACTCCTGACTTCTCCCGGCCGCTCCCGGAGCAGTGGACCCCGGCCAGCCACTGGATGGCACCTTCGCCTGCAGCACCGCTGCAGAATGACCCACTTGGGCCATGAAAGGCCGGTTTGTGCAGGGGAGCACAGGACCGGTGGTGGCCTCTTGGCCGGCTCTGCCTCCCTGGAAAGGGAGGTCGTCTGAGGAGAGCCCTGATCGACTTTTCCAGCGCCAGCGCGCGCTTCTGGCTCTGTAAACAGCAGGAACCTGGGAAGAGCCGTGTTGGTCAGGAGCTGCTGCTGCGTGCCAGTCTCTGCCAGCCACCTCTCCCTCCTCGGGGCTGGGCAGGGGACACGCCGGGGGTGGCACGGGGGGCCTGGCCTGGCTCAGCTGCGGGGGTTGGAAGCGTTGCCGAGGTACGGGAGGGGATGGCGAGTGTGGTGCCCAGCCCCAGCCCTGTGCCAGGCAGTGCTGGCACTGACCAGGGGCTGGTGGCTCTCCAAGTGTCCCACCTGGAGCTGGGCACCTGGGACAAAGGAGAATGCAGGAAAAATCCAAACTGTGGGAAAAAAACCCCAACCCACCAAAAATCCAAACAAACCCTGAATCGCTTGAGCAGCAGGGAGAGAACCTCAACCTTCTTAAAGAAACTTCTTCCACATCTTAGGGGGAAAACTTGGATATTGTGGGATTTGTGATACTGCCATAAACGAAGGACTCACCCTGGTCATTAGCTTTGCATTCCCCAAAGAAACAAAAATATTTTCTTGCCTGGAGAGATCTTTTGGTGGGGACCTTTGCTTACAGTGATGTTCTGAAGCACCAGAGATCTTCCACACATTGGTTTCCCAGGATTTACACCCAATCCGTAGTTACACCAATCCCTAGTTCCCTTCTGCTGCTGCTGCCAGCAGCAAATCCCCCCAAAATGCGATTTTTGGTATTTTTCTTCCTCCCTTTGGCAGGCAGGCAGGCGTGGGGGCAAAGAAGGAGGCGGAGGCACGGGAGGGGAGAGCCCGGGGTACAGACAAACATTCTCTTTATTGAGCTACACATGAATTTTTCCATTAGTCAGAGAAAGAGATTGGCAGTGTGTAATATATCACAGAAACCTCACTGATTGGTAATAGAAAGGCTTAGAAAGACCTGGCGCTTTTTATATATATATATATATAATATCTTTTTTTAAGTTTCCTCTTTATTTATTCGTTTTCTTTTGAACAGGTGTGACTGCTCTTCTTCAGCAAAGGTAACTCGTAAAAGTGAAACCGTNTTAAGATTTTTTTTGCTTTTTTTTTTCCTTTTTTCTTATTTTGCAGCACAAACATCCCCACATGAGAGAAAACACCATTCACTAAAAGGGAGAGAGGACTGGGGCAGGAGAGGGGGAGAGAAAAGCAGCACAAAAAAGCATTCACTGGAAAGAGTTAAAAATAATAAAAACAAAACGAAAACAAAAAAATACTCTAAACAAAAAATAAAATAAAATATATATATATATATTTGTATAGCCCTCCCTGATGTCCCTGGTCGGCCCTGAAGAAGGGATGAGGGGGGACTCTGCTGGGTGGGGCCGAGCTGTGCTTTTGGATACGGACCTGGAGAGTGAGCAGTGACCGGGAGCAGGGAGTGTTAAACCAGGAAGGAGGGAAAAAATGGGAAAACCCCGCCGGCTCCGGCTGGTGAGGGCTTTGGCCTGAGCGGGGTGGGAATTCAAAAAATCTGACCTAAACCCCCCTGAAACCCTGGGAAGGGAGCAGGAGGAGGATGTCCCCCTGCAGCTTCCCCCAAACAGCCAGGGTGGGAAATGGGAGAAGATCTGCTTGTTGCTGCTGTTGTTTCCTTTTTTAGCTGCGGCCGGGGGCAGTTTTCAATTTTTTCCCTCC
>VZRX01003987.1:202000-341889 GCA_013398075.1 Notiomystis cincta | reverse complement strand
TTTTCTATTTTTTCCCACCTACTTAAAAAAAAAAAAAAAAAAAAAAAGAAGAAAAAAAAGAAGAAAAAAAAGAAGAAAAAAAAGAGGACAATCTTTTTGTTTCTGAAGGTGGCAGCTGGACCAGGGGCAGGCGGGGGCAGTCCCGGCCTTGCCCATGCTGGGAAAAAATAATTAACCAAAATAATAATAATAATATTATTAATAATAATAACAATTTAAANTCCTGGCGCCGGGATCGCCACCCAAGCAGTCGCTGTGCGGGGTGGGGGGTCAGTACAAGCCGCAGCCCCGCAGGTTGTTGGCAATGATGATGTCGGTGACGGCGTCAAAAACCACCTGGATGTTGTTCGTGTCTGTGGCACACGTCATGTGGCAGTAAATCTCCTTGTTGGGGGAGCGGTTTTTGCTCTCGAATTGTGCTTGGATGTAGGCGGCCGCGTCCTCGTAGGTGTTGGGACCTGCGGAGAGCGGGGGCAGAGCGGGGCTGTCAGGGCTGAGGGCCACCCCCTCCCGCCACACCGGCCCCGTGCTGCTCGGGAAGTGCTTTAATTACAACAGAAACAGGCAAAACCTATTTATTTGCACCCACCCCCCTTCACCCCTTAGCAGGGTCCATTTACCCTTTTCCCGCCCACCTCCTTCCCTTCCACTCCCCTTTTGCTCCCCGTCCGCCCCATTTTCTCCCAAACGCAGCACTCCCGGGCCCTGTTGAGGGCTCCTCCTTCCCCAGGTGTTGCTGCTTTGCCCGCCCCACCCTCTCCCCTTTTCCCCCCAGGAAGGGCAGGGTCCCCTGGCTGTGCCCAGCCGGGCCGTGCCCGAGCGATGTCCCCGAGCGATGTCCCCACGGCCACTCCGACAGCGCTCACTGAGGGGAGGGTGAAAGGCCTGGTGGCCCCCGGCCAGGCAGGGGGAGGGATGGCCAGGGGAGTTGGTGGCCACCCCGACATCCCCCGTGGGCGCTGGCTGTACCCCTGGGCGGGGCTGGCCCCCCTGTGCCCCGCCTGGGCTGGGCGGGGGTCTCACCCTGGGCTCTGGGGTGGGCGAGGGCCCAGGAGCCGTGCGGGGACACAGGAGCTGCCTGCTGGCTCCGTGGCTGGGAGGTTTGCTTTGGGAAGGTGGGCTGGAGAGGCGCCAGATGTTTGAGCTGAAAAATGTGCATTATTGCATTAAGCTGCTTAGGGCAGAGAGAGGCTGCGCTGGCCCCTCGCGGGAAGCCACAAAGCTGAGCTACGCCCCTGAAATCGCCTTTGCAAGAGCTGCTATTCTCTGGAGATTTATTTTCCTTTTCCAGCTCGCTGGTTTCCCTCGTTCCTGGTGCAGTGGGTGGCCGAAGGAGAGGGCAGGTGGGCTGGTGCCCAGGGGCTGTCCCCCTCCATGGGGTAGCCTGGCTGTGCATGTGGGACAGTCTGGTTTGTTCTACCAGGTGGCTGTGAGAAAAGTGCTGGTGCCTTCAGGATGGAGGAGCCTAAATGCCTCTGGTGGAAATCCTGGTGCAGTTATGCTGCAGGGGAATGTGTGCCATCTTGCTGGGGGACTCCCTCTGTCCCCAGGGTTTGGCATCCAGGATGGATGTGCTCTGGGTGGAACAGTTCAGAGACATCTCAGTATCTGTCGGGGCTGCTGGAGTCTGAATTTAAACTGACTTTTTTCTTTCCCTTGGAGAATTCCAAAGTATCTGTTCTTGCCCATCTTCTTGACTATTTATCCTTTTCCCCAGGCTGTGCTGGTTTCACGAGAATGGATGATTCTCTTGTGGTCCCACAGATTGCTGCTGTACAGGGGCTCTTTCCTCCCCCAGCCACACCCAGCATGAGGGCATTCCCAGGAGGATGCAGCCTGGAGGACCACGTGTCTTGGCTCCTCTTGCAGGAGGAGCTTCTCAGGAACCGCCAGCAGACAGGATGGCTCCAGTGGTGGCCGGTCAGCTCCTGCCAAGGCCTCTCCTTTCCACAGCTCCCTGTGCCCAGGCTCATTCAGCTCATCTCCATTCGCCCCCTCTCTGTCCCCCAGCTGCTCGTGCACCTTTGCCACAAGAACTGCCCCACCCAGGACACAGCCCCACCCCATGAGTGGGGTGCTGGAGCTGCCTCACAGCTCCCAAAGGTGCTTTTGCACCCCCAAAGGTGCCTGTCCCCTCTGTCCCCCCGGCCCCGGTGGCGCAGGGTGGGCGTCACAGCGGCTGTGCCGTGTCAGCCCTGGCACCTACCTGTGTACTCAGGGAAGCAGATGGTCAGAGGTGACTTCTTGATCTTCTCAGCAAATAGGTCTTTCTTGTTGAGGAAGAGAATGATGGAGGTATCGATGAAGAATTTGTTGTTACAGATGGAGTCGAAGAGCATGAGAGATTCGTGCATGCGGTTCTGCAAAGGGGAGCACAGAGGGAGGAGAGGGAGAGAGGAAGGCAAAGACAAAGAGTTAGAGGAGAGGAGAACATTTCTGGGAATGAAACGGTTAGAAAGCAAAAAATTCTATAATAAGACAGTGGTAAATGTGAGTTGGTTAAGAAAGTGGAGAAAACGGGGCATTGCCCTCTTGGGCTGGAGGCCAGGGCAGGGGTGGGGCTGCAGCTGATCCTCCCCCACATCCCTGTGGAGCCACTCTGGCACGGCAGACACTTGAAACCTCAAGGGAGAGCAGGAAAAAAGTCATTTGCTCCTCCCCTGATTCACCAAAGGAGTAGGGAAGGGGCTCTGT
This sequence comes from Notiomystis cincta, assembly GCA_013398075.1. Classification (NCBI taxonomy): domain Eukaryota; kingdom Metazoa; phylum Chordata; class Aves; order Passeriformes; family Notiomystidae; genus Notiomystis; species Notiomystis cincta. The sequence goes on along the minus strand of VZRX01003987.1, from coordinate 339,195 downwards.
TTCTCTTCAGGGACTGGGTGCCCCTGAAGCATCCTTTAGAGAGCCCAAATAAAGGGTGGACAGGCAGCATCAGCCAGCAGCTCGGACATGCTGGGCATGGGGACTGGGCTTTGGCCATCCCAGGGTGGTCCTGTGGACCTGCCTGGAAGGGTACTTGGCACTGAGTGGTGTCATTGTAGTGAGACCAGTGCCAAGGAACTGCCCAGAGGTTGAGATAGGTCCTGTCCCTGGAAAAATCTTCAGCTCAGCTTTGAAAACACCAGTGGGGCCAGGTTGCTCCAAGAAATCACATGGAGGTAACCTGCATGGTGGTAACCAGTACAGGTGCCTCTGCCAGCCCACTTCCCAGCTCTTCTGAGTGTTCTGGGCTTGCAGGCTGCTGCAGGGAGACTTTAAACTTGGGAAAGCTTCGATAGGAGCATAGAGGTAAATTTCTAAAGGCTGTAGCTTTGTTGCTTTTTTATTTTTCCTTTTTTTTTTGCCTTTTACATGTGGACAAAACCCATAAACAGTCATTTTCCCTCTATGCTACCAAAGTTTGTTAAGAGGTGTAGAGCAGACAGCAGAGCAAGAGGAGGTGAGGTGGGGTTGTCCTGTGCCCTTTGGCTGCCACAGGGCCCCACAGAGCAGGGTGTTCCCATGCAGGTGCATGCACTCACTGTTAGTGTGGAGGTGCCACTGGACAGGACAGATCTGGCCCTCCAGGAGCTCCCAAGTGTTTCCTCCATCATTAACTTGCTCTTGGAGTCACCACAAAGCCATTCCCTGCTCGTCCACTGACAGCTCTGAAGTCCCTTCGTGCCTTCCATTGTTTGTACCCACCTCATTTCTGCTTGAACTTGCAAAGCTTCTGGTTTAAACCCAGGCTTGGTGAAGTCTGAAGTTGCTGCCCCTCCCTGTAACCCCCTCTGGGGGGGCTGAGCCCCTCAGTTCTGGCTCCACTGCCTCACACTCGTGTGGGGGCACAGCTGGTCACAAAAGCCTTGTGGAAGTCTCATGGAAAGTCGTGTGTGGGAGGCTCTGCAGTGGGTGGGGAACCCTCCTGCAGCAACCCCCCCCAACATCCCCCCACAGCCCCTTTTTTGGGGGCACAGCAAAGGGGGCTCTGGACTCACTGAAGATTCATGAGAACACATGTGTTTGATAATGAAATGATGACCCAATTACACATTTTGGAGTTTTCCATGAATGTTTTATTAGTGAGTCATTTTATTAGCTCCACTTCAACGGTAGCTTTTGCATGCAAAATTTAGCAGCTGTCTGATTTCATCTTGAAAGGCTTTGCGATTGCACTGTTGGTTCCTTGACAAAGAGTAGCTGGGGATGCCAAGCAGGCGCTTTCCAAAGCCTTGGGACTTCAATTTGATCCTTATCTTGAAATAAAAAAGGGCCTTATTCATAGGGAAACCAGAAACTGCCACAAAAGGATGTGTTTCTTCTTAACTTGTGATTGTTGCAAAATCGCTGGGTCTTGAGATTTTCATGGAGAGTATCAAGATGGACTTTTCCTTGTTCATCTCTGGTGTTGTCCTATATATGTATTATATTTAATTAATGAAGTGATGGTGTTGTTGGAAGAGCAGCTGAAATAAAGCTTCTGCCCAGGGAAATGAGAATCCCCGTTCAGGCAAAATAACCCTGATGACTTCAAGGTCCTGGGCACTTGTGCAGAAGATCTGAGCAAGATGGTGTCCTGGAGGAAGTTTTAAAAAATCCTCAGTAGCAATACACAGAGCAAAATCCTCTCCCTCTCAGCCATCTGCTTTGCTCAAGGGGTGCCTGTAGTTCTGTCAGATTCATAGGATGGGCCATGTGGGAATTCGTGTCTGAGGATGGATCCAGCTGAAGCCACATCACTGGAAGTTGGTGAAGTCAATAGGAGAAATGGTTCATTTTCCTTTGCTGAGGTTTATAGGAAATTTTTTCTTGGTTTCTTCAAGTTCCTTACTTCTATATTATGCCCCAAATAATGGAAGATCTTTAGTTTAAACATAAAAACAAACTGGCTCAAGCATTGTTTTAAAGAGAGGGAGGGATGCTCCATGTTTTGTGCTACTGCAAGGAGAACACATCATTTACTGAATTGAACCAGCAGTGGATCTTCTGACTGTGCTCACACAAAGAGACAGTGGAAAAGCAAAGCAACACTTGTGACTTGTAAGGGATTTGTAACAGAAGTGATGGAGGAAGCGATGGGGCAGCAAGGATGCTCTGCCCTCCTGCTGCCTCTGGTGAGCACAGGAAAAAAGATTCCTGCCAAATACTTACATAAAATGAAATATCTTTTGGTTTTATCCTTTTCAAATTCCTTATTTCCAGGTGGATGAGGCTATGGCAGAGAGCTGGTGCTGAGTGTTGTGCAAGTGTTTGTGGAGCAGCCATAGGGTTAAAGAACAAGTCTGAGAACTGGACGCGCTCAAGGGAGACACAATAAAACCACTCTCACACTAGAAAAGAGCTGGCACTTTATTAACATTTTGTAACTAATAAATACATTACCAACAGCCAATAAATTATTACAATAACTAATGCTCTATTAAACCAATGGACAGTCACTCTCCGTACAAAATTACAGTTAATACAGTTTGGGCCATCAAACATGCAGGAGAAACGGTTCAGCGGGAAACCAGCAAGAGGAGAACGGTGACGGCCTCCGGCGATCCTTTGGGAAATGTGACGGGGAGCGGGAGCCCAGAGGCAGCGTGATGGTCGCTCTTCCCTTGTCGAGCTGAGGTGGGAAAAAGGGGGGGAAATAGGGCTGAGGAGCACAAAGTAGGGACTGGGCTAATTAACAGGGCCATGGCTGGTGCTTAAACAACCCCATCTGCTTGCTCAGCACCACCAGGTTGGTCCAGCACTGGAAAAGCTGGTGAGACTCTGACTCAGGCACTGCTGAAAGTGGTGTTTCACCTGCCATGATCTCTTCTCCCCACCTGGAGCAGGGGCTTTAGCTCTGGAGCTGCTTGCCTGCACTACAGTCAGGATTTTAATTTCCAAGACACTGGGTGGAAGAGGGCTTGGGGCAGTGAGCATCCAGTTGACTCCCAGCCCCTCTACCTCTTCTCCTGGTCTCTCCTCCCTGTGCCTACTGCACCCAGTGTCCATGGACAGAGCTGCCCTCTTGGGGAGATGGGGCTGTTTCTTGAATCCAGCTCCCTTTCCCTCTGCCTGCAGGGTGCCAGCTGGAGGCTTTGGTCCTCCTCTCACTAAGGCATCGGTGTTTAAGGGTTGCACTTGCTTGTGTTTGCACACAAAGATCTCACAGGCTGCTGGCTGGGGCATGAGTGGTCCTGTGCAAAGTCCCTTCCCACAGCCACATTCTCAGTATAACTATATAGGTCACATACCTGTATCTGTCAGCATCAATTACCTCGTGTCAGTGCTGGAGCTCAGAAATGACACAGTACCCTCAAGTCTCGGGGAGCCTCAGGGTGTGTTTGCCTGCTCTTTCCTGCAGGGAGGTAGAGGCAAGACCATGGTCTGCAATTTTGTGCCACTTGGACCACATCTCTGCTTTCTCATGTGTGTACTGGGGATGCAAGTGAGTGATGGGTCTGGGTGCTCAGGATGATGCTCAGTAGCACCATCTCTGCTGATCTTCACATTGTCCAAAGTCAGATCACTAATGAGTGTTTTAGTGTCCTTGGAAATGTTTGTGGAGTTTTTGGTGGTAAGCCTGAAGACAAACCTGGCCCATGAAAACACCCAAGCACACTGGCACTAAGCCTCTCTAATTCACAGTCAGCTTTCTTCCCAGGAACTCACCAACTCTCCCTGGCTCCAGGAGACTTTGTGACCACAAAGGGACATGTCACACAAACTAACCCTAGTGCAAGGTTAGTCCCCTTCCCAGCACTGACTGCAAAATCCCCCAGGGGTGATGTCTGCTTTGTTGAGCTGCACAGTGAGGCTGGGCACGTGGGGACCTTCTGACAAAAGGACATCTTCTATGTGACATCCTGACCTCTTGGAGATTGCACTCCTGGACTGAGAACAAGGTCTGTTCCCTTGAAGGCAAGCACTGGGCTCATGCCATGATAGATTAAACCCACCAGATATGTTGTAATATACATTAAAGACGTTCCTCATTAATACTTTTAGCATCCTGTAAAACAAAATCACATCAACAGAGGAGGCAGGGCAGGCTCCTCCTGAGGCTGCTCTCCCCTCCGTGGAGGGACAGGCTGGCCGGCCATCCAGGAGAGCTGGCTGAAGACAGGAAGCTAATTCCGGCAGAGAACTCCCGAGAGAGATGCAGTTGGAAGTATTTCTGGGCAGGCAGCAGGAATGTGACCGCGCGGGCCCGGCGGGAGGGCGGGGGCAGCAGGGACGCTCCGCGCTCGCAGACGGCAGGGCCAGATGGCCGCGCTGAGCATTCCTGCTGTCCTGCCGCTCCGCTGGGCTCCTCGGGCCCCCTGTGGAAACCGGAGCGTGTGCGAGTTCTATATGCAAGATTAAAAACTGCCTTTGGCAGTCTGGGGCTGTGTTTTAGCCTGTGCTTTCCCAGTGCGTGGTTATTGCTCGTTCTCCCAACCAGCCCAGCTACTGCATCCTCCCAAGGAGCTCTGCAGCTCAGCCCTGCAGCACTGCAAGACTTTCCTTGTATGGGTTTCTCTATTTCATTGAAATTATTGTTTAAATAAAGAAGCTATTTGCATTTTTGTGGTCTCGTGGCTCCACACCCGACCCTCTCATTGACTACGGAGCAAGCCAAGGGGGAGCTTCCTTCTTTCTTTCTGCTGCTGTCTGAAGCTCATCATGAGTTGCTAGTGCTACTTTCAATGCTGACATCCCTTGGATGCTTCTGCTGCTGGAACAGTGACCTGAGTTGTTAAAAACATTCTGCATCCCAAAAAGGGATTTTTCTTTGCAAATTCCCACCTTAGCTTTGAAGGGCAGCAGGGTGTATACATAGCTGTTTCAATTTTGTGCTTTTAAAATCTATCCTCCATGCCCTGGTAGGATTTCTGATGCAGCTGTACCGGTTGCGACATCTCTGCTATGTGGAGACTGCAAATGAAGCACAGCTCTGGGTCTCCAGATTCAGAGCATGGCAACTGCAAAGCACACGGGGCTGTTAAGAAAAGGCTTTTGAAAGCAGGCAATGTATTTCAAGGTACTTTTTAGGCAACTGCTGCAAGAATTGCTGGTGTTTAGAAAAAGCACGGGGCAAAAGATTGCCTGCAGAAGGCACATCTGTCAGGAAGGGCTTCAGAGGATGCAGAAGCCAGCAGTGAGTAATGATTTGGAAGGCGTTCTGGAGACAAAAATCTATAAGCGACCATCAAGCAGGAGAAATAGTGGTGTTTAACACTGGAAGCATTTCATCTTCCAAAGGCTGTTTCCAGCATTTGTCAGTGAATCCTCATGACACTCGTGTGAGGGAGGGAATGTCAGCAGCAGCTGAGATGAAGCTTTAGACACACAATATGCCAAAGAAAATGAAAGGAGCGGCTCTGTGTGGCAACATTTCCTCTGCTTTTTCTCCCTTCTCTCCCCATGGGGCACCAGCTGTTGGTGATCACCAATGTGCTGAGAACCTGCTGGAGCTGCAGAGGGGGTTTGGACCTCCCAGCTGGCAAAGCTGGGAATGGGTTATCTGAATCCAGCCTGGAGAGTGGTGAAAGCACACCAAGCCAGCACTGGCCACTTGACTGCATTTGGCAGAGTCTGGAGTTGAGTTAGTTTAAATTGTCTTTACCAAAATATTCCTGTGTGCTTTATGCTGGGAGCTCACAAAGCCTTGGCGTGGTGCTGCCTTCCCTGGGAACAGCTTCTGTTACTTATTTGCTTGGATAAAACGTCATTTGCAGCAAGGGATGGGAACAGAAAATCTCCAAAACTCCAGTGCTTCTGATCAAACTCTTCTTATAGAACTTAATAAAAGACCTGCATCCCTGCCAGCACCAGCCATCAGCACTCTGGGTCCACTGGTTACACACTTTATGTACCAAACATAACCAATGTGGGGTTTTTCTGCCCTGGGTTTGACACAACACCCATGCAGATGCTGGGTGTTGCTGCTGGGGCTCAGAGAGGATGTGTGGGGGGGCTGTGGCATGAGGAGCAGAGAGGAGCTCCTGGTTTTGCTGGCCAGCTCTTTGTGGGAGCCAATGTCATTGGAGGCATTTTAAGGCTGAGATGGTGAAGAGAAAGGTGGGTACTGGCTTGTGCCAGAGCAGGGGAGGCAGGGAGTTGTGTTATTGCTGTTAGTGCCCAGCAGAGCAGCAGCAGGTCCTTGCTGTACAAGAGTAAATGCATCATTTAATGCTGTTTAGGGGTTACTGACAGTTACCAGCCCTCCTGGGCTGTGAGCTGGTTGGATGGGTGACAGACACTTCATTTTCCTCTGCAGGCCCTCCCTGCTTGCCACATCCCTGGCTGGGGATTTGTCACAAATGTCCCACAAACTCTGTCCTGGCAGAGCACAGCCTCTGATAGGGACTCTCCTCTGGCTCCCAGGTGCCCTTCTTTTCCCATCCCCCCTGCTGTCTCCATCTGCCTCATCTCCCTTCTGCAACTTCTCTTCCAAAACGTTCCCTAAGCCTCTCCCTCCTGTGCCACCATACGTGTTCCTGTCACTTCCTCCTGCACACTGACACTCACCTGGCCCCTTCCCTTTGGGCTGTGCTGCTCTGGGCTGCTCTCCTGAATGGGCACAGTGAGAAGAGATATTGTCCCTCTCAACCAGCTCTGAAGAGACCTCCTGAGACCTGAAAGCCACTTCTAGATCAGGCTCCCAAGAGAGGACAGTTGAACTTGTGGCCACCTTGGAAAGGTTCATGTTTTCCAAGAGAATGGACTTCTAAGAGAGGCAGAGAAGAGGCAGGGATCAACATTGCCTACCTGCCCCCAGGTGAGGGGGGCCCTGAGAGGGACCTCAGAAGTGGTTTCTCATCCAGACAACAAACAAGTTTTTGTTTTTCTAAGAGTCCCTCCATGTCCACAGAGGTGACTCCCCACCTCTCACATTCTGCCTTAACCCAGCAGCACCCAGAGTTCTTGGTGATGGCAAGCAGGTGGTGACATGTACCTCAGCCCCTGCATTTGTCCTTCTCTCTGAGCCCCCAGTTTTGCTGTGCCCTGACCCTTCCCACTCCTCTCCTGTGCCCTTCCTTTCCTTGCACTTTTCCTTTCTACTCCATCACTTGACTCAAATCAGCTCCCTGAGCTCTCCTTTGCCAGTATTAACCATCCATCTTGACAGAGATACTGGTAAATGAGATGCCCTGAATGGAGACATCAACCCTGGAGCTCTCTGGGATGCTCAGGCAGGAGGTGACACAGGAAAGCCACTGGCTTATGCTCAGCCAAGGAGGCTCAGAGCACAATGCTGGGCTTCTCAAGGGTTTTGGATGCCCAAGGGGCAATGAAGGGCCACAAGGTTCTTGCAAACTTTGCTGTCCCCAAGCACGGGGAGGTTTCCCAAAGCACCTCTCCACATCTCAGGCACTTGAAGGTCCAACTGCCTACAAGAAGCCAGGGCTAAATATTTTTCATCTACCCCAGCATTTCAAGGCTGAAGTTTGGAAAGTGATGCTGTGTGTTCGCAGGAGCATCACCTCTGCTGAATCACTAAGGCTGGGAGGTGCTGTGGGAAAGGTCCCCAGGCTGGATTCCTTGTCAGGATGCCACGGAGTGTGCAGTCCCCATCAGGACACCTTTCCTGGGGCACCTTCACTGCCTACGCTCCAGGGGTCCCAGCCCAGCAGCTCCATGGCCTCCGTGGAAGTGCCTCAGAAATGGGTTACAGCAACCACTAGATAAATTGTATCATTAATTTTGAAAAACTTGAGGTAAAACTGCTACCAGTAATGAATGCTTTTAGACAAGGCTTAGTAGGCTTTGTTACTGTGTCCCTGTTACTCAGACACCAGCAGAACTTGATATGGCTGTTTTACTTGTTCAAATAGCTGTCTGGAAAAAAGGAGAATGTACAAATCCAAGCTATGGTGGCTGCATTCAACACCAAACCCTCCAGCTTTGGGGAACTGGAGCTGTAAGGTACCCTCAAAATGATCAGGTTGTATCTAGCACTTCCCAAAGGAATAATGTTTTTTAAAAAAGGCAAATAACCAGGAGAATGAACACTATCCCTTAATTTTCAAGGCAAAAAAAAGTTTTGGTTCCAAACTACACTGTTCCTGACCAGTATTTTAAGGCTTTGATTTTTTTCTCTCTTTAAAACTGAAGTATTTTTGTCTTTTGGCAGTTGAAATGCACTTTGTGGGAAACGCGTTAGCTCCCTGCACAACACTGTGAATCGGAACGGAGGAGTAGAACGGGGCAGCAAGGGAATGAACCAAAAATGAACCAAAATAAAATAGAATGGGTCTGGGGAAAGCAGAACTTGCTGCAGAGTTTTCTGGGACAGGAGGAGGGATTTACGTATTTCTTCCTCGTCATCTTCTGAGGAGGAAAAACAAGGAAAGGGAGGACCTGTCCGCGGGACTGGCGGGTACTCCGGGCGGGCGCCGGCAGAGGAGGGAGGAGGGTGCTTCAGTAGAGTCCACATCCCCGCAGGTTGTTGGCGATGATGACATCCGTGACAGCGTCGAAGACGAACTGGATGTTGTTGGTGTCGGTGGCGCAGGTGATGTGAGTGTAGATCTCCTTGTTGGCGGACTTGTTCTTGCTCTCGTACTGAGTCTGGATGTACGCCACGGCCTCCGTGAAAGCGTTGGGGCCTGCGGGACAGCCGGGAGGAAAGGAAAACAGCGCGTTACAGACACTCCGAACCCGCAGGGTGCCTGCAGACACCCCGCCCTGGGGCCCTGGGCAGCTCGTGCGGGGCTGCTGCGGCACAGGCACCCCCTCCCCGTCTCAGGGATGGGCACTGTTACCAGCCAGGATTGCTGCCAGGCAGGAGATGCTCCCTGACTGTCAGCTCAGCTGTATTTTTAATCTGAGTTGCTGTTTATAGTCTATAGAGAAGAAGTGGATGAGGGAGCTGAGTGTTAAACAGGCTATGATGGAAGAAAGTTCACATCATGGTGACAAAAAAAGAGAAGAAACCTGCCAGGAATGCAGTAAGTGCCTGACCTAGGGAGAAGGCTTAGCTTTTTTCCTTTTTTAGATTTTTTTGATTAAAGTTTCAGTTTTTGATAGAAAAGAAGAGTTAACATGAATTGAGGGCGTTATTGATAGCTGTGGCCTCCTTTCTCTAAATCATTAAGAGAAAGGGACATGAACAGATCCAGCCTCTGTTACAGGGCAAAGTGGGCTTTTCTCAAAAAAAAACCCCAATAAACCCAACAAAAAGGCTGATCCAGAATGTCCCTTTTTTTTTAGGAATTAGGATTGCAGTACTCTCTGCTAGAGCCGTGGCTAAAATCACACTGTGAGGAGTTTCTTGTTTTGATAGAGATATCTGTTCCAAACCTCATTAACCCTCAAATTTTGTGTTAAAAAGAGCTTAGAAGGAGTCATGCAGATGAGTAGATCCTTTCTCCTCTGGCCAGCTCTGACCCTGCTCACACACATGGCTCCACTTGGGCACTGTTTAAGGCTGCTGAAGGCTCTGGCTGGCCTGGAGTGCAGCTGCCAGCACTGCCAGGCACTGCCTAACCCCCAAATGGCTCCACAACAGTAACTTTTGGGTCCCTTTCCCTCCATAATGCTTTACTGATGGAAAATGCTGTTATTTGCTGGAGAGAAGCTTACTGGGGCTGGAGATGTGCTGTGCTGGAAGGCAGCTGCTCTGGGAAATCCCACTTGCACACACATGCACTGCTAGTTGAAGACACAAGTTCATGAAGACCATGGGACTTGAGAATATGCTTGAAGTAAGAGAAGCAGAGGTTTTTCTGGGACCAGATTCTTGCATGAAGAGCTGTGTAAAGAATCAGTTCCACATGCTGAACACAACCAGGAGGGTATTTTATGAACAGGAAGTTGGTTATTCAAAGACATGGGGATTTAGATGCTTGATTCTGCCTACAAGAGCAGGGAATCACTAATGCCTTGGTTTGGAATCACTAAATCACTTGGTTTAAAACAAGCCATGGATTCTGCCGCTGCTTTACTAAGTATTGTGGATTAGTTAAAAGCATGAGTGAATTAAGGGGATGGAAACAGTTAGTGCTCCAGCAAACAGCAGGCAAATTTGTGGATGCAGTCTTCTAATAATTCCCTGTCAGCAGAACTAATGGACATCAGAAATTTCATTTCATTAAAAGCATTTTGTGGAACCTACTTGTGATGTTGAAAGTCTGCTTGTTCAGTTTATAGGCTTTTATCAAATAATTCTTTTTAACTCCAGGGCAACATTCTAATAATGCTGCTTTTTCATGAGGCCACAAGGGCTTCATCCTGTGAGCTGTGGTCAGCACAGCAGGGGTGAGCAGGCTGAAGTGTGTGCTTGGGTCTAAGGCTTGGGCTGGATGTTAGCCCAGCTAACTTTTAACAGCATTTCTGAACACCTGGGGGTGAGATACTCCTTACCTCAGATCCCTGTTGGATCAGTAAAAGGACTTGCAATGGTCAGAGTTCCTGCCCTCTCTGATGGCACAAGAGAGTCAGGAGATCTGTTGAGGGTCTCTGGCCTTGTGGGAACTCCCAGCTTCCAGCAAAACATCTTGAAGGAATTTAGAGCACCTTTGGAGTCCCCTGAGACTTGGGGAAGATTTATTTCGTTCACTTGTGGCTGAAGTGCTCCAGAGAGAAGCTTTGTTTTCCCCTGTTTAATCAGCCAAGAGCTTAGCTACACGTGTTTGAGTGTCTGCCTCCACCACTGAACTCCCCTCTTGCACTGGGATAGCTTGGGAAGGAATATGTAAAATGACATTCCTTCTTGTTCTAGTCTCTCTGACATCAGGGGTTTTGTAAGAATGTTATTTCAGACTGAGGTTTCTGGGAGACAACAGTGAAGATCTACAAAACCAGGTGCACAAAATGTCATCAGGAAGGAGAGAGAGGTGAAGGTTTGCTTCACTAAGAAAAGGAAAGGAAAGAGGACATGACAGAAACCATCCAGTACATAGAAGCACTGCTATAAAGAAGATGGTGATGAGCTGCTCTACAAGCCATCCAAAAGCAGCAATCTAATTTGCAACCAGGAAAATTTGGGGTAGGCATTATTGTGAGCTTTCAGCTGTAAAGACTGAGATTTCCATGATTAGATCTTTTCAGACAAATGTGTCGGGAATATGTTGGTTCTGTCTGGACCAAGCAGATGAGTAGATGGCTGAAATGTGCTGCTAGTGACAAACACCAAAATCTTCCCTGGAGAGGAAGCCTGCAGATGTTCTGAATTCAGCTGGAGTTATTCAGCTCTATGGCCACAGATCATTCAGCCCAAAGCAGCAATGAGGGATCACTTTTGTCTATTCACAGTGAAAAATCAAGTGCTCAGCGATAAGAAGCTCTGGTTAATAATTTGTTGGCCTGCCTAGCAATGTGACACTCCTGGTGCTCCTGGTTCACAACTGTGTTTCCTGACAAAGAGATTGGCTTCTCTGTCTGTTGGTTTGATTCATCTGGATGTCTCCGGTGAGTTTAAATAATTCATGACGAGAAAAGTTTATTTTTGTGCCATCTCAGAATGGTAATGAGGGTTTGTGGAAGCTGGAGAGATGCAGAGGGAAGCAGCAGGGTGCAGCTGCAGCCTTTGCATGGGTGATGTATTCCCATCATTAGCGGGTCAGATGCCAGGCAGGCAGCAGGAGCAGGGTTCCTGCACACTGCCCATCCCAGAGCTCCTGCTCTCACCTCCACGGATCACCAAGGCCTCCTTCTCTCCAGCCAAGCTCAGGGCATGGCCCACTGTGGCTCTCCTCTGCCTGCACTATGTCTTAAGAGGTGTGGGTAGGCCAGAAAATGAAGCACCTTGTTTTCTACCTGCATTTAATTGGAAGTGTTTTCATGTCCAGACACTTGATGTCGGCAAACCTGAGAGCAAAACTAGGGACTCAACCAATGTGATGAAAATGTATTGCTTGAGCTGAAGCAGCCAAGCTGTGAGACCTGCTTCTGCACACTGGAGGGCTGATCATGGAATCATAGAATGGCTTGTGTTGGAAGGGATCTTTAAAAATCATCTAATCTAACCCCCCTGCAGTGAGCAGGGACATCTTCAACCAGGTCAGGTTGCTTAGAGCCCCATCCAGCCCGAACATGAAAGTTTCCAGGATCATGATGATTCTACAGCCCTGCAGCGCCTGGAAGTGGGGAAAGTGGCCAGGAACTGCAAAGGGATTCTTCTTGTGGCCATCAGGGAACATGGTCATGAGAGAACAAAGCTGTACTCCAGCTGAGAACAGCTTAACAAACCCTGTGTGTTGGTCTCCTGGAGACCAGTCACCCATTTAAAATGGTTATACTCACTGCACCTTTCTTAGAGACCTGCAAGAAGATTCATGATCCTGTGTGACACAGGGAGCCAGGGTACACAGGTTTGGGGAGTGCACAGTGACCTCACACCTGCAGATGCTGGCTTGCCATCAGATCCACTGGTGAGGTGGAGATCAGACACCCTGCTCAGTGGTGGTGGCCCTTTGCCAGCAAAGAACTTGGGTCAAGTAATCCTCCTGCTTTAAGTGGACCATGGTGGGGGTGATCCTTTGGCACTCACTGAAATAAAACCTGTAGTGAAGCCAGTGGGAGCTCTAGCTCTGCATCTTTAACCTCACTGCCTGTGGTAAACTACAGCATCAGCCTGGCTGGGGAGTGCTCTGTGGTCCCTTTGCTAAGCACTCCTGTACAGCCACATTTCTCATTACCTGTGTACTCAGGAAAGCAGATACTCAGTGGAGATTTCTTAATTTTCTCCTCAAATATGTCCTTCTTGTTTAGAAACAGGATGATAGATGTATCTGTGAACCATTTGTTGTTGCAGATGCTGTCAAAAAGCTTCAGAGATTCATGCATGCGGTTCTGCAATAGAAAGGAAAGATCACATCAGGCCAAAGCCAGAGACCTGGGGATGTTCAACATGTAGGGAAATCTAAAACAACTAAATTAAAGGAGGAAAGCAACAAAAAGGAAAATCTACAATATACATAATAAATTTATGTATACATACAGCTGAACATATACGTACACAGATGCAATCCCTATTACATTTGACATACAATTAGTAACTTAAGGGCATTTAAAAATACAGAGCTGTTTTGATTTTGCATAACATTAATTTACAGGATCCCAGCTCATAGAAATCATCATGCACCATGCATGGATGGAGAATTATTTTTGCCCTTTGATCAGATTTATGTGTTGGTGTAGCTCATGCAGATTTTCTAAAACGTTTTCAATAATAATTTTTCTAAAATGTTTTTTCCACTTTCTCGAATGTGTGCGGCACACAACTCGTTGGGTACATTAACCAAGGACTGGTAGATCCTTGAATTAATCTAGAGTTGGAAGCAGACATCAAGGTGACATAATTTTGGAAATGACCTTGCCGTGACCTTTGCCTGGTTTTGTTATTTTGTTTAGTGTTGCCTGTTGTTGGGCTTTAAATTTTTAAATTTTTTTGTTTTAGTTGTCTTGGAAGATGGCTCAACAGAAAGTGTCTTGCAGAGAGGGAAAAAAGTGAAAAAGGAAGAGGAAATAGTATAGAAAGGAAAAACATAACAAAGAACATCTAGGAACAACCAGACTAGAAGTCAGGCAGCTACCACTGGTGTTAGCTCATGCCTCTAGAAGATTAGCTACTCGCTAGTGGAAGAGCCATACAAATGTATGCAGAGCGAGAAGTCAGCTTTTTGGTTATAGATCATGCAAAAAAAGGACACAGGAAAGGAGAGAGATAAGAGGAATGAAAAAAACCAGACCGGTTAGAGGGTTGCAAAGTCTGCCACATGGGTTTATGGTGGTGGAAAGAGCTCACGGCAAAGTCAACCAAGTGTCATGTTCCCCGCTGCTTTCAACTCTCAATTCGGCTTTTCTTTTTTTTTTTTCTCGGTTCAAGAGAAGCTTCATACCTGCCAAATTTGGTTGGTCTCTCAAATGCTCATTTTTTGGCCTTTGTTTGGCTAGATAAGGTCAGACGGCCGAGGAAAAGCTGTGGAGGTGCCGAGGCTGGCGACGTTTGGCGCCGAGGCTGACGCCGGAGTGCGCACGCCGGTCGCGTGGCCATCTCTCAGCCGGGAGCCGGGTAGCGCAGAGAGCAGGCGCGGTGAGGACGAAGCACACCCAAGAGTCAGGGGGTTATCAAAGGCAAAGCATGGTACAGACCAGACCGGCTCCTCGGCTTTTCCCAGCGGGATCTCCTTGGGACAGCACTCCCCAAACCCGCCAGTGTGTGTAAAAACCGGTCACAGCCATCACCACAGAGACACTGGAGAGAACAGGGCTGCATGGGCTTGTTACTGGAGGGTTTTTGGGGTGGGTGCAGCATGTCCTGTTGCCCTGAGCCCTGGATTTGGGAATGTGGAGTGGTACATGAGTCAGCCGGGGGCCTTCACCCCGCTCCCACTCCATTTCACACCTGTGCTGGCAGCACAGTTGAGCCCAGCAATTCATTGATTAACACACTCCTTTTCATTGATATGCTTCAGTGTCTACTGCAAGTTTTATATAGATAGAAGAGGCTCTGTGGATGAAAGAAACACCTGATCCAGCCCAGAGTGAAAACGTGATCTGCTGTGCCCTGTCTAGAATGGCCGCGCACTGCCCCGCCGTTTGTATCGACACACGGGGACGACACAATCGCGTACAAACGTAAAAATGCATTTGCTCATTGGGTCTCAGTTGCAACATGTTGCTCATCTGGATCATCCTGTGCCTGTGAGCTGTTTTTTGCTAACCCATTTGGTGCTGGTTGGTGTGGGAGCACCTGGAGCAATGCTCCTCTTTGCTACTTGTGGGGCCAAAATTGTAACCACATAGAAACCTGGTTTTATACAAAGGTTTTATAAAGGAGATCCTGGGATACCCAAAGCCTTTGGGAGAAGAGAATGAAGTGGAGGGTGGTCAGGGGAACAGAAAGCAAATACAATTAACCATTTTTATAAGCAGGGTCCCTCACAGAACATTTAAAATGACATTTTTATCATCCTTGCTGATTTAAAACAAAAGCATGGAGAAACATGTGAATGCTGCTTGTGTGCTAAACCCACAGCTCATCTGCAGCAGCCATCAGCCACCTGGGCAGCCTTGTGCCACGGCTGCCACCCTGCACAGCCCTGGTGGAGAACAGAGGCCTGAAACTGCTCTTCATGACAGGGGGAGCACCACAGGCAACATCGGGTTTGTCTAAGAAACAGAAGCTGAGGACTTCTGAGCTGGGCTTCATGGTTAGGTGAAGCCAAATTTTCTACAGTTGCAAGACTGTGTGAGGATCCTACAGAAGTCCTCCTACTTCTCTTATACAGTTTGATCAATTTGCATTAATGCATGCTATGAGATGAGACTGTTTCCCCAAGAAATAGCGACTCTTAGTATTCAGTTGTAACCAGAATATAGTATCACAGAATCATATACACACAGCACAAACCAACACATTCCTCTGCAACATAAGGGTTCCACTAAATGTCCTCTATTCCTCTCAGATTCCCAAAACAAGTTTCAAAGCTTCCTAAGGCTGTCTGACCTGGCTTTCTGAATTCTACATGTTGATTTTTCCTCCAGCTTTGCCAGTTAAAGCATAATGAACCACTCTGCCCACTC
The DNA here is from genome assembly GCA_013398075.1 of Notiomystis cincta. NCBI lineage: Eukaryota > Metazoa > Chordata > Aves > Passeriformes > Notiomystidae > Notiomystis > Notiomystis cincta. The sequence goes on along the minus strand of VZRX01003987.1, from coordinate 323,586 downwards.
ATCATTATTTATCTGGGAAATGTTGTGGTCTTAAAATCCACCTTTTCCTTCCCCACCACTAAAGAGAAGATGACCTTATTCCAAAGCCAGAAGATGACATTATTCAAAAGCCATAAATTGCTTTCTGTGTGTAGCTGAGGTGCAGAGCAGTATCTGGTGAGCAGGCACAGATGCTTCTGTTGTCATACCTGGATGCCATATGGGAAATGATGTTGCATCCCAGGAGGGCTTCTGGGAGCCCACGCATGGACACAAGCTGTCCAGGTGCTGGCTAGCATCAGCAATCCTCATTATGTCCTTCTCCTTTCCCTTCCCAACTGTTACTAGTTCAGTAAATGCTTGTAGGAGCCCTCCAACAGCTCAGGCAGACCCAGGTCCAGAATCAGTGTCTGGGTACCAGATGTAAAAGGACAAGCTGCTGCTAAAGGAGGAGTGAGATGTTGAATCCCACAAATAGTCCCCCTCCTCCCAGTAAATCCACAGTGGAAGACCAGTTTAGTCCCTTAGAGCTTGCCTGAGGCCCATTTCAGGAGCACCTGTACTGCTATGATGGGGCAGATGTACCTACTCTGCTAGGAGGCACTAAAGGTTACGCTCTTCGTACTTTTAGATGAAGTGACACAAATTACTTCACTGCTTTTGGACCCAGTATGCTGCTTTTTCTCACTTTTTGTTGGGTGTATCATTAAGGGAAGAGCTCTTCAGACATTAATTTCTTAATGTCACTTCCTACTTCAAATTTGGTATTTGAAATCCTTAAGCCAGCAAATATTTTGTACCCCAAGAAGAAAAGCAGCCCCAGCAGGCACGTTACAGAGAAGCACCCACTCCCCCATGCATATTTGAAGTCCAGATAACTTTTCCTGTACAGGACAAGAGAGAATTGCTCATAGCTGAGTTCAGATGTCATTGCACAGCTGTGTTCCCATCACTGATGTGAAGAGCAAACAGCTTTTCACTCAGCATGAGGGAGAAAGGATGCTGTGGTCAAGAGTCTGTCCAGGCAGAAACACACTCATAAAACCCATCTTTTTTTCACCAGAGCATGGGAGGAGAGCTGGTGATTTCTGCAACACACAGTTGATTCAATACTTTCTGTGTTCCTTGGTGATTAAGTGCTAGCTGTCATGTGAACTATAAGGACACTGATGGTTATCCTAAGCACAGCAGCTCCATATTCCCCCTCCTGCTTATATTTCCTAAGATGCCCAAGCCACTTTGGCTTGCTTTGTCACTCCTAAGGCAATTTCTGAGCACTGCAATTCCATTTTCCTTGCCCAATGACAGCAGAGAGAGCACGCTAACCAGGTCATGCAGTGCCATACAAACCAACAGGCCAACACTAATGTACACCAAGGGTTACCAGCACAGAACCTTCCACCCTTCTCATCCTCAGCAATGGGGACACAAACCATACCTGCATGTCTTGGCTAGATATAGTTGACCTAAATATCTTAGCTTCAGAGGCAGCAATGTGCAGCATCAACATCTCCCTCTCTTGCCATGACTCCTTTGAATTTGCAAGGTAAAAAACAGAGGATAGTCTCAATTCCCATGACAGGTCCCATTCCGTTGCTGATTTTTTTACAAATTCCATTAGGAATTCTATTTAGAAGAAACAATGGAAATCTACCTTTGTGAATCATCTTCTCTAGTTTTACTGAGTGATATGACTGCCCCTCTCTCTTCCCAGAATACAGAGCTGAGGCTTTTCCTTCTATAACCTCAACTTATGAAACCAAAAGATAAGTCACAAATGAGACAAAATAGCCTTGTTATGCAAAGACATAATCCAGGGTGGTGTTCTGCCAGTTAAAGCAGGATGTTCCCACTGTGTACAAATACAGCAGAGCCTGGCAGCTCCTTGTGAAGGATTTGGTAAAGGCACAGGCAGGTGTAATACCTTGAGGGCAGTGCCTTGTGCATTGGATGGGCTGGGCAGAGGGTACCATCTTGCCACACGGGCTGTGGCTGGCAGCAATGGGACTGATGAAGACACTGCTTGAACCTCTCTTATGCCTTGTTCCTCTCCCCTGGGAGCTGAGCACACAGGGACACAGTTTAGATCTGCCAACAGCAGCATAAGGTGTTGGAAGCAATGGGAGAAGTTGGATTCAGCAGTACTGGGAGTTTCTGTGAAAAGTGTGATCTTCACAGGTGTATGGGCCTAAAAATCACAGATGCAGAAAGCTGTCTTTATTTTCCTTATGTCTTTCTGGTCTGGACATAGGGAAGTACCTTGACTCCTGCTGTGTGGCTCTTTGTGACAGGGAATTAGAGAGAAAATGCATCCCTTATAAAGGACTGCCTGCCCATAAGGAGCAGGGACAGCTTCAAACACAATGGTCTTGTTTTAGCTGCTGCAGGAGGATGGGTGCTCAGTCTTTTAAAACAAAGAGCACAATAACCCACAAAACAACTTTACAAGCATAGAGCTGTGTTTGAATTTTAAGGGTAGGGACAGATCAGAGAGTGTTTCACTCAGCCTTGTTTAACCAGCTCTTTGGAAAGGATTCACAATAAACCTATTTGTGAGCTTTTTTCAGTGAGACAAGCTGACCCTACACTTGTCCCACCTGGAGCTTACCAAGGTAAGCCTGTTCCTGGTCCACACGATGCTGACTGCATCTGAACTCCAGTTTCCTCCACATGAAGTGTGGTTTGACTTAGAGAAGTGCAAAAAGCACCTGTGAAATCCTGTGCTCACTGACAACAGGGTGCTGAGCACAGGAGGAAAAGCCATTCTCCACATGCACTGAGCTTTGAAAGGGTTTTTTTGGACCCTGTTACGCAGTAGGGCTCTTTTCCTTTCATGGCTCCATGCCAGCAATGAAAGCTCTCTACAAGTCCTTTCACACTCATGGAGACATCTGTACAGCCCCCAAACCTTCAGCAGCTCAAGACAGCTGCAAGTGCCTGGACTGTAGTAAGTATCTCTCAAAAATGAAGCTGGAGGAGCAGCATCCAGCTCACTTTCTCAGCTGCCTCCTCTTTGTAGTTTCCAAGTGAGAAGCAATAAAAGCTGATTGACGTCATTGAAGCCGGCAGATGTGACGGATGCAGACAGCAAATCAGCTGACTGAGGAGATGCTGTTTTACTGCTGGGTTTTTGGAGAGGCACCACATTACCAAGGAGGGAGCCAAACGCTTGGGGGTTCACTGGGGAGGGGTCAGGGTGTGTGAGTGTCACATTTTCCACCTGCCATTTGTGATGGGGATATAATAGGGCAGGCAAGATCCAGCAGCACTGTTTTTGCCTGATTGCATTGGCCTTGCCCAGGGTTGTTTATTTGGGTTAGGCAGGGGCGTCCTGATGGCGTGGTGGTGGCGATGCCGAATCCTTTCCCCGTTTACGCCGAATGTGTAAATGAGCAGCAGCTGCCTCTGCCCTCCTGTTGCTCAGCATCCCCTGAAATGTGTTGTGAACAGGGACTGAAATAGCAAGCAAATGTCAGTGCTGTGCCAGAGCTGCACCAGGCTGCTCTCCTGCTGCAAAGGGAAAGTTGGAGATGCATAAATCCGAGTTTCTGCAGCGTGACACTTCAGGGGGGAGGCTGAGCTGGCTCCGGGGTGGTGCTGGGTGAGGGACAATCACTGGCAGGGCTCTCCCCAGGAGAGATGCTCTAACCTTCAGGTCAGAGGAGCAGAATTAAGGCTGACATTTACAAAATGGCACTGGCATTCAGGCCATTCCATTTTGTCCTCCATGGCTTTGAATCACAGGCTCTGACTTGTGCAGATAGGCACCCAAAGGTGACCTGTATTAAAAGCTGCCTTTGGCTTCACAATTTGGGTGCCACAGTCCAAGTTATACCTACAGAGCACCTTGCTCTCTACTCATATCACAGCTTTGCTCCCTCTCCCCTGGACCTGCCCTCTCCCTGTGTGTTCTTCTATGTCTCCTGGCTGATTTTGCTGCCCAGCTGCAGAGCTCTGTAGTGTTGAGCTAATGGCTTGATTTTTCAAATGTCGGGAGATCATGTCCCAGTAGATCCTACAGGGCTGAGCATCCTTGACTGTATCAGGGCCAGGGTCAGAGGGAGGAGACAACTGGGGGTTATAAGTAAGTGGACATGAGAGGATGTAGAGGGTCTCAGTCAGTCTGGAGGGACACAGTAATGATCACAAAACCACAAGGACCATCAAGTCCAACTCCTGGTCCCGCACAGAACAACCCCAGGAGTCACACCATGTGCCTGAGAGCATTGTTGAAATGCTTCTTGAACTCTGTCAGGCTTGGTGCTCTGACCACTTCCCTGGTGAGCCTGTTTCAGTGCCTGATCACACTCTGGGCAAAGAATCTTTTCCTAATTTCCAGCCTAAACTTCTCCTTTGCACAGCTGCATGCTGCTACCAGTCCTATGACTGGTAATGTTAATATCACCCAGAATTCTGGCATCAATATGATTCAAACAACCAAATGATTTCATCAAAGAGTTTGCTAGAGCTCATAAACCTGGCTCAGAGTCTAGAAACCACAGTATCCCTAGTCTCTTTGGGACAAGACAAGTGTCACCTAACAGCAGTCTTTCCCTCAATTCCATCCTCATCCACAGCTTTCTGCAAGCCTGACATCTTTACCGGCAGGAGAATAAAAAGTCTCAGAGAGACAGAGCTGGCAGGAGTGAGCCCTCCAAGCTGCTGCTGCAGATTGTGCACCAGTGAAATCATTACTGAGTCTGAGTATGGCCTCCAATTCCTTTTCATTAGACAAATGTAACTGGGTGCCCACAGCAGTTGTCATTAGTCCCAAAAACATGCATCCTCATCATACTGAATGAATGGTCAGAATACAGTAATGAGTCTTACTGCATCTTTTTTCTATGTATTCAATTCACTTATATTAATTGCACTCTAATACCAGGGAGCACATGGGTCCTCACTAGCTTTGTTTCCAGCAGGTATTCTGGGCCTAATGTCACAGTGGGAAGCCATAAAATCTCTCCTAGAGCAAATCACCTGAGGACTCAAACAGTTCCATTCTCACTAAGGAAAACGAATTTCTGGAGCCCAAAGAAATAGGTTTATATTCCTAGGCTGAGCCCTGGGTGTGCACTGCTGTCCTGCACCTCTGCATCACAGCCTGACTGCTTCCCTGCTTTAAAGCCCACCCAGCTGTATCCTCTTGCTGGTTATAAGGTCCTGTAAAGCATTTTGTAAACACATGTTGGCTAGAAAGAAGCAAACCACTATTGCTTTACCAATGTAAGGAAGCATTACCTGGGCACGCAGACTTCATACCAAAGAATGTGGAGGAGCAGAGATCTCCCCAGGATTTCAGAGTCAAGGGGGAGCGACAGACAAAAGCACATTGCTGTAGCGCCCCAGGGAGCGTTCGGCGATCTCTGAGGAGTTGCTGGCTATGCAGTATCCCATAAAGAGGTGTTGGGGCCTCCAGGACCCAGTTAGACTCACCGTGGTTTCATCTTCATGGAGCACCTGGTCGTAGCCACTCAGCGCGACACAGAAGATGATCGCTGTGACATCCTCAAAGCAGTGGATCCACTTCTTGCGTTCTGACCGCTGGCCCCCGACATCGAAGAGCCTGCAGCACAGGGGAGGACCATCACCACCCACTCCTCCCTGGTCACCAGGGAACTTCAGCATTCTTGGCATTTTCCGACCACATGGTCCCTGGGAGGCTCCAAACACAAAGCAGGGGGTCTTTCACTGCTAGCTTGGTCTTCTCCTCCAGAGCCTGCAGCCGAGGAGGGCCAGGAGGAGCATTTACAGACAGGGATGTGGGGATCTGTGGAGAGCCTTAGCAGTGTGCTGGGTCCCAAAGGGTCTGTGGACGTGGAGACCACACACTCTTGACTTTTATGTGCTCTAAATACTGCTTGTGTGTGGCTTTCTGTCTTTGTGCCCTCTTCTCTGGACGGCATCATGAGGGTCAATGTATTGTGTTAAATACATGTGACTGACCCTCTTAAGAGAAAGGATCTGGCCAAATATTTTTACCTTTATGAGGCTTGATCAGATTTGGGGGTCAATTTTGTATTATACATTCCAACAAGGAGGTGTTGTTTGGGTTAGAAGAAGCTTCCAAGAGCTTCTATCTTACAGGCAGTGACTTTCAAGATAGGATTGCCAAACTTTTCATATTGTTGACCCTCCAAAATGCTGTGTCTTCTGTAGTGGGAGCTGTCCATGCATTAACCAGCAATTTAACAACTTCTCCTTCAGGAACTATGGGGAAACCCTGTGATAAATAGTTGTTCTGAAAATTTACGGAACAGTTTTGGACTAACCTGAAGTGGAGGTTTTTGAATGTGAAATGGGTTTCTACGATGCCAGTTGTTTTGACCCTGGTTCGGAGGATATCCTGCTCCGTGGGCTGGTAGTCTGCAGCTCCAATTCGATCTAAGCTGTCTAGGTAGCTACGAGAAGAAGGGAAAAGAAAAAGAAAACAGCTAAGAATAAGACACACATTAATCTTCGTCAATCTCAGATGAATCCTTCAGCTTCCAATTAATTTTTTGCAATCTCATTTTTCATGGCCGAATGTATTCTAGCTGAAGGAAAAAAAAATCCTATTCTGGGGAAAAACAAACCTCAGTAAGCTGAGCATAAAATCTGATAGGGAACTGAAAGCAGGAAATTAAGCGTGGTGTGTTGCGAGTCCCAACTTCAATCTGAAAACACACAGTTTTAATATTAACTTGCTATTTTTATTCCCTGAGGGACATAAAGGTCCAAATCAGTCCATTGTGCTGGATCCTGTACACACACCTTTTTCTGCAAGGGTTTCTTCAGGTAAGAGGTTGGAGCATACAGGTCTTGCTCCCAGAACATGCAGGTTGAGCCCCCTTTGGACATGCCTGTCTGTGCTGGGAAGGGAGGGACATGCCATGCCTTGCTTTCAGTCAGCTCACATGAGTCTGCACAGGTGAGTCACTGCTTCAGTTTGAAATCCAGCACACGGCTGGGGCTGCAGGAGATGCAGCTCTTGGAAAGAATCCAGGGCTCCACTTAAACAGTGATAATCTGGGAGTACAAATTGGGGCTTCAGGGGAACAGAGAGGAGATTTAGCTTTTTAAAATGGTTGGACAGTTTAAAACATGTAACATTAAAATCTATGAACACAGGCAATGCCTTCCTAGGCTGAAACTTGGGATAGGAAGTCCTGTATTTTGCCATGAAACATTTGTGTAGAGGAACTCAATAGCTTTGCACATATGACTACAATCCAGTTTTCCATCCACATTCAAGACATTTTTTTAAACAATTTATAACGAAAAGAGGAATTTAGATTACAGTTTAATATGAATTGTAAACACAGACCTGCATCACACAGCAAAGTCTTTCTCACCACCATTAAGGCTGCACACAGACACTCCAGTTTCTCTTAAAAGGGGTTTGATGTGCATTACAGGGCATAAATGCCCACCTCTAGCCCCAGCAGCATCAATCTAATGCACTGAGATTCTTTCAATATACTGTGAATATAATAGAGCATGAACAGTGCTCTATGCAGATAGTTTGTGCATGAACAGTGATTTTTTCCTTTGATCCCTGTACCCAGAGAGGCAGTGGGGCAGGAGGTAACCTGCTGGTGGCAGGACAGGAGGGTACTTATTCAGGTGCCAGAGGATGGCAGCTTTGCCCAATGCAACAGGCAGAGAATAAAGAGTAGCAAGAGGAGCTGCACAGTTGTAGAGAAGGAAAAGACTTTGTTATCTCAGGTAAGAGTTCACTGGTGAGTGTGAGCTGGTATGAGCTGGAACCATTCACTCAAGAGAGACATGATGTCTATGCTTGACTTTCAGTTTAGCTAAAGGCAATTTTTTTAAACACAGAATGTGGATTTAGTCCCGATGAGTGACCAAACCAACCCCTTTCATTTGCCTTGCCATAGCACATCCCATTTGGCCTGCTGCTGGAGATGATATCCCTGCTGCATCCAAAACCAGGAATGGCTTTCCATTTGTGTCCTGGAGGGAGTGCTCTGAGCCAGGGCTCTGGAGCAGGACACCTGGAGACTGGGGCTGTGCACTCTGCTACCCAACAAAACTCCCTGCCACTGTCTCTCATGCCTGCCTGGAACAACAAACAGACAGCCAAATTCTACACTAAAGTTAAATACAAACCTCATCCTACTTGTATCTTGTTTTTTCCCTACCCATTGTATTTATAATTTATTTTTGCTAAACAATTCCAAGAATCACATCACCCAGAGAAAAGTATATAAGCTAAGCAGGCTTATTTTTGTGGTGCCCTTTTTCAAGCATTTAAAGGCATTGTGGTTTTGTGACAGATGCTCCTTTAATAACCCTATGATGGGCACTGGATGGATGAATGGGGCTTCATTTGAAATCAGATCCTTGGCTGTGACGGCTGAAGCCACGATCACTCATCTATTCACAACTGGTGTCAACTCCTGTTATTTAAGAGACAGCTGCATCTCTTCACAGGGCCCTGCAGACTGAGGCAGCTCTGCAGTGCTGCTACTCAGAGACTCAGGCTCTCCTCTGCCCTCAGCAACAGACTACTTCGAGGTGATGGTTAAAAGTGGAGGTGTAAGGGGGGAATTTTTTTCCTCTTGCACCTCTTGGCAGTACCCTGAAATCCTTTATCCCTTCCTCCATCTTCATTTTCTGCATTTTCTCATGACCCAGCTCTCTTCAATTTAACATTCCCATTCCAATTTAACATTAATCTTGTTTTTGAGACCCTCCTTTTATGCTGGGAGTGCAGCAAACAAAGAAATTTACTGCAAACGAGCCAAAGGACTCAGGTCCTCAGCAGCCCAGTGATGGAGAAGCTCATTACTCTAATTGCTGCCTTCAACCTGTGATGATTTGCTGGTGAATGGCAGCGTCTCTTAGACCCTGGGCTGCGTGCTGGGATTTCAGGGTGTTCTCACTCACACTGCAGCATGCCCAGTCCATGGCTCTTCCACACAGCAATCCCCTTGGCTGCCTGACAGCAAGTCAGCACCAGATTTGATTTGATCCTGCATTCAGCCTGGCTCTGAGGCTTGGAAAGCCTTGCCTCCCTTCCCTTGTGATGCAGCCTCGTGTCTGGCTCCACCCTAGTTTTCCAGGGGATGAGAGGTTTGGGGAAGCTGATGCAGCCTGCCAGCCTCTTGAGAGGGCAGGATGATAGGGATAGAGAGAGGGGAGAGCCAAGCAGGATCCATCCCATCTAGCCTTTCCTACCTGACAGCCCTGATCCAGCTTCTGATCCCAGCTGGGATATCTCCATAGGAACCTTGGATGGGGGCCCTCCAGCACCAGCTTCCCAGTGCTTAACTGGTGCCGTGGCAGAAGAATACTCAGTACCCCCAGTACTCAATGTTTTCTGGCTGCAGGTGGCCTGAGCTCTGCAAGTCGAGAGCCTTGATGCCACTCCCAAACCAATGCCTCCAGCCTGGCTGCTGGGCACCCCAGCTCCAACACCTGCTTGCCAGTACACCCTTTGCCTTTTCTGTTAACTCCTCTCTTCATTTCTTTCCTCATCTCTAATCTTTTCCAGCACTCTGTGTTTCTCAATGACTTAAATTCTTTCAGTTGTCTGGGTCTGCTTTTCATCTGTTCCTGGGAGTCTCAATGGGGGTCAGCCATCAATTTATATGAAGTTATAAAACATTTTCAGTGCTAGTTTTGAGGCTGCATTCCAAAAGTGTTAAGATCTTTGGCTGCTCTCCCCTAGAAAGAGACTTGGGTTGTGGCTGATATTTTTTCCCTTGCACTTGGCTGCAGTTGAGCTGGACCCTGTTGGTGTATGCAGCCTGTGAAGCTCAGCTGGAGGAGTGTGGCATGGCATGGCTGCCACACTAACATCCAGCTGTGGGAATGGAAGGATCAGCCAGGCTGCTGTTTGGATGCTGAGCTGATTTTAGCTACTTGTTCCCCTGGGTTCCTGCTGGAGGCATTTCTGAGGTTTCATTGGAGTGCTGGTGCTCCCTGCCCATGCTGCTTGGAAGGACCTGCTGGTGTGAGCCTGAGCTGGGGGAGGACAGTGTAGTTTGGGGGATGCCACCTCTTTGGGAACAGGGAAACCCAAGTGGGGACAAATTGCTACACATGGTGCTGGATGGCAGCACTCCTGGTATGCCCTTTGAGCTGAAAGTCTCAGGGCCAAACTGTTGTGGGAGATAATTAGTTGTCACAGCCAACAGGCTCTATGACACATAATCCCCTCAGAAGCTGGCATCTGTTTAACCAGCAGAAATAAGAGCACTTTGGAGGCCGTGGAGAGAGAGCTCGGCTCCCCCTTCCACGTCACTGGTGCTGGCATCAGAGCTCTTCCATTTCCCAGCTCCAGGGTTTGCACGCTGGAGTGGAAGCAAATCTGACATGACACATCAGCTCCTACTTGCAGCCTGCCTTGCCCCAGGTTTGCAGGGGTTAACAAAAGATGAAGGAAGGTTAGAAGGTTTGTGAGTACTTGAGTAACCCTCTAGCATTTCTGCTCCTGAGCTGAGTAGCTCCATTACTGCTTATGTCTTTTATTTTAAATGCTTTGTTTTGAAGCAGATTGCAGGTTTCTGAGTCACTCAGTTTACCATGCTCAGGGAGGTGAAGCCCAACTATACAATGCTGCTAAAAGCAAAATGCAGAGGAAATGGCAATTCACAAATACAGGGAGAGGAGATCATTGAGCAGAGGCTAAGAAAGGCAGGAGCTCTACACAGGCTAGTTGATAGTGACTAGCTATACACAGTAGTACTGCCCCTTCGTTTGCTGTCTCTGAAAGCATCTGGTAGCAGCACTGTTGGTGCCAGAGACACTGCATGGAGAAAAGGCACTTTTGTCCAGGTGTCCCACGGGAACAGCTCAGTGGCCACAGCCTACGTGCAGTGTGTGTGCACAGGGACCGCTCCCCAGGCTCTCACCTACCATGAGAACCTTTTCCCAGCACTGTGCTGCCTATGCCAACAGCTCCACTGGCTGCTTTCCTGGATGAAGAAGCGCAGCTGAGGTTGCAGGCTGTGGTCAAGGCTGGATACCTGTGGCAAAGCTTACACAGATGGACATTCACGTCTATTGAGATTGATGGCAGTAAGACGGTTAAACGTCTGCTGGGGTTTTTCTTGCCTTGAGGGTGACATCTTGGCAATCTTTTTGCATCATCCAGCTCTCCCTGTGCACACCTAAGGTCCTCACACCGTGCTCGTGCCATGCTCACATCCTCAGTGCTCAACGGGCTGCGGTGCAGCAGCAGCCACAGCTGGGTCATGCTCTGGGGCAGGTCTGCAGGGAGTGGGAGTTGGAGCTTCAAGACTGCAAGCCTGAAGACAGCAGCAACTTCCCAGTGGCTCCTCCATCTCCTCTGTCCTGAGTTCTGGCCATGTGTTCTCCATGAAGAAAAGGCCACGTGTGCGTGGGATACCCCAGCCTCGATTTGTTGACTTGTGTTGTATTTGATGAGGAAGTAGATCCCCGTTTGTCAACACATGCAGCTGAGTCACTGCTGGGTTATTTTGGACTCTGTGTACTGAGAGACTCAAGGGGCAGCTCCAACATTGTGCCCTGGCAAACGCTGAGTTTTTAATCAAGCTTGTCACAAGCAGGCTCCATCTCATCTAAATCTAAATGCTTATGTAAAGATGGCTCTACCTGAGCACTCCTTCCTCACTCACAGATGGAAGGCTGCCTGTATCTGATCTTATCTTCCACCTTATATTTTTCCTTCCTTTCAATGATGAACACACAATTCAATATATATTTAGCATTAAAACAATTTCATATTCAGTGACTGTAGAGTAAGGGTTCAGAGGATAAGCACTGGGTTTAGGGAGTGTCACTAGTGGCTCTACAACAGCAGAGTAAACTCTTGTAGTATCTCCTACCAGAGAGCAAAACCACGTGGGCACTGCTACTTGAAGGTGTGATATAGGTTGGTTTGGCTGCCCAGGGCAGCTGGTGCTGGGCAAGTACCCAGAGGTCATGGCATCATGGTTTTTTCTGCAGACACTATGTCCAGTCACATCTGCTGTTATATTTGAGGGAAAGGGGAAAATCAAGTACAGCCCACTCTTAGAATCCAGCACACAGAGGTGATTCACAGGTGTCTTAAATAATCATCGGTTATGAAAGGTTTGAAATGTTGCCAAGCAGTGGCATCGTGTCCCTTCAGGAGTCAATCCTGTCTAAGGGCAGAGACTGTGCAGAGCCCTGCTCTCCCCCAGACAAAAGCCAGAAGGTGGAACACACTGCTCCTGAGGCATTTCCACATGGGTTATGGCAGGCAGGGAAAAGACCTTAGGGGATGAGTAACTCATCTGAGGGCAAGAACATTGTCTGGTGTTTTCTCAGTCCAGCCTAGAGAAGGAAGGTCTTGGGAATTTGCTCCTGGACTTCAGGTAATATGTTTATGTTTCTGGCTATGTTCCTCTATCAGCCAGTCCTGCCTCCATGGCAATCACATGAATTACATGGCAAGCTCTGTTACCTTGCTGCTGCTCCTAATGACAAATCTCATCTCATGTCCAACCAGGTGAGATACCAGCATGAAAACTCCCCAACTTCCTTCCCCTAACTTAATCCATCCAGTGACATGTCACTTCTGATGCCTGCTTCTTGCAGGCTGCTAACAGCTGGAGTGATGGTCACCAGGCTCAGGGATTACTGGGGTTACTTCCCTGAAAGAACCTTGCTTTTCATTACTCTTCCCTGGGGAGTGAGGAGGATGGTCCCTGCTATTAAAAGAAGGTGCCAAATCTTGACAAAAAAGATGCTGTGTTGTGATGCATTTTTTATTTTTTTGGTCCTGCACTGAAGCAAGGCTGTACAGGGCTTGTACATCAAGATCAACTTGACAAGTTGATATTAACACTAATGATAGGCAGGAGGAGTGAATAAAAGCAGGTTGGAGTTTAGCTGTCCTAGTTAGACTTGCAGTTTTTCAAGGCATGACTGGATCCAGAATAATTTTTAGCATCACATGTGGATGAGAAGAGTCACTAAATAGCAGCTGTAACAAAGGTACTTGAGGACATGAGAGGTCTCCAGGTGCAAGTGCTGGCTGGCTTTGCTCACAGGTGGCAGTTTGGTCAGCTCTGGCCATGTCTCTGCTCCTTACTGCTGGAATTAAATGCCACTGTGTTATGATTTGAGTTTGTGATCAGAGAGCTCTGGCTAGAGGTGAGGTGGGTTTTGGAGGAAAAGCAAGCATGAGCAACCCACCCAGAAAGGATTTTGGAGGGGCCCTGGGAAAGGAGATGCGGGCTCATCTTTCTGCATTGAAGCTTGAAAATTGGAAGGGATGTAAGAATGGATGATAAAGATATTTTTGACATATCAGAGCCCTTACAAAAGAAAAAAACAACGTGTCTGGGTCGAATCAATGACTCACCTAGCTTAGCTAGTGTCCAGGAGCAGATGTTAAGAGAAAAGTACAAATACAGGGCAAGTAGGCAGTATTCAGCTTTCCCAGCCTCCAGTACTTCATATGGATAACAGAGTTTCAAAGAAAAGTGTTATAGCTTTATATTTATTACCCCTCAATGATTTTTCTTCCAGAAATTTGTTTAGGCATTTTTTGCAGCAATTTAAACTTCTAACAACCACATCTGCAGCAAGGAATTTCCAAGCTCAGCTACCCTGTCTGTGAACAAACTGCCTCTTTCTGGTTTTTAAACTGCCGTGTCAGAGTTTAACTTTGTCAATTTTTGAATGGGAACAGCTGTCCTCTCTCTCCTCCCTACCCCCCACTTGTTTCTCTGTAGACATCTCTGAGACCTCCGCAACATCTGCTGTGGAGCATCTTTACTCTGCTACCGAGACATTACTGCATGGAAGCACTTTGGAGCCTTTCGTCACACAGGAAGGGGTTTTCCTCATCTCCCAAATCCTATCTGAGATGGAGAAAGGAGGGAGCCATAGCTGCCTTGTTCTACAAGTGACCATAGGGACACTGAATCTGATGCTGCCTGGAGAACCAGGCAGTGTAACACCAGACACCCAGGGCCGCTACAGGGGGCAGATTTGGTGACCACAGCCCACCAACAATGCTATGATTCCTTTTAGCAGCATCCTCATCTGGGCAATGCCACTGTTTTATATGAAGTCTGATTTAAATTGTTGTTTAGCACAGAGCTGCTGACCACAAGGCACCTTTGCCTTTCTTTTGTAAGCGAAGGAGTTTTACAGGGGCTGGCTGTGACTGTCCAGTGGCTCTGCATAAGCCCAGGATGACGCATGGCTCAGGTTGTGCAAGGTCTCCTCTCCTGGTGGCCCTGCAGGCAGGTGTCCTCTGCACAGCAGGGCAGACACAGGCACTGATCGAGCTTCGGCTGGAGCAGAGGACAGCTCGAAGCTCCAGCCTTGCTCCTGCTTTACGTAAGGCTCTGCTTCCTTGTGACGCCCAGCTCTGAAGGACAGTAGCTGAGCTGGAAAAGGGATGAGGAATGGTGGGACTTGGAAACGTGGAAGTGAGCAGGATCTGTGCCTAAACCTTTATGCAACAGAGTCAGTGGGTTTGAAGCTTTTTTTCTTTGCTCCAGGTCTGCTGTTATAAGCCTGCTGACAGTGGAGCTGATGGTTTTCTATACTGTAAAAAGAAGAAAGGAAAGAAAAGGAGGGGCTAAAAATAAGCCCCGGGGAGTTTGGGATAATGAAGGGCTTGTTCTGGGAAGGAGTCTTGCTCAGAGAATGCAGGCCCTGTGCTGCAGTGGGGCCCCTGGTGCATTCACAAGCATCTGCTAAGCCCAAACAGGGTAGAGACATCAACTAACCCAGTTTGCTGCATGCACAGCCCCCAGTGAGCACACCAGCACAGGCACGAAGGATCGCTCGCCCCAGTGCTCCTTGCATTGCACAGCAGACGATTCAATTTGGCCCCAAGGCCAAATGAGCTAATTACTCAGAATTACTCCAGCCTTGGAAAGCAGACAGCTGGGACCACAAATGAAACCAGTCCCACAGACTTTAACCTTTTGATCAGCCGCTGGCCAGAGATATTCATCAGGGTGTGCACAAAGGCCTGGGACATCCATTTACACACTTGTTGGTGAAGTAGCATTAATAGCCCCATTTCTAAGCTGGAAGAAAAGAATTAGATATAGCTGCAGTGTTTTGTAGTGCTCAGTGTCTGTCTGCAGCAGGAATAGCACCGGTGAGGGATTTAGATCTAATGCTGTGAAGGAAAGCATCACTTAATGAGATCTGTGTTCTCGTATCAAGTAGCTGGAGGATGCCCATGGCTGGATGACGGCGCAATTACGAGGAGTGGGGTAAGTCTGTTGGGAGCTGACTTCAATCAGGGGCCTCATTTACCCACTCACCCTGCTGAGGAAGATGCTTTGCTGGTGATGGAGTGGGAATCATATCTCTGGATCTCCTCATCTGTCCATTTTCCTGATCTATTAGCAAGCTATGGGGATTTCTGCTTTCAAATGTCATTTAAGCATCCCTGCCAAAAACCATGGGTACCAAAATTAGCCTGTGCTCTGCCATGGACAGATGTGACTCATAGGTAGCAAAAGCAAAACCTGGAAATTTTACCCTTGGCTGCACACTAAAAATATCTCAGTTATCCCAGACATAGGTGGATCTCTTGGGCGTGTAAAATCTGTGCTACGCAAATGGACTTTCTGGTCCTTCTCAGCAGCTGTCAGGCTGAGGCTCCTTCGAGAACAGCTTTGCTTGCGGGGTTGCAGCATTTTGGTTCCAGTCCAGGCCGGATCCAGAAACAGAGGCACATAAGGGAAAATTCATGGAGTTTCTCATCCCTTAGAAAATGTTCAACCGAATCATTGTCAGGAGAAGATTTGTTTATCATATATCAAAATAGCTCAGTTCTTCTCACTAGGAAAGTCTGTCACCTGCTGGGCGCCCATTTTTCCTTCCTCCCTCTTCTATTGGCACAAGCAACAGCAGAGGTCTATTACCACAGTCTTTAGTCACCACATGCCCACCCCTGGGGCTAGGCTCCTGTAGTCCTCCAGACAGTGGTTTGGGTTGCTCCCAGGTCTCTGCAGGAGTGGGCTGATCCCTGTGCTCAGCTCAAGATGCATCAGGGATATTTGCATGACAAAACTGGTTTGGGATACTCTGTATGGGATGGCCCAGCCACAAAGCTGCTGTGGCTTTGTGGGAGACCAGCTGAGGACACCACCTCAGAGGCATGTCCCTCCAGGAGGGCTGGGGACAGCTGTCTGCACTTGAGCTTGTGCAGACTTTCCTCTGTGCCCTGGGGACATGTCCCTGCCAGAAGCAGCCTCTGCTGCCTGCCCACAGACCTGTCAGTGACCACATCTCTTGGGAGCAAGCCATGGGCCAAGGTGCTGCAGTGAGCCAGGTGGGCAGAGCAGGAGTTCCTCCCTGCTTGTGGGAAAAGTTTGAATTGACCCAGGAGCACTTCACTTTCCAGTGGGAGGATGGAGCTGGGCCAGAGAAACGTTAGGTCTGGAAAACATCAGGAGTTCTTCCAGACATTGTGGGCTTTATTGCCAGTAAATGTCTTTGGTGCTCTTCCTCTTGGCTGCAGGAGGGGAGGAGAGCACCTCGAGCAGATGGCCGGTTAGCAAAGCATCGCCCCTGCTCCCTGCTGCTGGAGCACTGCAGCTCTTGCTGAGCAGGATTGATGTGTCCTCCCAGCCTCCCATTGGAGCAGGGAAATACTATTAATCACACTTGCTTTAGGAGCAATAGAAGTATTAAGGGATAGATTTGCCTGAGGACACAATGGGAAGTCTGTGGTGACACTTGGAAGTCACTTTGGGTTCCCTAAAATGCAGTCAGAAGTTTTGACCACAAGACCTTTCCATATTGGGTTTTATAACTCTCAAGCAATATTCTTCCATGCTTTTAGTAGAGGTTTTGCCCACTTAGGGACAGGTACTGCAAGGCTGGTAGAAACTGAACATATTATATTAAGGCCTACCACATG
This sequence comes from Notiomystis cincta, assembly GCA_013398075.1. Classification (NCBI taxonomy): domain Eukaryota; kingdom Metazoa; phylum Chordata; class Aves; order Passeriformes; family Notiomystidae; genus Notiomystis; species Notiomystis cincta. The sequence continues at coordinate 306,746 of VZRX01003987.1, read as the reverse complement.
AAAAAAATATATTCCCTACATAAAGAGCAGCTGATAAAATGGTGTTGCAACTGATGATTAAACCACGAGTTAACCCAAGAATTTGAATGCTTTCTTCTTTTTTTTGGTGAACAAACAAGGATGAAAATGGATGTTGTCATGTACCTTTTGCTCCATCCAATGTAATTTCATGCATTCCCTTATGGACTTTGATGAGTTCTGCAGATCAATGACACAGCACTTAAACACAAGCTAAGCAGTAATTACAGATGCATGCAAGATTTATTCATCTGGTGGCACTGCACCAGCTGATGGAAGGATCAGCCGTATCCAATCAATGTTTGAAGCTTCTCAAAATACAGAGGTTTTTTGGCTCCCACTGCGAAGTGAAAATAGAAATAACCTCCTGAATCCCAGGAATGCCTCATTAGGTCCATACAGGGTAAGGCTGCAGGAGGGATCTGGGTTATATCCACCCTGTTGCTTGTCCCTTGCCTCTGCATCCCCATAAATATTTTTCTTGTGGGATCTTCTTACATGCTCACTGCATGTGACTTGTCCCTATGGCTGAGGACTGAACTGATGAGATTTAAGGCATAAGTAAGTAAAAAGAAGAAGAAACATTGCAGAAAAAAGGGCCATGGAACAGGCATGCCTCATGTGCCCAGGCCTGGTGTGCACAGGCAGGAGCCAGTGTGCTGTGTCACTCTGTGGTACCAAGGGAGCAGCTGGGGGAGCACGGCCAAAACCATGGAGGTGCCTAATGTGGCACTGTTGTTATGGGAACACGTGGCAGGGGAGGCAAAGTAGCATGTGTAAAGAAAGAAACTGGATTTTGTCCAATTTTTCTTCAGGCTTTCCCTGTTGATGTGAGTTATCTGTTCATATATCTCCTTCCATGGAGCAAAGCTGCTTGCTCCCCACTGTCACCACAGGATGGCCTGACAAACCAGGGAGTCCCACTGTGACAGGACACCTAGACCCCACTTCCACCCCACAGATAGTTGGTGCATATGGAAGAGATAACTCAGGGTGAGTGGTCCAGCAAGGGGTCATCTCTGGCACCAAAAGGGCTCAGAATCAACATCCCAGTCTGGAGAGCAGCTGTGGGAAGAGATAAAAGAAATATTCTTGACTGAGAGACACTGTTTTACAAAGGCTATAAAAGACACACAATTATCACAGAGGCAGAAGCCTCCTACACACACCCTGACAAGTGTTTGGGACTTCTCCCCAGAATTTGGATGCAGATTCCGTGGTTACTTTCCTGGGAATTGAGGGAAAGGATCTCGATGTGTGCTCCATCACAGATTGGTTGGTAAGAGCACATGAGGGCTCATGAGACATGCCTGAGGCTGGAGGCCTGGGCAAAAGGCAGGGACTTATCTAAACCCCCACATATATTCATAACAACCACGCTGCAATGATCTTTGCTGGGACTTTAGAGAGGGTTCTAATCCTGCACCTTGCACTGCCAGCCCTGTGTGCAGGTGGGACTGGATGGAGACTGTGGATCAGGAGATGCAGCTCTTTATCATGTGTGGGGGAAGAGGCTCTTCCAGCCCCAAGTGTGGTACCCTGGGCAGGGTATAGGTAGTTGAGCTCCTGGGCAGAAATATGCAGCCTTTTTTCCTGAATTTGTTTGTAACTTCTGCATTTGTGAAATTTTTTGTTTATGCGTTTTTGTTCAATGAGAAGGTCCTCTGGGGATTTCTTCATGTGAAGTTGATGCTTTTGCATTAGTTTAATTTGAACAAAGGTTTTTGCCTGGACTCCCTTACTAATTCCCATCTCTCAGCCTGGACTCCCTTACTAATTCCCATCTCTCAGCATCTGCTAACTAGCATCAGCCACCTCTGTTTGTTTCTTTCTCCTATTCCTGCCTGTGACAGATTTGGCATCACTGCTCAGCACACTGGTGCAGTATTTCTCATGTTGGGGACTGCAAGACCATAGATCTGTTTAACTGCAAATGTTTAAACTGACATTAATGATGCTCAGTAGGATGTACTGGCTGGTGTTTTCCTGAAGGAGGATTTGGAAATGGTTCTTATGCTATTGCCAAACCTTACATACCAACAGCAATACTGAGGGATTGGGAAATTGTGATTTATACCATTAAAAGTGCTGTAAAAGCCTCAGAGCTACAGTGACTGCTCACACGGTGTTTCATGGACCATGCTTGCAATTTTAGAGCACTAAATTTCTTTTCAGTGCTGGTGTTCCCAGCAAACCTTCTGCTCAGCAGTGGGGTGACAATGTAGCCCAGCAAGGAAGGGGTTACAATGACACGAAGTGCATTGTAAATTCTCAGCAAAAGACTTGGACTAACCACCAGAACCAGAGCTGACACTTCCTTGGTGTGGCTCCATGGTGCTGTTTGTGCCTGCCTTCCATCTCCCCTGTATCTCTTCCTTCCCCCCAGCAACATGGAGTAGGTGTTGCCTAGAATCTAGGCTCAGAACCATTTCTCCTCTTTTTTTTACCAAAAAATTCAGTCTCTGGAGAGTCTCAGGGTGCCCAGGGACCTTTGAGGAATCCCTTCTCCAGGCACTCAAGCATTCAAATGCATTAAACACATTGGAGGTGGGGAAGGTTATAAGCATGAGGATTTTGGCACAAGGATGGGTGTTCACTCTGCTGTTCTCCAGCCTCCTTCTGCTGTCTTGAACAAACTAAGCTACCCTGCCCAGAGCCTGCATCCACAAAGCAGAGTGAGTGTGTGCCTGTCCCTGACAGTCCCTGCAGGAATACCCTGAGAGCTTGAGCTGGGGAGGGCGAGAGGCAGGTGAGGGGGGGTTATAGGGTTTTCTGAGGGGACTGACAATACAGGAGTTTTGGGTTTGGATCTGTGCAATATGTCAGTGGTCTGAAGGCAAGGAGCATAAATGGGGAAGATGAAACAACAGTTCATGGACAGTCTCTGTTATTTTTACTTCAACAGTGTAAAAGATGTGGATGAATGGACTGATATAAACCTAGCACTATGCCTAACTAGTGTGTTGCAGGGACAAAAAGAAAAAAATTATAGGAAAAGGTCAAAAATCTGTCTGCAGTGTATTAGGCCCCCTGTGCTGATGGGGCTCATGCCCAGCTTGTAAGGCAGAGTGACACATGAGCAGTGCCATGGCAGCATCGTATCTGTCTGCCTTCGGTTCTGCTGCCCAAATCAGCAATAGTCTCATCTGTGTGTGCTCTGGGGAAACACAGGTACAAACAAACCCCTTGTCAGATTTCTGAGAGGGAGGAGGCAGAAGGCCACCCCTGGCACTGACCCAGCCCTGGCGTGCCGGTCTCCACAGGGCTGTACTGAAATCCCAAGGAAAAGCACAGCCCCCTTGCCGCCTGCACGGCTTGTTTCTAAATGCCCCTGGTGCCAGGTTTCTCCCAAGACACTCCCTTTACACACCACTCACATGGCACTGGCCGTGTCCAAACACACGCCCACGCTGCTGAGTGCTGGAGAAAGGACCCCATATTTCCCCTCCTCCCACTGAAATGCAGCTCGGTGGCTGGGGGTTGAATGTTGGCTCAGCGCAGGCTTGGATAAGCAAGACACAAAGTGCTATTGCTCCAGGGCTAATTAGAGCTATTGTATCAATTAGTCTGTGAAAGAATCAGTGCCCTGAGCCGCACAGAGCGAATCCCAGCCCACAGAACCTTGGCCAGGTGCTGGCACTCCGCTCCCGTGGGGCTGCCCCAGCCCCCCTGCCATGCTCTGCCTGCCCAACCCCAGCGGCTCCTGCCTCTCTGTGCCGCTGCCTCCGCTGCTCTCGCCACCGTGGACGTCACAGCTCCTGAAGAGCAGCGTGTTACTGTCCCCACCGGGGAAGCGGGGAGGAGCTGCAGCCTGCTGGGGAGCTCTGCCTTCCTAACAGGGGCTGTGCCACCCTCCCCTCATGGCCACCGATCTGGTGCTTCCAACACATCATTGCTCAGTCCTGTGATCTTGTGATTTTACGGTGTGTCACAACGTTTGCTATATCCTTTTTTTTGTTTTTTTTCTTCCCCTTCATTTTTGTTCTCTCAAGCCCCTCAAGGCTGGATATTAGATGGGCTATTTGCTTAAGGAAATAAAAAAGGGCTTTCCAGCTCTCCTGTTCACAGACAAAAGGCTTTAGCAGACAAGCCAGAGGGTTTAGGGAGCAGCAGATAAAAGCAATTTTCCAATGGTTGTCTTAATATATTCTGAAAAACAGGGAATTCTAGTTAAGCTCGTGATTGGTTTTGGATTTAACTCCTAACCTTAAAGTTGGATTTTGGATAGAACTCCTAACCTGAGCATGGGGATGCTGCATTCTTCTAGTTGGAAGGGTGACTCTGTGCGTGCACTATCTGGTCCTCAGGAGGGGGTGGTGGGAATGAGTGGCAGCAGCTGCACACCTCTAGCAGTCACTCCAAAGCTTCTGGAGATCTCCTGCACCCTGGGGCCTGATGAACAGCACCACTCTGGCAGAGTGGTGCCAGAGCCCTGAGCAGAGCATAGGATGGGAATGGGATGATCCATGGAGGAATCGGAACCTGTGAAGGAGGGGAAAGGAAGATAACTACATCCTGAGCACACAGAGCTGATCTGCCCTGCTTGGCAGGGCTTGTCCTAGGCTAGAGTGCCTCCTCCTGAGCTGTTCACCCCATGGGTTGTGCAGGCAGCTGTGCCCCAGCACTCCCAATGTGCTGCTATGTGCTCCCTGGACTGCAGCAAAGCCCTTTTTCAACTTTTCCTTCCAATCTGGGATGATTTCTGGGATAGGACGTTGGCGGGGGGGGTACAGGCGTCTGTGCAGCATCTCCCCATCACACCGCCACCACTGGTGCCTGCAGACCTGTGTGGAAGGCAGCCTGCTCCATCCTGGAGTCTGGCTACAAAGAAATCCCTGTGCTCCTGCCATTCTTTGCCATTTAAGGCTTTCCAACGCATCGCAAATACATGGGGAAAACACACGCCACCGCCACGCTCCCCTCCCAGCGCCACAGATGGTGCCAGACCTGACGCCAGCCGTGTGAAGAGCCTCAGCACGGTGGTCTCCTGACAGGTTTTCCTGCAGACATGCTGCAGAATCAGGAGGCTGAGAGCAGTCCCCACGTGGTCACACGTTGCTGGGGGACAGGTCTCAGAGCCCCCGGTGCACAGAGCAGGGTGCTGACTAGCTGGCATAAAGCAGGAATCACACACGTGGGGATGTATGCCTTGCTAGAGCTGTCTAATTCCCTAAGGAGCTTCTAGGAGCAATAGGATCCTCTGAGAGCCTCTCTGGTGCACCTCTCAGGAGATAGCCCATCTCCTGCCCTCAGCCTGTTGTGAGTGAGGCTGTTTGTCTTGCAGGGCAGGCTGTGATGGTGGAGCTGGGGGTGCACGGTATGTCAAACCTCAGGGTGCAGATAGGGAGAGGGAAGCTTGGATTCCTTGGCTTTGCAGGGGAGGAGAAGCAGGGGCTGTGGGTTCCCAGGAGAGCCTGGACTTCCTGGCTGTGAAGCTGCATCCCAGTACTGCCATGCCCTGGTGTGAGGAGGAGGCTGGGGTGAAAGATGGGTGACAAAGTGAGGGGGTCACTCCTGCCTTTGGCAGGGCAGAGCTGGTGGGAGAGGGGGGCTGCAGTCAGCAATAGGGGCAGCAGTGAAAAAACAAACTGAACGAACAGAAAAAACCCAACCCCAACCTTGGTGGCAGTCTGCCAGCTCCAGCTGGTTTCATAAGGACATTTCAGCCTAAAAATACACAAATACTCAGCCAAAAAAAGTCGAATCTTTCTGCGCCGAATCTGTCACCCACAGCCCTTCACAAGGCAGGAAGAAATTCCTGTTGGGTCTGACAGTCGGAGATGAGAACAGATTATCCAGGCTGCAGGACTACAGTTCAGCAGGTTTCCTTGGGGGGATGCCCTGTGCTGTGTTTATAGATGGTGCTGGCTGCTCCTCATCACTAAGCAAAATGTGAAAGGAGAAGAGATCATTTCCAAGATCTTGCAGTGTCTCCTCCTCCAGGCAGTGTGAACTACCTCAGCTCCTACCCTTCTGGGTGTGAGCTTTGCCAAAATGGGGACAGCCCTGATCTGATGAGCCCATTTAATTGTGTCTCATTAAATACCAATTTACTTAGTCAAGATGTCAAGATTTTACTAATCCCAGGCCAAAGACAACACAGTTACGACAACACAGAATGAAAAATGGCAGGGAGGTGGCAGGTGCTGCTATGACTTTGTCCTCAAGGAATCAACTACCTATGCAGCTTCTCTGCTCCTCCTTGCAGGGCAGTCTGTACCTCCTGTGTCTCTTCAGAGCTGTACCCCAAAAGACAAGGGGTCTGGTGGAGCTCTGCCTCTGCCCTGGGGTCTGAGAGGGGCCAGGTGGGATGGGCACTATGAAATCCAGTGCCTTACAATGAGGCTGTGTAATGCAGAGTCCTGCAGACCTCTGCCTGTGAGTTTTCTGCCAAAGAAGCTCAATCCTCATGCTCTCTTGTCAGCCTTTGCTGGGATAGGAAGGTGAGCATCAATTAACACCCACTGTCAAGATAATCTGATGTGGTCTCCACTTTGCTTTGGGCCAACAGAGGCAGCCCCTGGAGAGTTTGTACCCAGTTTTGGTGAAATTGGGTGTTCCAGGTGGATGAAGGGCTGGACTGAGGAGGAGATGCTGGAAAACATCCAGCTGATTTAAAAAACAATGTCTTTCCTATTGTGCTCTTCCTCCACCTCACACTCAGCCCTAGGTAAAGACATATAACAACCGAAATTCCTTAATTTATGAGGATAATAACAAAACCTAAGACCTCTACCAAGCCCAAGCCCTGCTAGACTATAACAGGTTGAAGCTCAGATTGCCTGTGTCTCCCTCACTTTGCACTGACAAGAAACAGCCCCACTCCAGAGCCAGTATCAGCAGAGATTGCAGAGCTGCTCCTCCCTGGAAATAAATTTGCATCTCATTTGTGGGAATGGAGCAAGGTTGGTGATTCCAGTCAACCAGCTCTGGTCTTTATGGACTGTTTTGTTTTGCTTGTCGTAGGGGGAACTTGATTATTCAGAGCTGGTGGGCATATTTACTTACTGGGGTAAATTAAACCATAAATTCAGACAAATGTACCTACCTCTACACTTGTGATGTATTTTTCCTTTCTGCTTTATTTGGCTCCAAGACACAAAGGTGGATTGTTCAATAAACAGTGCAATGCAAGTCATCCCAATTAATTGGATCGTTCCATTTATGCTGCTACTGCCTCCAATTAAATGCAAGGGAGCGCAAGTGACAGGCACGAGTAAGATGGGTGTGCAGAAAACCATATTCTAATGCAAAAGCTGTGATGAGAAAATGGAATCCACACACCTGATGGGAATATTAATGCAAAACCTTGACCTATAATTTTTCTTTCTTCAGTCTGAGCGTGCCAGAAACAATTGAAGCTCATTAAAATGGATCATGTCCTGACAGTCATACATAATGACCAAGTCCCACAAGTCCCATGGTTTAAATGTTTGCCTTGCTGGTGAAGCCAGCAAGGTAAATGTTTAGACCATAGGACTTGTGAGACGTGGACATTATCATAGAGCTGCATGGTCCTGCATGACTGGACACAGGAACTGCAGGAAACCTTGAAGACCCTTTCTCTCTTTCAAGCCCCGTGTTATCAGAGAAAGAGCAAAGGGAAAAAAAAATCAAACTCAAGAGTGCTAGAGTGGGTTTGACCTCTGGAGTTCATCTGACCCATCCCCCTGTTCAAAGCAGGACCAACTTCAAAGTTAAATTCAGTCTGAAAGTTAGCTCAGGTGTCTCAATGTTGAGCACTTCCAAGGATGGAGATTTTACAGCCTCTCTGGGCAGTCTGTTCCAATGCTGCCTTGTCAGGGCTCAATCTGGAAGCCATTCACCACAGCACAACAACATCTGGCTCTACTTTCTTAGCTGCTTTTTTGATGCAAAGTGTGTGTTGGCACGTGGGATGCAGTATCAGTAGGGAAGGTGATAGCATCGTGCAGAGACAATTCTTTTGCAAGGAAAATAGATCAGAAAGCAGTCCCACACAAGATGGGGTGAGAAGGAAAGCATTGCAGTATTTTATTCTGATCTGCTGTTTTTCTGTAAGGCACTGCCAGACCAGTTCTTGAAGATGGAACCACCAAAATTCTGTCCAGTTTGGGCTTGGTATTTGGCAGAGACTTGAGAAGTCAGTGCTGTGGTTAGCTGTGGTAGAGCAACAAATACAATTGCATCTCTCTTTCTCCACTGAGCAGTGAGGTCTGTATCCCTCTTCAGAGGCATCTCTCCCTCCCTTGGCTCCTGATGGAGGGAGCCAAAGGCAACAAGCTTCCTAGCCTTGACACCTCTGATATGTGTGAAGATGGATGGGTTGAATGCAGGCCTAAAATATTTTACATTTTCACGGTAGTTTCACAGCCCTGGCATTATCAAATGATCTTTCAAAGTACTTGGAAGCAGGAGGAGAAGAACTTGAGATAGGTTCTGGCTTTTTTGTGTCTGTGTACTTGCAAACTGTGTCTGCCTACACATCTTGCAGGGCCTGTTCCTGTTTGGAGATGCACACAGAAAATCAGTGCTCGTGTGGATGCTCTGTCTGCTCCATTTCCCCCCTGAAGTTTGGAGGCTGTTCAAAGCAGGTCCCCATTCCTGTGTGGTTAAGATCAGACTTGCCCTGTGTGCTGCACTCCACTGACCAGCCTACTTAGGAACTTGAGGCTAGGAAACACAAGACAATTTTAAAATCTGAACAAAAGTAGGAGATTAAGGAAACCAGCTGGAAACCTCTATTTTGCTGATTTTGAAAGCAAAATGTGGGTCACAGATGTGCTTCCACAGACAGAAACTGGCTGGAGAAGAAAAAGACATCAACGATGCCCAGACTCTTTGATGATCAGAGGTAGATTTAGCTCCTAGGCATAGAGACAAGAAAGGAAGAGGAGACTAAGTAGGAATAAAAACATAATCAAGATATTAGGAATGTGGAACGCAACCCACCCGTAAATTTGCCTTAGGGAACTATGAAAAAATGCAGTAACAAAAAAAGATGAAACCAATTGCTACATCTCACTCTCTTCACTTGTCTTGCTTTCTTTATGGCTTTGCTTTTTGCAGTGCAAGACACAGGGAGTCCATTACAGGCCCTTTCCTCTTCCTCGATCAGTTTTTTTCTTTGTAAAAGTGCTGTTTTCTGCTGCTCCTTTGCAGTAGCTGTGAAATCCTTGCTAAGGACCAGCTGACTTTAGAGCTCAAAAGAAACAAAGCTTTGCAGGAAGTCCATACCTGCATGTATCAGAGGCTAGAAAGCAATGTACTCTGGCTCATCTCTGATAGAAGGGAGCCACTACTCACTTCTTGTTTAGTGTAACACAAAAGATTAAACTTATTTTCAGTGAAATTGATGACAGCCTGGTAAGAGCCATGCTGCTGACCCTTGCAGGCTGTTGACCAGCCTGTGACTTGGTCTCCCAGGGGCTGCAACAGAAGGCCTGTTGCTCCAGCCATTTAAAAAAACTCAAGGTAAAGCACTGGAAGAGCAATTAAGGACAAACAGCAGCACTGACTCAGAGAAGCCCAGGTGGTGGTTCCTTAGAAATAGCCAAGCAGTGGGGGAGGTTCTGAAAAGCATTCAGGACATTTGGCAGGTGGTTTCTGGTGTTGCATTACAACCTGAAGGTCTCACCTGTGCTGGCCACAACACGACCTGGTCACTTGGTGCCTTCAGGCTTTGTGACATGTGCTGAGCAGCCATGGAACACAATCTCCAACTCCTGCAGGAAGCCTCCCTCCTGCCAGCAAAACTCCAGTCCCTACGGCTTAACACCAAGAGAAATGAAATACTAGTCCAGCTCACTGCCTGTCACTGTTTTTCAGATTTTGGGGAACTTAGAATTCAGTTCTTGTCTGGAATTTATTTTTCTCAGCCCTAATGAAAACACATTTTGTAGTTGTTAGTGTTTTAAATCGAGTATCAGTGTCAATAAAGATAAGCCTTTTCCCAGGGTGGGAAAAAAATATAAAACTGTCTCAAATCTTTCACTCATGCAAAAGTAAACAACCCCAAAGCATTGAAGGATTAAATAAAACATGCCTCTTTTCACTGGGAGTCCACTGGGCGTGAATAAGTGCCAACTGAGCTCTCACTTGCACCACCATCTCCTGTGATGGCACCAGGCCCCAGAGGGGCAGCAGGACGTGTTATGGTGCCCTGCCATGTGACAGCATCTCTGCTCCCAGTGGTGCAACCACCAGAGGCTCTTAAACCCCAGCAGGGCTGTAAATGAGAAGGACTTTGTTATCTTCAGCTTCCCCATCCAACCTAGCCCAGATAAAAAGTGTCCAGCCACAGCAGACCTCACAGCTAAGGAGAGAGGCAGCACAGCACTCCCCTGGCAAGGAGGGTGATCCATCCTCATCTGGATGCAGGAGACACCAGAATTCATTTGGCTGGGCTGCAACCCCAGATTGAAATTGCTGTGAATACTACAGCACAGAGCCTCTTCAGCTGATGTCTAGAAACTGCTTGTGGTTTCAGAGCACTTGCTGATGAATTGCCCAGCAGCTGGTCATATTGGGAGGGCTCTGCTTATTATTTTCAACTGCTATCTTGCATGGAAGGAAAATCAAAATACTTTCCTCAAGGTAATTGGCTCTAAAACAATTGAAGAATTTTCCACCAGGTTGTAATACAATTAGCACTGGCATTTTAGATAATTTATATCTCTAAAGGTATGTTTATGCCATCATACCCTTATTTTGTGGGGAAAAAAAAGAATAAAAAGAAAAAAGAAAAAGTTTCTGGCAAGAGAAAGCTGATTTTGCTATTACAGGCAATGAAATATAGATTAAACCACCATCCACCTAGTACTGATTAAAAGGCAGCAGAATGCCAGGACCATCTCTGAGGTGTGATCATGGTTGGGTAAGGATGCTGTGCCACCAACCACACATCTGCAGGTTTCCCATTCAGTTTTCCATCAATGCCAAATGATGTGTCATCACTTGCCTTCTGCTGCAGCACCTCAGGAGCTGTGCTCCCCAGGTGTCCTGCCAGCTTGGATGGGACCAGCTGGTGCAGCTGGGAGCACCAGGCCCACCACACAGAACAAAACCAGCAGCCTGGGTTTGTGTTTTCATGGATATCCAAGAACACCCCGAGCAGAGATGCCAAACAATCCAAACACACAATAACAGCTCCAGAAGTGCATGAAACAGCTGGTGAACTTGTTAATATGGGATATTGTGACAGCCAAAAGCATGGATGTAGCATTGTCCTGACACCATTGGGAAGCCTCTATTTCCCTGACTACCAAAAGGTCCAAGGGTACAATTGGGGAAATGAACACTCTGTGCCTGCCTGTTCCTTATGTTTATACGTAACCACCTTTGGCTGACTCTTGCCCAAAACACAGGCCAGGGTCAGGGGACATTTTGCCTGACTGCAACAGATGCTGTGATTGAAATTATGGGATGAAAACCTTTAGTCTCCTGGCCTAGTTGGAAGCAAATGAATTGGATCAATTATCATTACAGATGGGTCTGAATGGGAACTGGGGAGACACTCAACATCTCTTCAGAGCCACAGCAGCCATTTATGGGTGGATGTCCTGTCCTCATGACAGTATGAACCAAAGCCATGGATTCAGACAATCCCCATTGAATGACATCTGAATGTGGTCCCTAATGGTAGAGAAGCCATCAGCTGTATTACAAGAGTAACTCAATGCCCCTGGGAAAGTAAAGATGTCCCTTACCCTTGGCTGTAACCCAGATGACCTATCAGTACACTGTACAACTACCAGAAAAGCAAACCCAAGAGCTGCACTGCTGTACAAAGCAGGTGATCACACCCTTCTGTTCTCAGTCAGATAGACAAAGAAGCCATCAGACGTGCCCACAGGTTGATCTGCCTATATTCACTAGATCCATGCTACAAAAACCTACCTTGAGCTATTTGGGAGCAGTTTGGGAACTTGGCCTTGGGATCACAGACCTAACTCCAGATTGGCTGGGAGGGGACATGAATGTCCTACCTGATCCTTTGTGCTTTGCAGTGGCCTGTGACCCAACACACATCCCACACAGGAAGCAGAGACATGTTCAGTTCCAGTGCTATGAGGTCATTCACTTCAGTTAAAACTTGCCCAAAACCAAATGCAGCTTCTTAACATGAAAGACTATGGACATGGATACTCACTATTGGGCTGAGTCATTAAGTTGATATTCCCGGGACCGGTTGAAGCATTCTTGGATCCCAGAGTCTGCCCAGAGCCTCATCATAGCTGACAGCAGCTCTGGGGAGAAGGGCTCTGTGTCCTCCATCCGACTTACGACATCGCAGACCATCTTGGCATCGGCCTGCAGAGGAAAAGCACGAGAGGTCACACAGATGCTCAAGGCAGAATTTGGAGTCAGAGACTTCAGAAACAGTTCACCAAACCATCAGGAGTAAAGAGGCTGTGTTTCTTGGGATGGGGCTTTAGCATCCACACTGTGTGATTCAGCTGAAAGGGCAAAAGGAGGATGGAGGAAGGAAATCACAAGGAAAAAGGTTGTTTGTACAATCCACCTCAGATCAACAAGTATTTCTATATGGAGTGTCATAGGAACAGAAGTAAATTCATATATGTACAAGGATATTTAAAATTGTTAGCAACAATGCCTGCTTTAACCGAGTGTGGAACCTTGCAGAAGTGGGGGCTTTGTGTCAGAAAGGACAGCAGAAAGACTCCAGAAACAATTTTTTCCAGATGCTGGTTTACTGCTTTTCCTGAACTCTCGTTCTTTACTACGAGGGCTGTGAGCCCTTGCTATGAGGGCTAATGGAGATCACCTTGGCTGGCTGTGGTGCTCTGTGACTCAGAGGGAGAGGAATCTCCCATGCTTACAGAGCATGGCAGTGAGGGCAGGGCCAGCCAGTCGTTTTCAGATGGAATCTTTTTTGGTGAGAAAAATGACATTCACTGGGACAACAACTTCTCCAGGAGGATAGTGCTCTGACACCACTTGGGTCTGGAAGATGTCTCAGATTTAGGATGGGAATGTCTAGACAGCCTTGAAATAGCTGAGTTCAGCCCTACTGTAATAGCCCACAGTGGCTGATGCTTCACTTGTTTGTGAAGCGAGACACTCAAATTCAGAGAGACCCTCTCTGCTTGCTTTGCAAGAAGTAAATGTCCCACACCACCTACAGACTCCTGAAACCCTTGGGATGTTGGCTAATCTGCAGAGTTTTATTTCACTGCTTTGAAAATGTCTGAAACAAACCCAATTATTATTGCTATAATTAATTGCAAAAGAGGAGCTCTTGTTCCTTGTGTGTGTGCAGCAAATTTGTGAAGACAACCTCTTTGTTTTACTACCTTGTCTCTTGTCTGCTAGACCAAACCCATTCTTGGCCAAATGCAGGTGGAAGTCTTTGCCTTCCAAGGTGTTTGATCTAAACCAGCAAGTGCAGACCAGAAATCTTGAGAGGGGAGTGCAGGCTCTGCCCATGCTTTGCTGGGTACAGTTAGAAATGCCATCACTGAGGAGCACCACAATAACCTTATTGTATGGATGGGAATGACAAGTGTATGACAGGGTCTGCATGGTCAGGATCAAAACTCTGTAGCCTCTTTGTTGAACACTGAAATTGTGGAAAATTTTCTGGGCACCAAACTGAAAGCACTGGAGACTGAAGCTGCTGGAGATTTCACTGCTCAATGAAAGAGCCTCAAGTCCCCTGAACATCCAGCGTTTATGAGCTGAAGAAGTCTGAGTACTGTATGTCTCAGTACTGTATCCCATAAAACTTAATGGGGTGGACTCTATGCTTTGAAGGCTTTATGAACATAAAATCTTTCTCATAGAGCATTTAACTTCATATTTTAGTACCCAGGAATCCTCCCAGCCCTCTGTATAGACTCTGCTCATTTTGAAGAAAAAGTATTAGTGACTCACACCTCAAAGCCAAGACAAACGAAGAACCTTGAAGAGTTCAGTTAATTTCAAAAGCTTGTTTTCTGCCCCGGAGTGCTTTGTGAGCTGAGTGAATATTCATAAATCATCTGTATGGTTTGCCTGCCCTGCTGGAGCTGCAATTCTGCTCTTTTCACGGACTCTAAATGACATAAAACCTGCTAATGGCTGCGCTCTGCCTTGGCCCCATTATTTGTGCATGGGTGATGCAGGAAAAGCATCCGTGCATCCAGTCAGGTAGAGGGACATTTCTCTAAGTTATATTGACTGCTGGAGAGGGTTATAGGTATAAGTCATAGATCTGTCCATCTGTCTGTGATGGCAAAGCACATTTGAAGCTCTCCAGCTGTTGTGGACAGGGTCTGGGCTTCTTCTGAGTTTTGTGGATTTAACTGCAGGCTGCTTTTTGCAAAACATCAGAGGGAATGGCACAGTCGTCATATTTTCTGTGCTGGAAATAGCTGCGTCACCTTTTCAACTGTGGAGACTTGTGGCAGTTCCCCCTGAGTAAGACCCACCACGAAGACCGAGATGAACAGCAAGGACAGGGCAGAATGAGAGTTACCAGGCACAGACCTCCCTGGCTGTGGTTATCTGTGTGTATCTCTGTTGGACCAGAAGTGGGGCTGAGCACGTAGGGCAGGGGATTATTTTGGTACATGCTCATCTGCACTCACTGGAGATTCCTTTTGGGGACAGGAGAGGCTGTCCTCCCACAGTGTGGACACCTGCCTGCAGGGCAGACTGAGAGTCAGCAGGCTGAAACAGGGGAGGAACTCAAAAGAAAGTTTATTGCTCCTGCTGAACAGTCATAAAAATATTCCAGACTTAGTTTTATTTTGCAGAGTGAGCCACTGAACCCTTGGTTTTACAGACCCAGAAAAAAAAGCAGGTGAAATGAGTACTTTTAAAAATACCCCTTCCCCCTGCCAAGGCTCAAGTCCCTCTGTCAAGGAGCATGGGGCCATCCAGGAGTTCAGGCATTTGTTAGATGATTTAACGAGCAATTAAGGATCCAAGAAGAGAAGATACCCGTTTCTTTTGTGACTCTCCAGGCTGCATCTCAAGCTGGGAATGACATTAAAATCTCCAACTCCCCCTGGGCCCAGCAGGTAGATTTTTAAATACTGCCTGATTGACTTTTCCCTGCCTGCCTCCCCTGGGTCTGCTGCTCCTGCTTTTCCCGAGGTGAGAGGACCCGAGCCTCCTGCCACGCTCTGCCTCTGTACTGCAGCCAGCAATTAAATAAAGCAAAACAAAACAGGCCAACCAGCCCTCCCTCCCCTGCCTTGCAGTTCCCATCCGACAGGCTTGTCGTTAATGAACATCATGGTGGTATTTCAGCTACCTCAGGAGCTAAAAATAGGCAGTGCTTGCCCCCTGGGATTGCTGGAAGGAGCTACAAAATGGTGCAGGGCTCATTCCACCACTGCTGCCTCTGCCTTTCCCAGCTGCTCTGTCAAGAACAAGACATCTGGGAGGAGGATAAGAGGTCAGGCTGGTCTCCTTCACACTGGTTCTTATCCAGCACAAGCATCCTAGCCTACCTCTGCAGCATTCCCACACGTCCTGCTGCCACGCCCCAATGGCTTGCATTTTCCATAGCAGGTGAAACCCTAACACCTGAGCTGAGTGCCTTTGGGATGTTCATTGTGGAGAGTAGGATTTGTCATTTTGTGTCATTCCTGAATGCTGATTCCATCCACCTACAGCAGGAGAATTAAAGATGGGCTGGGCATGGCCTGGGGAGACAGCAGAGCTTAGAGGTTGTGGTAAGCTGAAATTATACATCCAGCCTTTAGATACCAAGCCAAGAGACCAAATAATTCTTTGCTAAAGAACAAACCTCCTCTCTAGTTGGGGAATGGAGAGGGCTGTGTAAGGCCAGGGCAGGGTCTGAAATGCAGAGGCAGATGTGAACAAGAAGCTTGTACACACAGCAGGAAGTCAGCGTGTGTCATTTCCAACTCCAGGCTGTGGGCTTACCTGTGCACCACGCTTTCAGTATAAATCCAGTTCAAAAGGGGATCTGTTCCCTCCCTAACCAGGACATAACTGCAGTTATTTAATTGTCTCCCATATGTCACTGTCACCAAGCTCACAGCCTGTGCTCAGCATGCAAACTTGTGACTTCACTTGCAACAGCCACACAGCCCAGTTAATGTGTTACCTGGCTGGAAGGGAGAGGGGCCCCTCCCAGCAGTCTGACACTACTGGCAGTTGCAAGCAAGTTATTTTCCATCACACAGATACAGACCACCCCTAATTACTTGTTCCTCACCACCACCCAGGACTGGTGCCCATGAAGATACCAGCAGAGCTGCACTACAAAGGTACCAGCAAAGCTGCTGCTGCCCTGGCTGCTCTAGAGTTGCACTGGAGTAGGACCCAGGTCCCCATCTCTGTCTGTTCCAGGGCAAATCCTGGCTCTGAGCCTTTGAAGTTGCCTGGACACTGACTAGGAGAATTTTTTTTTTTTTTTTCCCAAAAGGAATAGTTTTCTGGAAGGGGAAATTTAAGGGAGAGGCAAAACCTTGTGTGAGGCTGTGTGCTACAAATCTGCTAAACCCCAACAGAGCTGTGCTGTGTTACAGCCACTGGAGAGATGAGCTGGTGTGCCACACTGTACTGTTCTTTACTTTTGGTGAACTAAATCCCAGTAAATATTATATTTTTTTGCCGTTGTTTACTCTGATTAATGATACTTGTCACTTAGCCTGTCTCAAAGGTTAACCCTGGGGCAATTTTCTCTGGTGGCTGGTTGTACCAGGAGCTGCTTCTCAGAACACTTCAGGAAATCCATGCAGTGGGGGAAAAGATAAGCACTGATATTTGGCTGGTGGAATGAGGCAAATCAGCACAGTACTAGTCATCAGCAAGCAGTCCCGTGAAAATAGTAGTGGCCATCACGAGTCATGAACCTGGGGGTAATCAAACTGATGTCTTGAGACCATCCAGCATCCAAAAAGAACATCCTTGGAAGGGAACCTTTGTAGGGGACCCAGATCCTGACCTCAGGGCACAGCAGTATGTGCCTCTGCTACTCCAGTGAGAAATGATGTCCTGTAACTTCGTAGCAGAACATGGCTCATAAACTGAAACCCTCCTCCTTCTCCTTATAAAGTGTCTCAAAAATATGGACCCCACTTCCCAGCCAACGTGTGGTTGCATTGCAGCAAAAGCCGGTGATTTTCACAGCATTTCAGCCTGAATAAATCCTGGAAACAGAGCATGGCTGGTGAATATGCCTTTTCCAGAGACATCCAGGGCCCAGCTCCAACTCCATAGAACTTTCTGTAGACACTGAATAAATAGCTACATGTATGACTCTCCCCCTCACTCTCCCTCTCTTTCTCACACATCTGTGTTTCAGAGCTGACCCCTCAATCTGTGGAAGTCTGTCTGGCATTAAGCAGCTGCTGTGCGTCGTGGGAGAGACAACCTTCCTTCTGCATCCTTCCATCTACCCTCAGAACATTTAACTGAGGCCTCCTACCTCAGCTTGGCATTTGGCTTGCTGAGAGATCCTGGAAGGCACTGAGCAGGTAAAAATCTATCCAGTGGCTTATTCTTATCTATCCCTTTGGACCTTGAGGTGGGCACCCAAACTTCCCCTCTTCACTCTTGTTAGCTGGAGGTGGAAATGCAAAACTACGGACACAGATCCCAGTGGTCTGGGAAAGGGGTTTACACAAAAGCTCAGCATGGCTCTCTCCAGCAGTTTGCATCACAGAACAAAGCTAAGCCTAAACAGTTAAGTTAGGATGGCTGGCTGGCCCCAGAGCCACAGTAGCCATCTACCCTGGTGTGAAACATCTCACAGAAGGGTTGGCTGACTGGGATACAGTGCTCAAGGGCTGCTGTCTGTCTGGGAGCAGACAGACTCTTCTGTACAGAAAACACCACCCGACAGCCATGGTGATGTCCAGATCTTCTCGTGAGCCTGTGCTGTCCGGCTGGAAATCAGTACAGCCCTGGTTTTCATATCCTTCTGGAGCCAAGATGGCACCATCACCTCTGACTGTCTTGGCCAAACAGCTCTGTGTGTCTGGGAAGTGGTCTAGGATTTGTAGCCTGACACCTTGTTATAGCTGGTTTTTTCTGTCTGCTGCTTCCTGTTTGGGGAAACATTGAGCAGGACTGATATTATAGATTATTATGTTTCTTACAGCAGGCCAACTGCTCTGTGTTCAGCACTACCTTCATTCCCATTCTGTATGATACTGCAGCTGATCAAATAAAATTTGCCAGCCCTTATGTGGGCAGAAACCTCTTTTCCCTTCCTGCAACACATATAAAATAATATTCCTAGTTTGTCTGGACTGATGACTATCTGGCAATCCAGGGACTGGATAATGCATGGACTAGACCAAGCACTTGGGCTGCCAGCTGGCCACCACCATAGCAAGAATTCCTATAGCTCCATGTCCTGTAGAAAACAGTGGTTCATTCACTACTGGGGGAAAAACCCACCACCCAACAACACAGAACTCAACCTACAAGGACAAGTAATTTCCTGAGTTTGCTTTTTTTCCTAGGAAATGCAGGGTCCTCCCCTGTTTTTGAGGAGCTCAGAGAAGCTCCAGAGCTGGGCAAGACAAACACGGTGGGTAGCTGACCTGATTTTTCCAAGCAAGGATGGGAAAGCCAGAAAGCATGTGTTAAATGGTCTCAAAATAGGTCCTGACCCACTAGCTGCAAAGGAAGGAGAGAAAACAGCACTCTGTCCATCCCAGTCCCTTCTATTTCAAGAAGAGGGCATCCCCAAAAGACCAAGAGCCACTGCACAGTCCACACGCATCGCTCTGAGAGCAGGACGCTTTGATGAGTCCTCTGCCCTACAAGCACTGAGCGAAGGGGCTGGGTACAGGACCTGAAAGCCCAAACATCATCCCTCACTGAGCACTCCCAGGCCATGCAGGCACAGACAGCACTGCCCACCAGGGAGGGGATGAGAGAGAGAGTCACAGATGGGGGACATTAGCCGCTTGGCTTCATGCTCCGCAGGGAAGTGCTCTGCCGCAGTGCTGAGGAGCAGGCTGGAAACATGGAAAGATGAGAGAGCAAAATCCTCACAGCTTACTGCCCTTCTCCTCTCCCTAATATCCTCTGCTGGGTAAAAGCCCATAAAATGTAACAGCACTGGAGTATTTGTGCTGCAGTAAACAGCAGGGAAATGCCTGAGATGCCACAGTGAGGACGCAGGTGGGGAGGCTGCATTGGCTCCTGGCATTTGTAAAATAAATGGCTATTTTCCATTAATTGCAACACAGACGGCTGAGGATGAACAGAGTGGGAGTGATGGTGAGTCTCTGGGAACCCGCTCCGGGTCTGGGAATTCTTGATGGCTTTAGCCTGCACATCTTCCACTCTTCAAATGTCTTTAAGATTTTCCACACCAACATCCCTCTGGGCGAGTGTGTTAAGGGTGGCAGGGCAGAGGGGACACAATTTCATTCCAAAAGGGAGAAAACAGGCTTTGTCTTTGGAACAGAAAGGGAAACCAGCTCCTATGATGGGTGCATTCCCAGGAGAAAGATTTTTTTTAACATCTCTGGCTAAATGCCACTTGTGTATGATGATTTATAGGGCAGCACCTTCCTGCTGGGAAATCGTGCAGTGCTGGAACCTAGTAATTAGTTTAATGCTCAGAGCTTGATGCTGAACGGTGGGTGCTAATCTCCACTCTACAATTAATCTCACAGATTTATCAGTGCCTCTGGGATGAAGGACTAAGCCTGTGGGTTACATTCATCTGTCCCTGAAGAAAGAGATGGTGTTTCAACCAGAAAGAGCCCTGTTTCCTATTATGGTCCTTTTTTTACTTGGTGATCTGTGTTGGAGATATATACTTAAAGGACAACAGAGAGAGGGAAAATCCCTCCCTTCATCCAACCATGTTAAATTTCACCTCCCTGTTGCCTCTTTTCTTTTCTGTAACCCATCATTTGGATATCTGGGTAGGGATTTTGTACTGCTCTCCACTGAAATAGCTACAGCAGTCAGTGGGTTTGCTGTGCATACTCAAGCTTTGTGCCTGATGTGAGGGGTCTCAAAATTATTTCTTGCATTGCTGGTGTGAATCAGGCATCACAGCAGCCAAAGAACAGTGATTCTTCCACTTGGCAGCAGAACTGAAAAATTAGGTGGTCTAAAAAATCAGCTTGCACAAAACATGGATTCTCCTGTGAACCCAAGGTCCTCTGAAAAATTTAATTTTACATCCAGCCAAAGCACTTGCCTTAAGTCCTGTCAAAATATTTTCAGTTATTTTAGGTGCTCAGTATTATTTTACAGAAGTATGTCAAATTTCAAACAAAAATTTTGGTTTTGAATGAAAAGTTGGAAAAATGAAAGCAAATGACTCTGTCCTTTCAGGAACGCAAAATCCTCTTGAAAAATTCTCACAGAATTTCCTCTTGTCCATGACTACATGTAGATTTTGACTGGATTTGTAGATTTTGACCTGATTTTACAAATGGTTTTGGTTTATTTCAGACTGCTTTTTAGCATTTTAATCAAACATTTCTGTCCAGGTCTATTAATAAATACAAAAATATCTTTCTCATCAGGACTCCTTCATTAACATCTTATTTTCTGTCTTAATTTCAATTGTCACCACCTCAAATTTTCTGGTTTATGGTCCTGTGCTCTTTCACCAAATAGCCTACAAGATGATCACTGCTGAGGTTTCCTTGCAATGAATGGGTTTTCCTTAGGTTTGACCTGCACTTTACAGGAACAAAATGAGGTGTGTAAAGTCCAACATCTGCCCACCAAGACACCTGGGGTTATGCTGGCACTGGGGTTTAAGACCTGTCCCAGCACCTGGATAAATAATTAATTAATGGGGCATTGAGACAGGCAGGAATGGAGTTTCTGCTGCAGACTTAAGCAAATTTCCCTTATTTGTTTAAAGCATAAGTACTCTGGGAAGAGGGATCTCAGAAAACATGGCAGTGCTTTTCTTTGCCCAGCTTGCCCTAATGCACATTGGTGTTTTCTGGGGAAGCTCTACAGAAAGAGACAATGGAAGTGTGTACATGGAACCTGCAGCTGTTTTAGGGTTACCAAGGGCAGCAGTTCCCAAAGCAAATACCCAAGAGAGTCCTGAGGCATGTGCTTCCTGTCTCTGCCTCTGCTGGTGTGGTTCCTTCCTGGGTTTTTGGCCTCTGGCTGCAACCAGTGATGGAGATGCAGGGTCACCCCAGTCAAGGGGGAAGGACTTCACACTGACACATGGCAGGTCTGGATTAGAAATCAGGAAGAAATTCTTCCCTGTGAGGGTGATGAGGCACTGGCACAGATTGCCCAGAGCAGCTGTGGATGCCTCATCCCTCAAAGTGTTCAAGGCAGGTTGCTTGGGGCTTTAGGCAGCATGACCAAGTGGGAGGTGTCCCTGCTCATGGCAGGGAGGTTGGAATTAGGTGATCTTCAAGGTCCCTTCCAACCTAAACCATTCTAAGATTCTATGATACTAATATTGTGAAGGAGATAGACTGAAACAAGATGTAATTCACTGACTGACTGGTTAGCAAAATTTTGCCTATGACTTCTTACTACTACAATCTTTGTTTAGCTTCTCTCCCTCTTAATTTCCAGGTAACTGTGAACCCTTCTCTGCAGGGAGGACCAGAGGTGGGGGTAGAGGAGCATTTGGCTGAGGTTCTGCTGTGAGTGGAAGCTGCATCTGATGGTGCTGAGGTTGAGCAGTGACTGGTTGAGGAGTTTGTGGCTGCTTAAAAGGAGCCCCAGAGTTCAGAGCAGATGTAAGACAAATTTTGCTGTATTTCCAGCAAAATCAAGACTTGGGTGCTTGTAACAGGCTTGGAGTTCTTCCTTTGATCAGCAGGAATTACAGAGACTAACCTCCATCAAGCTCCTCCTTACTGGAGCTAAGGCACGTCACACACTAACAGATTTGCTCACACATTGTTTCAGGTTGCTGCAGAGAAAAAATGTCCTACATTTTCTTTACAAGAGCATCAAGAAAGTTCCCCAACCCTTTGATAGGGGGAGGGTGGGAGAGGAAGAAGAGGGAAAGGGAAAGAAGAGGGAGGGGAAGGAAACAGTTGGATTGAGTGTGAGCATTGCTGTTCCAGGGGAAGCTGTTCTCAGGGATATTAAGAGGAAATTTACTTTTATTAACTGTTCTTCTCAGAAAAAATGGATAAATAGGACCTCAGGTGCATCATTAGATGACAGGATAGTTCATAAAATAAGTGGCTGGCACAGAGCTACTTTTCTAACATCTTAACAAGGATAGGCAGAAATAGGCTGGGGGGCCAGAACAGATCTTTGATGCTGTTGTGTATATTTATTATTTATTCTTCTGGCACAAATATAGCATCAAAGAATATCAAAACCAAAAAAGCCCATAAGCTGCTGTCACTGGATTAGTCCTACATCTCTGTAACCATGGCATCATGTAGTAAAGACAAGGAAAATCAGCAACAATGGGAAAAAAAACACCCAGCATTTATGACACTTGTGAGGGTGATGCAGACTTCCTCACTCTAGTGAGGATGCACCAGAAGGGATAAGAAAATCTGGGAGCATCTTGCTAGGCTGGGCATCTGTGAAGCTTGGCCATGGTGGAAAATGCCACAAAACAATGGAATTGCTCCCTTGTGTGTAAGCCTATGCGATACAAATAGAGGATAGAGGGTGGATCCTCCCCTAAAACACTCTGCTGCCCTTCCAGGTCACCTCAAGCCCCACAGAATAATGAGGATGGCACCAGTGCCTGCCTGTGGCCAAGAATGGAAATGGCTGCTCCATCTCAGCACCATGATTGATGCTCTCCATGACTGAGACCTGCTGGTGTTGATCTCTGGGGATGTGGCACTGCCAGTCCTCACCCTCCATCTCTCAGGTTCATCCCATTTCAGTGCATTCCTTCCTTCCCCTCTGTGCTCCCTCTCTCTTTGTGCCACCCTCTCCTGGGTCTGCAAGTCCTGCAGCTGCTGCAGTGGGAAGCCCTCCCTGGTGGCTGTACAGAGCAGAGGACTGTGCTGACACGAGTAGCAAGGCACAAGATTAACACTGTACTGATTATTTCTTGGAAAATTATACATATTCACTTTTTTCTGGAATACTTTGGCTGGACTGGAAATATTTCAAGTACCATCCAGGGATTAGGGAGTTTCTTTTAATCTGCTTTTGTTTTGTTTCTTTTTTTACATCTTTGCAGAAAAAGGAGTAAAAGCCTACTCCAAAATGTCCTCCATGGAGGGATTGGGATTTGGCAGTGTCATGCAGGGATGCCAGTGGATAATGGGATGTGAGAACAGTACAGCCTGACTGCCTCCCAGAGCCCCTTTGCAGAAGGGGTCAGACTTCTCCCACAGACAGATTTGGGGCAGGAGTAACCAGCATTCTCCAGCCATCCAGCTGGGAGCAAAGCTCAGGCTCAGGGTCTGTTTGTGCTGCCCTGGACTTGCCCAGCAGCACAGAGCAGAACTGCCAACAAAACCTTGGAGCAGAGATTTTCACAGCTGCCCAATGGGTCTAGAAATCTGATTTCTTCTAGAATAAGCAGCCCAGGCCTATAGCCACCATGTACATCTCAGCAGCAGAGTGCAGAGTGGGTCCCTCCATGGCACGGCCAATTAATGGAAAGTGGGAAACCCCAAGAAATCCAAATGTCTGTGATTCCTAGCTCCTCTCTATCTTCCCTTCTTGGTTACTTTGGCTTTTTCTCTCCTGGCAAGCCTCTCTGCCCGGCACTACTGCAGCTCTGCCTGCCTGCAGCCATCCCAGCCCCAGGAACAGCCCTGCCTGTGCAGCACTCTCTGGAGATGCCATTTCTCTCGCAGGCATTCAGCCCATGGTGCACTGCAAAAAAACATCCCCAGCGGAGTGAACGATGCCAGTAAGACTCTTGCCTTCCCTCCACCTCCCAGGGCTACTTTCTGCCTTGGCTACGAGCCTGCTGCATCTTTGTGTGGTTAATAAAAATAACCTAAAAGTACTCGGGAGCAGACAGAGCAATCCCAGAGACTCCAAACATCTAAGGGGCTTTGTTTCCAAGGCAACATCTTGTCTCCTAGCTGCAAAAGGCCACGGGAATGAAGGCAGCCTATGGAAAATGAATAGCTAAATGACAACAACAACAAAAAAATCTGCTGGGGAGCCTTTCAGAGAGGGAGGGGTATTCGTAGGGGGGGCAGGAAAGAGTGAAGCTGAGCAAGCCAGGAGTAGCTGTACAGAGCATGCAAAAGGACAGGGTGCAATTTATCTCATGAGAAGCTCAGTCCTGCCCCCATTGAAATGCAGAGCACCACTTCCACAGACTTAATGGGAGCAGGGGAGCTTGCACAAATCAGCTATTCTTTTCTTTCCCCCCTTTTTTAAGCTACAGTGTTTGAAGATTTGAGCTAGTTAAAAATAATCTATTGTCCAAGGCAGAGACTTCCCCGGTCCCAGGAGCTCCCCAGCTAGGGTTGCAGCTCACTATTGATTTTGGCCACCCCAGTTTCCCACTGCCAGAGCTGCCTCCTCCCTCCACGGCCCAGGGCAGTGAGGCAGATGGGAGGTGCCAGAGCACCAGAGCATCCCTCCAGCTCTTCCAGGAAAGAAACACGTTTTCACCCATTTTCCAAGGTTTCCAGAGCTGTGCAGTGTGTTAATATCTGTGTGCAGTCAGTTCTTTTGCTATGGCTGCAAGGGTGGCTTTGCCTGGATAGCAGACTTGGAGCACCAGGCATGGGAAAAGCACAGACCCCTCTGCCCCCCATGTCCCACCTGTGACACCCACCCTGCCTTGATGAGGGCAGGCAGGCAGGCAAGTCTGGGGCTCCCCCGTGGTGCATCTGTTGTGCAAGCTGCCCTTACGTAAGTGACTGCTGCAGTCAAATGCCCCCGGGATCATTTATGGGATTGATATCAGACAGGGAGGGGAGAGGCTCCCCAGTGCCAGCCGAGACGCCTCTCTGCAGATGCACTGCTCCTGTCTTTCCTCTCCCTCGTGTCTCGTGGGAATGCCTAAAAGCTGAGCATCATGATGCCAAGTGAGCTGCCAGAGCTTTTCCTCTGTGTCCCAGGAGGAGGCACGGATGCCCTGGGAACATGACAGGCATGGGGTCAGGAGCTCCTCGGAGCTGGCTCTCAGCTCCTCAGCAGCACAACCTACACAGAGCTCCACCATGCCTGAAGTGGGCTCCCGACACAGTGAGGGGAGGAGGAGGCAGCCTGGGCATTTCCCCGGGGTGGCCAGGAGGGATTTAGGGTATGTTAGGGTGTGTTGGTGCTGGTCTCTGCCCTGGAATGGAGTCAGCCTTGGGCTCAAGCTCTCCCTCTCCTTTTCCTCAGAGACTCTTTGGGATGATGAACAACTCAGCCATTGATGTCTTGCCTGATGTTAAGACATTTTATTTAACTAATGTCTTTTCTTTGTACCTTCTTTCAATCAATACCATGTGAGCAAGAGGTTCCCAGAGGGAGAGCTGATGGGAAATGCTCACCTCACACTTTTTTTTTTTCACACTCTCTGCTGTGGGCAGAGCCAATCCATCCACATGGATGGATGACTGCTATTTATTATTCATCTTGGTATGCGGAGCAGAGCCTCTGTCTGAGCAAGTTTTGAGATTATGAGGTTTGCTTCTCACTCCTCCTCCTTGAAATGGTTTTAAATTTAGCTTAACTTCAGGGAATTCCTCTGAAATTGCCCTGGAGAAGCAAGACTGGAATTTGGTCCCTATAGCTCTGCCCAGAGCTGGAGGGCTGCCATGGGAAGCCTGCATGCAGGGAAGTNCAGAGCTTTTCCTCTGTGTCCCAGGAGGAGGCACGGATGCCCTGGGAACATGACAGGCATGGGGTCAGGAGCTCCTCGGAGCTGGCTCTCAGCTCCTCAGCAGCACAACCTACACAGAGCTCCACCATGCCTGAAGTGGGCTCCCGACACAGTGAGGGGAGGAGGAGGCAGCCTGGGCATTTCCCCGGGGTGGCCAGGAGGGATTTAGGGTATGTTAGGGTGGGTTGGTGCTGGTCTCTGCCCTGGAATGGAGTCAGCCTTGGGCTCAAGCTCTCCCTCTCCTTTTCCTCAGAGACTCTTTGGGATGATGAACAACTCAGCCATTGATGTCTTGCCTGATGTTAAGACATTTTATTTAACTAATGTCTTTTCTTTGTACCTTCTTTCAATCAATACCATGTGAGCAAGAGGTTCCCAGAGGGAGAGCTGATGGGAAATGCTCACCTCACACTTTTTTTTTTTCACACTCTCTGCTGTGGGCAGAGCCAATCCATCCACATGGATGGATGACTGCTATTTATTATTCATCTTGGTATGCGGAGCAGAGCCTCTGTCTGAGCAAGTTTTGAGATTATGAGGTTTGCTTCTCACTCCTCCTCCTTGAAATGGTTTTAAATTTAGCTTAACTTCAGGGAATTCCTCTGAAATTGCCCTGGAGAAGCAAGACTGGAATTTGGTCCCTATAGCTCTGCCCAGAGCTGGAGGGCTGCCATGGGAAGCCTGCATGCAGGGAAGTAGAGCTGGCCTGTCTGCTGTCACCGCCTCTCCCGACGGGCAGTGGAGGAGTGTCACCCTCCCTGTCTCCTGGAGAGCACTCAGGTACATGCAGGGCAGGGCCAGGAGGCACAGGCTGCTGGAAAAGTGGGGGACAACCAGTCTGACCTGTTCCCCCTCTTCCCAGAGGACATTCAGTGGGGAAAAACTCGGGTGACAGGCAGCTCCTGGGGCTCGAGGATGGACCAGTGGGAATGAGACTTGAGTTAAGAATCAGGAGAGCATGGGACTTTGGATGTTTGTATCAAAACCACCACAGCCATTTTACCTTCTTGTCCCCATTTCATCCTTCTTGCAAGTACCCACTGAGAGTACTGTGCATTTGATAATTTTCTATCCTAAACTCCTTTGCCATGTTCCTGGATCACCTTCCACTGCCGTAACTTTCATCCCTACATGGCTGAACTTCACTTCCACGTGAAATGATTCCTACAGATCACATCGAGTTTTCACTTGCAAATACTCCTGGTCCACTTTCAAGGCATCACCCCCACCTAACCATGACATAAATGGTGTGGTACTCTCTGCACAACTGGCTGTCAAAACAGTTCAAAATATTAATACAGGAGTTGGGATTTTCCAAGGCACTTGGTATTGACCTAACCTGATTCACACTGGGCTTGACTGTAAATTGCTAGCAACAGGGAACAATGAATGTTCCTGAAAATCCCATCGCTTGGACATAATGATAGAGAAAATAGACTTTGCAGGATACATTATTATTGGCTTGTTAAAAATTCTCACCTAGAAGTCTAAAAATGCATCTGCTCAGGTCATTAACAGCATTTGCATGGACAGTCTTGTAATTATGTCTGAATGAATAAATAGTATTGATTTATACTATAATAAATTTATAGTATAAATTAGAGCTAAAATACAGTCAGCAATTGTCTCATGTGTTGGTTCTTCAGGAGGTCTGAACAGGGAACAATACCTGTTACCCTTGTCCTAACATGGACAGGTGATAAGCATCTGTTGAGCAGTCCAACCCCCTCCTAAAAACCTGCCTGCCCCTTCATTTTCTGTGCCACCCTTCTGCTTCAGGTGGCTTAGCTCACTGGCTTGGGCTTGACAGACACACACACACACTTAGGCTGGCTTCCAGACCCTCAACCGGGGATAGACAATACACGCTTACATCTCCTCCACAGATAAAAACTATCAAGCTTTCAATTTGTCTTTGAGCTGATATCTTCAGAGTAATAGGTCAAGCTGGAAATGCATTTCCAACCCATGTCTGCCTACCAGAAGCAAGCTCTCCTTCGCTCCTTGCCGCTCCTTGTGAGCCACAGCACTCAGTAATGAGGCCATTGATGGAGCAGTGGTATGTTCTTTTGTCCCTGCCAAAACCCTGCTCCCTCCTATTCAACTCAACAAGATGTGAAGCCCTGGTGCTGCCAAGTGTCTTTTCAGCTGCCAAAGGAAAAGGAGCTAATCAAACGAGGAAAAGAGCCCAAGTACCAGGCTCCATTCCCAGCTCAAAGCCCGTGGATACAATACCCACCAGCTGGACCGGTCGGCTCCGAGCAGCTCCTGTTCTGCCCGTCCTGGGGTGAGAGCCGTGGGCTCTGCTGCTCCCGGTCCACATTACTGCTGCCTCAGTTAGCCCACATCAGAAAGCTGCTGCATTGAGCCCTCTCAAGGCACACCAGAGCCTGTACTTGTTAGTCCTTTATTTTTTTTTTAATTCTGTTCAGCAATGCCAGCTTCCTATCTCTCCCCTCCTTATTTCCCACACAAGGAGAAAAGCCTCCTGCTGTGCCTTTCATGTCCCTCGGCCTGTCAGTGGACACTACCCTTGAAGTCATCTTTTTGGCCTCTGTTTCAAACCCTGCAACTCAAACATTTTCTGTGTAAGAAACGAGAGGAGGCTGTTGGTTTTCAGTATCAATATTTGAAGCATTATATGGTCGTTCTCCTGTAGTGCTGCTCGGTCAGTGCTGCTCACAGAACTGGCTGGGCAGTGGCCGTCAGCCAGCACCGCTGTGTTGGTTCTGCTGCTGCTCCACAACAAGTTACACAGATGAGGATGGGGTTTGTTTTTGGCTGCATCCTGATCTGCTTCTCCACAACATTCTTCCATCTCTTCGTTTTTAGCACTGACATTAAGTATTTAGAGCATAAAATGACTAATTTGCCTCTGCAGCCGCTATGTTTTGAGGCCATTTGGGAATCGCTGAAGTTATTTGCCACCTACAGCCCAGTGAGTTTTATACAGGGATCATACATTTCCATACTACTTCTTCCTTCCAACTGCTTATTTACCACGGAGCCACCACTGTGACAATGACTGGGGGGCAGCTGCTGTTGAGGTTAAACATAGAGGTTACTGAACAGCCTGCTTACCACGCACAACAGTTTAGGATGAGAGGTGAAAATGCCGCTTTGCCAAATGAATAACACCAAGTTATCTGTTTCAGCTGGAGCTGCTCCAGTGCTTTTGGCATTTCTAGAGCTGATGGACACTGCAAAGAATATTTAAGGAGACAAAAAGTAATCTGCACGCTTTGGAGGTTGGCCACAGTATTGCTGTAAATGCCTCTCTGCTCTTGTAAAAAATGCCACAGGCCCTTCAAAGGTCACGGGTGCTCAGCTGCTTGGGGTCACATCTCTCCTGCCAACACTGGGCCCCTCACAGTGAAAGGAGAAGCAGGCCAGCTCTGAGGTGGAGAAGGATGCAGCGTGCTCGGCAGCCCTGCATCCCTCCTCCGATGCTTTCCTCTCACTGGAAAGCCTGCCTGAACAATCTCTCCTTGGGTGCACTGATCTTGGCTTGGCCAGAGTCACTGGGGGAAGCCTTAGCACTGCCATTCCAAACAATCCCAGGCTGGTGATGTCACTGACACAGCGTTCATGAGACAGAGACCAGTGCCACAGGGCTGAGCTGGTGAGCAGCACAGTGCTCCCCAAACACAGCCGTGGTAGATACACATGGGGCTGGTCAGTGTCAGCAGTGGTGCTGGTGCCATATCACAGAGGGGTCAGCAAAGCCACTCCTGATGGGCCTGCGACTCCTCATGCTGAACCCAGTCTTATGGCTGGCCTGTATGCCACTCATCCACAGCACTGAAGTGCTGGGTCTTTGATGACCTTGCCCTACTGCGATGTGAAGTGGCACAGGAGCTTTCCAGCAGCTTTGCTCCCAGCCTCAACATGGGAGGTCAAGTTGGGGACTTGTCACTTGTGGGCCCATGCTCCTTTCCATCACAGCCCATGATCCGCACATTGCAGACAGGGCCTTGCCACCTGTGTTTTGGCTCATTTTTAGCTCCAGGAAAACCTCTTCTGCTCTCTGGCTGGGCTAGGCATAGCCTGGCTGCATCTGTAGTTAATGCCTGCTGAGGGCTCAAGACATGAGCCTGTGGCCTTTCTCTAGAGGCTTAGCTAAAGGGTGTGGTGAGTCTTGCCTTCAAAACTCACATGTGAGCTCTGCATATTGCTGGATTAGGGATAACAAACTCCTAAGGAATGGTGTTTTGCAGGGAACATTCTACTGAACTGCCGTGTCAGGTGCTGGTGCTCTTCTCTGTCTGACATGTGTACCCTGGCAAAGCTTTGCTTGCTCCATGGGAGTGCTGTCTCCTCACCTTTATCTATCTACCTCCACCTGCCCCTCCTTAACCAAACCAGAGTTTGTGTGATATGGTATCTTACCTGCTTTCACTGCACCCCAGCAAGTTTTCTTTCTCTTCTTCATTTCTATGAGAATCTGTACAAAGCCTGCTCCAGCATTAGGGCCTTGTCAAACAAGTGGGTCACACACCCATGCATGACCTACCCCACCAAACTTTCCATCCCACTGCTCCAGGCCAGCCTGATGGACTCATAGCCTTACAAGCTTTTCCATTTTAATGTGAATGGTCCTCATCCCCCAGCTGGGGTAATGAACACTGGTGGGAATTTTCTGTGTTCGTAAATATTTCCCTGCTACTGTGAAGAGGCTGTTTTCCCCGTTCTTCATATGAGATGAAGATGGCTGCTCTGCCAGCTCACCATGTAAATTTAATAGCATTCCAAAACCTCTGTCCTACATAAATATGAATGTATTTCATCCAAGAGGAACCTGTTATTGAAGGAGCTGCATTGCTAAATCATTCAGAAGGTTATTGTTTGAAGCACTTGCAGTCAACGGTGTCTTGGCGATTACAGCTCAAAAAAGGAGGGAGGGTGGAGGAAAAGAATGAGTGGGGATCATGGAAACCTCTTTAAATGAGGGAGCTTATGTACTGAGATCATCAAGGTATAAGCAGGGCATTGCCAACCAGCAGGTCTGGCCCCAGGAGGATGGGCCAGCTGCAAGCAGCTCTACAAATTATTCACTGGCAATTGCTTTCTTGCTGCTGCCCTGACTTATTTACACTCCAAAAGATTTCTGAAGTGTGTTTATTTAAGAAAGATAAATCCAGAGGCTCTGGAAGGGGAGAGGAGCTTTCCAAAGGAATCAGGCCCTGGCATGACACAATTCATTTCACTCATTAACCCCTCCTCACAAGGAACACACTAAGTGCTTATGCATTATGCATCATCAGGAAATTCTGATTTGATGGAGACTGAAGGTTAAAAGGCATTTCTGTGCTTTTCCTTACTCCTTATTGTCATGCTGGAAGATGGAAAGATATTGTGGAGGTGGGGAAAATTGGGGGAGTGAGAGCCCCTGTACCCTGACACTGAGTGCCACAGTGCAGATGGGAAAAACTTCACAGTTGCTGAAGGACATGTGTTCCCCTGACGTTTCTGTCTCTTACTGAATTCAAACATTTCCACCCCCTTTAGTAAATTCTCTACTTTCTCTGAACAGTTTTGTGTCATCAGTACACAAACCCACCCAGATCCTCACCTTCAGCTCTGTTGAGAAACACAGTTCTGGGTACTGCAAGAACTTGGAGGAGGCACAAGGTCCAAACAGAGACCTTGTTCAGGCACTGCACCTTCCTAAGTTTGTAAACCAGCAGCTGGCAGACTTCAGAGTTTCTAAGCTGATTTCAGTCATTTAATTGATGATGCAACTGTAGATAACTATGTCTCTATCCTTTACTTTTTATTGATTCATCTGTTCCTCAAGCAAATGTTTAAAATTAATTTGCTTTTTTACACCTGCAAGTTGAAAGTGTTGTATTTTAATATGTCAGTCCAATCTTTTGGAGGGCACAATTAGGCAGATGTTTGTGTGCCCATAACGAGCTGGGTGCATGCCACAG
Source organism: Notiomystis cincta (assembly GCA_013398075.1). NCBI lineage: Eukaryota > Metazoa > Chordata > Aves > Passeriformes > Notiomystidae > Notiomystis > Notiomystis cincta. The sequence goes on along the minus strand of VZRX01003987.1, from coordinate 275,105 downwards.
GTAGCTGTAAGGGATAAAAGCCTTTATACCCTGCAAAAGTGCCCTTTGGGAGCATGTGCCTCACAAACAGGAACCCCCACTAGCATTTCAGAGACATCCATCAGGGCTATCATTCTCGTGGTTCTGGTGCAAGGCATCTCAGACTGATGCCTGGAGCAGCCCAGGTCTCTTGGGTTACCATGGGATGACAATGCCATATCATTTTGCTGTTGATTGAGCTCCAGATAAGTAGTGGTTATTTTCCTGTTGCTTTGCTCCTCCACATGATGCTGTTCAGTCCTTTCTAACAGCAAAGGTTAGGACCCTGTCTTGTTTCTACTTAGGTTCAGCTGCATGTATAATTCATATGAAGTGCTCACTCCCAGTGCTGCTGCTGGAAAAGCACCTCGGACACCACTGGCCTGGCACCACTCTGGTGCTTGAACAGCACATACTCGTTTTTTCCTGAGTGAAAGATGTCTTTCAGAGTTCTGCTGAAAGTTCTGCTGAGCTGCTCAGAGTTCAGAATTTTGTTTTCTGGCAATGGGCTTTCACAGTCAGATACTCCTCATGCATTGCAACAGGATGAAGCTATTAAAAATACAATTTAATTTTGGTCTCTCTGCTGATCAGTCCAGTGGGAATTCTCACTTAATCAAACTTTAATGTTTTCCTTGTAAATTTCAGTAAAATCAGTAATTGGTCTGATAATTGAATTTTCAGATCATGTGTCAAAGGAATAATGGCATGCATGGGATAAGTAGCAGTCTGCCTCTGGAAGCCCAAACATCTGAAATGGAAAATTCTGCAGAATTTAGATAAAGATTTGAATATACTGCTGTGGAGCTAAGAATAGACCATATTATTTATATCGTCAAAGGAAGCGGCAGAAATCACAGAGATCTTCAGAGACTAAAGATGCTCAGACAGTTATGCACAGGAATTGTGCTCATGGAGCTGACGTGGAAAGTTACTGACGTCTCAGCACAGGCACACTGCTCCCAGAGGGCCCCATGGACCAGGCAGCATTTCATGCAGAAGAGAAATGCCAGGCTTTTCCCTCCTGGAAGACACACTCAGGGTATCTTCCAAGTACCTAGGCAGAGAGTGGGGAGTAATGTGCCCATGGGAAAGATGCCTTGTGCCCCACCAGGTGTGTGTCCCCTGCACTGAAGTCCCTGTGTGCTGCATTGTGTCCCAGGCTTCCAATGGAGAGCTTAATCTCAGAGATTCATTAGTGTTTTCCCACTGAGTTATTCTTGAGGTCCATTCCTTAGTAGGAGCTGATTTCTAACTAGATTGGAGAATAAATGAAACAGCTAGAGAGAAAAATTCAAAACATCCTTTCAATTAAAAATAAAATAAAATATAGCCATAACAGATGCCTGCATTTCTCTGAAGTTCACATACATTAAGAACTGTGCCCCCCTCTCCTGGGACCATGACAGCAGCACTCAGTTTTTCCCGTACTTCAGATGCTTTCAAGCTCAGAAGCATTTCCAGAAGTACAATAAATGCCTGCTTTCAGCCTTTGTTTAATTATTCTTTATTTTCTCCCAAGCATATTTCTTGTCTCTTCACTGACACTTTCCATCTTCTCCTCTAGTTCACCATCTCCCAAATTCAAGGTGACCATCTCCAGCCTTGAAAAAGATATTGGCAGAGGGGTCCTGTTTCCTCTCTCCCAGACTGTGCCTTCAGTGGCTTTGGTGAAATTGCTTCTGCTCACATTGAAATACAGGAGAGGAGAATGAGAGCCCATGATCCCACTCCTGCTGGGTCTGTGTGATACCTTCTCCCATCAAGTCAAGGCTACAGGGATGTGTGAGATGAAGGTTGGAGCGTGCCCATCTGCAGGGGCAGGAGACAGATGCTGGGTGGGAAGCCCGGCTGCAGCCTGCTCCGAGAGACTCAGGTGCCAGATGAAGGATCTGCTTTCCTGGGAGGAACAGGCAGTGCCAAGCACATGCTGCATCCAGGACTCTCCCCTGCAGAGGAGGGGAGCAGGGGCTGTTCACACACTGCCTATGTGGGTGCCTCCAGCCTCTTCAAGGAACTGCAGTCAACACTTGCAAAGAAGGTGATCACTCATCGCTCTCATCAGCTTAGGTGTGGAGGGAGAGATGATGCTCACACTAATTCAGGCTCAATGTTTTTTTCTTTTTTGACATGAGATGTCTTATATGGCTTTGCCAATCCTATGTCCACCAGAGCCAGCTGGATGCTGGGGTTTCTCCTCAGTGCCATGACGAGAACTTACACTAGTTTTTTCAAAACAAATATGCCAACAGATTTTGGCAGGTATTTCTCCCTATGCCCTGTTTAGATAGTATTAGGTTCTCTCACTTCATCAGTATCAAATGTTTGCACTAGAGTAGGGGCAAAATATCCTCTTGTGTTTTTTTCCTTAAATATTAATTTTCCTCTCACTTCCATTTATCAGCTAAGCATTGCTATTGCTATGTAGCAAAAATTAAGATATTCAAACTGTTTGAGCTTTTCACTGTCAAATATTCCAGCAGAACCTTTCCCTGAAAATGGTGGATTTTGAAAAATCTGCATTTTTAGACAGAAAATTACTTCCAGGAAAATAAATAAAATTGGATAGAGTACATGTGCTGGCATTAGCTCAGCTCCTTCCATCTCAGGGAAGGGGAGTTGTTTTAAAATTCAATCACTTGGATGTGCAGGAAAAAATGGCTCTGATTTGTTTTGATGATTAAAATGTCCAAAAATATCAGTTTTCTGTCCATCATTCAGAGAGTGTTTATGTCAGACAGCAAGATGAAGGAAAGTTTATCCTTGAACAGTAACAGAAGACCAAGAGACTGTCTCCCTCCAGCTGCCAAGGACCACTTGCCACTGCAGGCCTTGGTGGTCATTTCCACACTACAACCAACCACTGTGTCAAGGTTAAAGGCTTACAGAGTTGTGAACACATTCATCTGCAGACACAGAAATCTGTAGGTAATTCCTTATTAATAGCTCCTACTGCTGTAAAGACCAGGAATTCTGTGCTACCTGATCCATCAGGCAGGTTTTGCTGACAGGACTTGAGTAGCAAAAGTGCTCTCACCCTGATGGTGAACACCCTCAAGTACCACTGAGGGGTTTTGCTGTGGGGATAGGAAGCAATGCCTGGCTTCATCCTTCAGCATTACATTGATGATGTTATCTACATGTTACTGGGAAGAAAACATGGTTCATCTACTGCATTTCAAGCGTGAGATGGGCAAAGAGAAGGGGCTCTGTAGTGGTTTAACAGTTCACAGCATCCTTGAAGGGTGACAGCCATGTTATAGGGCCAGGAGAGCTCTTGGGCTGCTCAGCTTCCCTGGTCCCTGTTGGTACTAGGCATTGTGGGAATAAAAGAAAGGGTGGTAGTGTAGTTCTGAGATGTACATGGTGTGACTGTGAGATTGGCAGCCCCTTCTTCTCAAAGATGCTGATGAAAACGTAGCCTGAGAGGAATTTTCAAAAGGTAGGTAAAGCTATGGAGAAGTAGGTGGTTTGCAAGCAATGACGAAGAAGTGGTGAAGGGAAAGGGTGCTCTCAACAGCAAATTATTTCCAGAGTCATAATGTGTGTGATCACACCCTGGGCAGCATCAGGGATGTGTCTTTACCCAGAGCCAGCTCTTCCCCCATGCAGTTCACACAGCAACCGTGCTTTTCCAAGAAAATGTCAGGGGAACATACTGCTGTGATGGCCTAAGCTGCATTCATTCCTCATGCATTCCTGGGGAGCCTGGTACAGATAAGCCTTCCTAAGTTAGCAGGCAGCACACACCCAGGGGAGCACTGCTGCTCTTCCATGGGGCACACAGAGCCAGGCTCAGCGGCTGCCACACAAACACACCTCACACGAAGCCCAAGCACTCAACCCACCTCCCAGAAGCCTGCAGGCTCACTGAAGGAATAGCAATGGGAGAGGCAGATGAACAAGTGTTAACAAACTGACAGATGTTTCCAGTAGCAGCAGGTTGGCCAGAGAGGTGTGGATCCAGGAATTGTGTCTGTGGGCGAGCGCACATCAGAGGCAGAGGGGAGCAGACCCTGTGCTCACAACCAGTAACAGCTACAGCAAGTCTCAGCCTAAAGATGGTCTGTCAAAGATTTTGGGCCCAGGCTGTGGAGAAACGCTTTGTCAGGTGATTTCACAACCAGTACTTCTCATCTGCTAATGATGATTAGCAGAGCCACATACATCAAGAGACTGCTGTACTAAAAGGGCTTTTGCTCTGAGGGACTGACGAGTGCAGGATTCTGAAGGGCTGAGCAGATGCAAGGAAAGCACCTCTCTGTTGTTGTCTCAGGTAAGTCAAGGGCTCTGTGCTCTGCAGAGGATACATCATGTTCAAATGTAGCAATTAGGGCTTCTGTTAGAAAATCCATACTCTGCTTTAAGGGACTTCTGACAAGCAATAACAGGAGATCAGCAGAGTACAGAGGGGCTCTGAAACTCCTGACAGCAGAGTTATTCTCTTTAAGATGAAGCTGTTGATAGGCAATCAAGCTAAAAGTTGGCAAGATACAGCTGATGTCTTCTTCTTCCCTTCATTCTCATCCTTCTCTTCTAACCCTTTTAGCTTCTAACTGCACGCAACAGATGCTCTAAAACAGTCACATCTCTAAATCCAGAGAGGAAAAACTGCCCATTTTTAAAGGGTTACCCAAGTTATCTGCCCCTGGTCAGTTCTGTCTGGAATCTGACTGCTCCTCTCCAGTCACCTGTTTGTCTGGAGGAAGCTTTGTGTCCTCTGAGCACAGAAGGGCCCAAGTCATGGCTTTGAGACTAAGAATCTAAGTTGTACACACTTTTCTTTGGGAAAGAAACAAGCGCAATCACCTTCACAATAAAGGCTTTTCTGGGCTCTGGCTCAACTGCTTGGGCGTTGCAGCAGTGTAGGAGGAACTCCTGGTTTTAGGGTTCCTGCAACTGAGAGCAGTCAGGAGCTCAGCCACGGAGGAGAGGGAAGCCCAAGAAGTGTGAAATCTAAGCCCTCGTATTGCTTTTTTAGAAGTTCCTAAAGAAGTGGAAAATAGCAAACTGTACCATATACTTGGAAGTTTGACCCTTGGGAACTCCTCTGACTTTGACTTCTAAACACCTTTTTACCTCTTTGCAGCTTGTTTTTGCTCTTATTTATATTATTCAGATCCTGCTTTGTGTATGTGCTGTTTTCCTGCTCACCTTCTAACGTGAAGCTGCCTTGCCACCCTAAGGCTGTTCAGCAACCCACTGGTCAGATCCAGCCACAAAACCTCTCCATCACACAACCCCATGGTGGTGCCCAGTGTGCCAAAGGTAAGTGCCACAGGGAGCGTGCAGGAGCAGCAGATTTCAATCTGCTGTGTCCTAACTTCAGGCATTGTACAGTCTGAAAGCCCTCTTTACTCACTTAAGCTTAATTGCACAAACCATAAAAGCTTCCACCCCTGCTCAGTGGCAGCTCTAGAACTGACTGACCCAAACCCTAAGTGCTCCCCAGCCCTTCCAGTGACACAGAAGAACAGGGGATTTGGATTCAGGTATCGGAAGTTCACAGCTGGCAAAACATAAAAGCTTGTAACTTTTAAAGTCTAATGGGCTGCTCTCTTTCAGTGCCTGTGTATGAAGGGTGTGAGGCTTGTTGCTTGTTGTTACTGAGTCACTGGGATGCAGAACTTGGACTGAAACACTGGGAAAGTTCACAGCTCCAAACTGACCTGACCCCTACGACTCAGGGGATGCCTGGGTAAGCACTATATGAAATGTAACTTTAAGGTCAGGTTCAGAACCTTAAGATTCCAGCACTGTGAGAAATAACTTGAAAGAGCTTGGAGGAGTAACTTGCAAGAGTTTAGAGGACTAATAGGAAGTAGAGACTTAGCTAAAAGACACCCAGCATCTTTGAAGGCAGGAGAATCTCAAGATGTGGCAACTGAATGGGCAAATATTGCAACAGCCTCACATACTCAGAGATTTTCCCAGCCACCACCTGGCAGGTGGGTTTGGAGACATTAGCAGTGACTCTGTGGACCACCAAAATGGAACATTCTGTGAGAGAGAACTTACAGGGACAGATATCCCTGAGGTGCTTCAAACTTCGTTTCAAATTCCCCAGGTAGTACAGCAAAGGCAGGGAGTAAAGGAGCAAAGGGAGTGGTAAAGTTGAGAGATGTGAAGGACAAAAGGCAGAAAGAAGGATACAAACCCAAGACAAATAAATAGAGAATACTATCTCACTTCTGAGTTTTCTTCAGTGTATGGAGCATACTCTGCTGGACTTTTTCTTTCCCTGCCAGCCTGGCATAAGCCCAAATTAAAACTAAAGCATATTTTTCACAATGCAGGTTTTTCCCCCTTGATCTCATCCCGTTACTGGTATTGGACAAGGGTAACTAATATAATCAAGAAAGTATGCACTAGAGTGAAGGCTGGAGTAAAGATGAGGAAAGCAAAGGTTATGGGAGGTGGGAATGGTCATTGGATACTTGGACAGCTTGACATGATTGACCTCACGGGGAAGAAAAACCTAGAAGAGAAGCTATAGGGAGCTGAGGGAAAAGAAATAGCAAAGGAGGTTTGTTGTCTGCTTGCCCACATGCCCAACATTAGGTGAAAACACAGAAATTGAGAATGCATACCTCACTATTGGTTACGGGTCAGGCTGTCACCTCACGTTAAATCATCCTACTCAACAAGCAAAATCTCTTGCTGGGTAACTTTTCCCCACATGCTCAATTTTCCTTCTATCAATTTTTCCTACAACAGTAACTTTCTGCTTGAGGAAAAAGCTGTTATTTATGATTACACTTCCAAATGCCAAAGTTCCCCAAGAATCAAAACAGACTTGTGATTACCTGACAAGTATACTATTTTAAAATCTCTTGCAGCAAAAAAAAAATCAATGGTTAGGCAAAAGTATACATAAATAGCAGTCCACTTGGTGTCATTATTCCAAATACAAAAAACATTTGGGGACCTCTTTTATGTGCTGAATATTTCATTCAGTCCTGCAGTGCAGTGACTCCCAAAACCTTCTCAAGCTGAGCTCCGCTTTTGAGGCTCTAATTTGCTGTTGCCATGACATTGTTAATGTCTGAATTGCTTTTTTTAACCACTTTTTTCCTTTTTTTCAATCTCTTGCAGAGGCATTTTGAAATAGTGGGCATGAGCTGATCTTGTGGAACAGCCTGCATGTCCTCAAAAATAACAGAAGAGTGTTCGTTTTTTACAAGCTTTTTGGCTGATAGAGTCCTGATGGATGGATAATTACAATCCTGACGGATGATAGCTTTTTAATTGGAGAAACCACAATGAACATATCTGACCTAATTGAGATCATTTTGGCTTTGGTGGGGGAGGGAAGAAAGATGGAGGGCTATTTCACCTCTCTTTTTTCTTAAATAGTGAAAATCAGAAAAAAAAATGTTACTAAAAAGAAGAAACATCCTTGTTCTCTTATGCTTAATCAGGCTTCCAGAGTGAGTAGAATGTATAGGATCACATTAAGTTTCTCAGCAGTGAGTTTATCAACATACTTGCTTCCCAGATCCAAATGAGAAGGGCGAAATCTCTGTCAAGGTCAACCTTAGCAGAATTGCATTACTTGCTCAGGAACATTTTTTGCAGGAAATGTGCTTCCTTTAATGGGGTAATACCTTCCAATTGCCAGGCTTCTTAATAATACAGAGCATTTGCTGTTCCAAGGGTTTAAAGAGGAGGTTTTTGGTTGTTCTGAAGAATAGGTCAGCTCAGCTCAGCCTCCCTGGGCTTTGAGTCTTCCCTGTCTCTGATCAGCTGACCTGGATGTGCCCATCCTGCAGCCTGTCCCTTTGAGACTCGGATGGCAGCAAACGCTCCCATTTCACCTGAAACAGCAGCTACCCCAGACTGGCAAATACCCCTCTGCCCCCTGGCAGGGCAAGGAGATGGAGCCCAGGCTGTCTCTGCCACTTTCTTGAGGGGCAGATCTCAAGAGCCTTCTGAGCCTAAAGGTGAAGTGACCCATCTGAGGTCACCTGCTGTCAGCTCCTCCCAGCAAATGCGTCCAGTACTAGTCCCAATTCCTGTTCCAGCATGAGCCTGAGATGGACTCCAAAGAGGAAAAGTGAGAGACAATCTTCAGTCATCAGTATTTTGCCTTTGGAGTATGTCTCTGATTACCAAGGCTTGAGAAATGGGAAATGTTTAATGAGGGCCCAAACTTTAAAAAAAATACCAAGCTTAACAGAATGAACAGCATATTCTTAGTTATATAATTTAATTTCAGGTGTTCCTGTGAGGAGCAGGATGTTGGATGTGATGAGCCTTATGGGTTCCTTCCAGCTGATACTCTGTGATTATCTGATCCTCTAAAGGCACTATTAGGATTGTAGATGAAATTTTATCAACTGTCACAACACAGAAGACAAGCAGGAGGGTGATGAGGGAGAGCTGTCCTTGGCTGTCAGATGTGGACCCTGCCAGCTCTCAGGAAGGGGCTGATACTGGGACATTGGTAGATCCCATGCCCGTGAGCTGGGCTGTACTGTAAGGCAGTGGCATGTGCAGTAGTGATGCCTCTTAATGGCACTGGTTTAAATTCTGACATATAAAGCAGAGATCCAAACCAGTTGCTCCCAAATGTTCACTCTAACAGGAGAGATAATGTTTCCTCAATACCCTGGTCAGATGTAGTTGGTATCTTTTCAGTTTGGCTGGGTGGCTCCAACCTGGGCAATTTCCTGAGCAGAGACTCCCCTCTCACCAGGGCTTTCTCAAGGCAGTGATAAAATTCCTGTTCAATGAAAGAGGAACGGGTCCACAAATGTTAGGTCTTTTGGGGCCGCACAGAATGCAAACCACTACTCCAAATCTAATAATCTCATAATGGCTCTAAATATTTCCGTGCTTCAGTCTCGGTTTTTATAGGTACATCTGAAAATAAATACTGCTCTTAGAACGCACTGACAGTGACATCTGAGTATTTCCAGGAACCTACACTATAAAAATGTCTGCCCACCACTGAAAGGAACACAGATCGACATTTCAGATAACAAACAAATGCCTTTGATTTTCTCTGTGTGCCAAGGAACACTGATATTGTCTCTGTCTCCTGGGCATTCCTCAATGTGCCTCATTAGAACGTTATGAAATGTTGCTCTATTTGTTCTGTTGTAAAATACCAAAACAAGCCCTGGGGCCAGATTGACTCCAAGGGAGCTGGATGTGCTCAGGCTGAGGATTGGCCCTGTGCATGGGGATACTCGTGCCTGGCGTGGCTGGGGCAGGGAGGGCTGGGAGAAGAGGGTGAAAAGGGAGAGGCACTCCTTTGGTATCTTTCTGCTGTTTTCTTCCAACAGCTCAGCTAAGGAAAGCCCTAACCTGGAGCTGCTGCTGTCTTTAACATAGAAGCTTGGTGAGACCAGTTTTGCTGTGTTAACACACATCTGCAGGATTTCAAAGGTTTCAATCTCCAAGAAAAAGGTGGAGGCAAAGGCAGATATAGAGCACTGTCAGAAACGGTTGTTTTTCTGAAGTTGGAACTCTTAAGCTAAACAGATAGCTGAGAATATCTGAAAATATCACAGGGACTCTACAGTCTTACAGTGTTTCTTCACTTGATGAATACCAGGAAAATGTGTTTGGTTCTTTTTTTTTGTTTTAAATAAACACTTGCAAAGAGCAAACCGGAGGTCCAAGGTTAAAACATGCATGGAAAAACTTTCTATAGCTAATTTTGCTACTGTGTTTAACAAGTCTGTGGTGTTCACACCTAGTAAGGAGTTTCTTAATGATCCGAAGTGGTTATCAGATCTGCACAGACAGGGTGAACAGTTGTACAAATGGAGTCACTTACAATACATAGAGAATCAGCCCACACCTCTTCTGCTATTCTAAATGCCAGTCTGTTAAGGGGGAATGTCTAATCCTACCCTGTTCTAATCCCATCATGTTTGCTTAACTACATTAGTCCAGTTACTCCCTAGATCTTTCCCCCTACAATGAATAATCTTGAAGCTCAAGTGGCAAAGGCCCATTTCCATTTTTAGAGATTTAAATGTCAGCCACAAACTTAGATGAAGATTGCTCTGGAGATCAACCAAATATGGACTCTTCAAAATTCAGTCCTTTCAGAAAGGTCAGAAGTGACTGGGATTGCAAAATCTCCTCTAGCCTGGCAAGCTTGCTCTGAGTTGCCATGCTTTGGACTAAGCAAGTCTTGACTTTGGACAGAGTTTCAACAGTGTCTTTTAATCCTGGTATTTCAGACGTCATTGATGGTATGTTGTCATGTGGACTCACATCAGCTTGATGTACAAATCAAAGTGGTGCATAATTGCTGGCTTCAAACCCTTAAAGAGTTTGCCCTGCGTGATATAGTTAATACAAAACTTGAAAATACTGTGATGGAGCAAATTAGAGTGGCGTGAAATAGGATTGTAGTTACAACATCTAATTAGAAAGCACTGTGAATTATACACTTTTTATTCTATGTAAGCCGGTTATAAATAGGACAGCAAGATAGACCAACAAAAAGTTGCTTCTTGAAACCTGCAATGCCAAAGAGTATTATAGGATCAGCTCTTTCACCAGAAACCAGAGCACTTTATGGTCTTTCTGGCTCAAGCCCTGGATAGCTGATTCCCAGGATAGCAAAGATTACTTCCTCTGGTTCCACATGCCCAAATTAAGTATTTCAGCTTATGTTTTCTTCTGGATAGAGACTAGGGGGTCATTGACAACATTTTAAAAGTTTTTGGTTGAAGGTGAGCTGCTTTTACTGAGGAATCATCTCTCAACCTACTGCACCTGTATCAGCCTAGCAGATATAGAGGGTTATTGATACAGAGGGTTCCCGGACCTAATGCTCTGTTCATAATGGGCATGACTCCATTACCTGTTTGAAGACTCCCTCTGGAGCACCTGGAGATGGTGATGGCAGCAGAATCTCATTGTGTAGGCTGCTGAGGTTTAGCACAGTCTGCAAATGTATCTGCCTTTCTCCACCTACACATTAAGACAGAAATGGCTTTGCTGAGACAGGTGTCTCAGAGCTTGCTGTCTCCTGGACTGATGTGTGAAGAAGGCAGGATGGCTGCTGTGGAGACCCAAAGGAACTGTCCCCTTCCTCTCTGGCACTATGTGTTTGCTATAGGACCTCTATTCCTGAATGAAGCCCAGAGAGTCCCTGCCCTGATGTCTCAGTATCCTGGGACCACTTCTGTGAGCCACATCAACTCTGTTTGACATTTAATAAACTCATTTGGTTTCAGTTTTGTTTCTCAGTTGCCAATAAAGTGCCTTATTGCCTCCACAACACAAGGACATCCATAAAGGCATGAGAAGAGCAGGGCTGGATTACCCCCAACCTTGCCTGGCTATTCTGTGCAGAGTGGCTGTCAATCTGTATGTCTGTGCCGCCAGGACTGTGGGGCACTTTGGTTTTGACTTGGTATGAGAGAGAGAAAACATATAGGCAGGCCTGCCAGTGTTTCTTTCCTGACATCTCACTTTAGAGGGTAGAAAAAGAAGCCCAACTCCAGATAAACAGCCTTGGGCAGCGTGTACAGAATGAAAGGCTTCTGGCTTCTGCCTGTGCTTTCAAAGGGATGCTGACCAGCAGGTCTGTGCTCAGGGTGTGTTGGCAGCGAGCACAACGGCACTGCCCTCTCTCCGCAGAGGGGCACTGCAGCATTTTGAAGCCCAGGGATGAAGGCTTGGTGGTGAGGATGGTCCACGTGAGCCATCTGCCCTCCTGGGTTGCTCCCTGCCATGTTGTGTGTTGTATCTGCAGAGGCAGAGCCTGCTCTTGGAGCCAAGCCATTCCCAGCGATAACGGATGGGACAGCTTTAGCCCTGTTTATTTCAGCCTGTCCCAGCCAAAAGCTCAACTTGTGGATGAAAGGAATAGCTGTTCACAGAGCTAGGAGAGTACATGCAGATCTGACCTTTAGAACAACCTTTTGCAGTTACAGAGATGCTACGTTTATCACTCCACTGCTTGCTATTCTATTCAGCATTCAGCTTAATCTACTGCCCCTTCCTTTCCTGTAAGAGTTGGAAATAATCATCTTGTTGTTGGATCTCTGCTGGTGGTCCTGCTCGTGAAGTTGGATCTCCTTTCCTTCCACACACCAAGACCTTTATTTCTGACTCCTCCTAGCATATGTTCATCCAGATTTAGGTGCTGGTCACTGCTTCAGCTGCCCCGGATTTACAGCTCTAATTTTCTGTGTCTGCTTGAAGGTGCTGGAGGTTCAGCAAATTGTTTCACACAACATTGTGATGTCTGGTTCAAGCCCAGAACTATGGTAACACCCAAGTCTCTGTGGCTCTGTAAGAATTTAATCTCTCAGTGCTACCATCTTTATGACAGGCATTAATGGGCACTTTTCATTAGCAGTCTCCCTTTCCAGGCCAACTGAGAGGAAACAGAAATGAAGTTGGTGTCTCCCTGTGGCATGCCTGCACTTGGGCTGCCATTTGCAGAGGGTAGTTGAGGAAAGCTCACCTGAATCCTGCCACTTGCCTTGAGAGGAAGCAGTGATACCTACCCCAGCTCCTGCTCCAAAGGAGAGGAGCTGTCTGGTTTAGTGAGGAAGATCAGAGTGAATCAAGATCATTGCCTCTGCTCAGCTGATGAGACCCCACCCTTTAGCCCATAGATGATCACTCCTCTCCAGAAGAGCCAAGGGAAGAAGCAGTTCAGTGCTAGTGGGGGGGATTAGGGACAAACTGGAAACTGCACTGGCACCACTAAACTTCCTTTGTGGTTTGAGTGCAGCAAACTGATCAGTAACTCGTGGTCTGAGCTAAGAGCTGTATAATCAGTATGAAGTGCAATCTGATTTTTCTGGCTCGAGGAACTTGCTGGACTCATTCTTTCCGATCCCAGGCAATACCCTCCAGCTTCTTAGGGAAAAGAGCTTAGAACTGCGTGGTGTGCTGGTGCTGCCTGACGTGTATAACAGGGTTTGCAAGGGCTGCTGGGGAGAACATCTGTTTACTTCTGGAATTTAGCTTGCAGAAAGCTGGTGCTTTGTGGTGGACTTGGCTCCTGAGCTCAGTTCTCCTCCTAAAGGGTCACTGAAGATTCTTGAGCACTGGAACTAATTTCTGGCAATCTCTTGGAGAATTTCAAGGCAAGTCAGATAATGACAGTGTGGACTGATAGGCTTCCCTTCCCCATCAGTCTGTGCTGTTTATCTGCTGTCCACTCTTTCTTTGCAAAGTTGATAGCAAAGGAGAAAGGGGCACGGTGTAATAGCCTGTTCACTGTCTCCATCCTTTTTGCCCTTGGATCAGCCTGGAGATAGGAAGCTGAAAATGCATGCTGGCAAGCAGTGTGACCCCAGAACTGTGGTCTTGACTGCCCAGGATTTTAGGGGACAGATGAATAGCAATGAAAAGGTAGCTCAGAGCTGCTGCTGCTGCCTGGGTGGATGACCATTAGCAGCTCTCTCCTCGTCATCTTTCTTCTTTTTACAAATGTGACAGTTGATCATACTTTCTGGTAATTTGAAATATGGTGGGAATGGCTCCCTCCTTGGCTGTGCCATGCAGCAGTGCCCAGGGAAGGGCAGTCAGAGGTGGCTGTGTGGTGGTGTGGCTGGCTTGTGGTTAAAGGCAGCTGGGGGATGTTTGAGCCCAGACACTGCCTGAGCAGGCCCAGGCTTTGCACCCTACAGCTCCTTCAGGAATTGGAAGAGGAGAGCCAGAAAAGGGGTGTCACTCCAAGTGGCTTTTGATTCAATGTCTGTGCATACAGCCCATGACTGAAATAAGCACAACTGTGGTTTGGGTCTGGTGCCTGTTGGTTTCTGCAACCTCATGGCCCAGAGTCCTCATGCTGGAGGACAGGCTTCCTCCTCCTGGTACACGGTGCAGGGCTTTAGGGTTGGGATTGTTTCAAAGGTGTAAATATTTTGCTTGCATCACCAACAAGAAATAGAAGATGTTCAACACTTGGTCTGCAACAACATAAAGATCATCTGACCCAAAAGCTCAGCCCTGCAGAGCCTTACAAGCTGCTACAAATCATCCTACAGCCTTCCCTGAGGTTCTGTTCTTGAAGGGAAAGTCGAGGAAATAAGGATTTTTGCCTACTCACTGGTCACAAGACCTTGCCTGAACTTGGCTCACACTCCACTGTAATGCTGAATATGGTCTTTTCAGCCTTGGTGCTTTTGCCTCTGGAGCAAATTAAATAAAGAAGGCTGCAACAGCAGCATGCACATCCCAACTGCAGACAGCAGATTCAACCTTGTGCCATTTCCTGGGTGAAGGATCTCACCAGTGGAAGTGACTGTGGGAAGGCACGAAAGCCACAGCAGCTATGAGATGCAGAAATTGAACTTGCTAGGAAAAGGTGTCCATCTTGGTGGGGGCTGCCTGCAATGTGCATTGAGGGCAGCTGGAGTAAGACAAAAGCCTATTTAAAACCAAGGGACTCAAATAAGGACAGCACAGATATCACCAGTTAGAAATATGCCCATGGCAGAGGAACTTGGCAAGAGAAAAGCTTTCTAAAGCTTATAGGACCAATAACAGCAATAACAAAGAATAAAAGCAGGAAGAAAAATGGCTGAGACCTTTGGCTAAGGTGCTGGTGAGGTGATGAGGAAAAACTAGCCTAAAATTCCCCTGTCTTTGGCACCCACAATCTCACACCACACCTCCAGGTAGGCTGTGTTGCAAACCTGCCCTGCAGAAAAAGAGAAAAAATTACACAAATGCGATAACATGTAGAAGGGAGAAACAGAGGTGAGACCTGATCCTCACTTGGACAAAATGAATTTGTAGCTTTACAGAACTAGCTCAAGCTCACTGGATGGTGGCTACTGGCACCTCTTTCTTCTCAGAAAAAAAAAAAATCTTTTATTGCCTGTAATATCATCTACCAGCACTAAAAGCTCTCACAATTTAAAATAAAAACTCAGTAAAATTGGCAAGCTAAACACTTTCCTGGACTCAGAAAACTCTGTTTCTCTGCCATTGCCTCCTTTTGCTTGGCTTTGATGGCACAGACAGAGACACGGGTGGGAGCAGGGCCGAGCTGTGATCCAACAGGAGTGAGCATGGCCGTGTCCTGCAGTGCCCTTCCTGAGGAGGACTGGGCAAGGAGGTTCCTCCTCTGGAGCACAGCAGATGCTGGCAGACAGGAGGGAGCAGGATGGGACCCTTTTTCCTTCCTAAACATGTAAAGGGATATTCTGGAGATGTAGGTCTGTATCCTCTCTCGTTACTGGATGCCCCTTTTCCTCTGTGCAGAACAGTCCCCACCTCATCAAACCAGAAGCAATTTCTCTAGAGGACAGTCTTGCTCCAGTTTTACTGTCAGACTAACTAACAAGCAACTGGTTGTATTCAACACATGACCCAACAACCTGGATACCCAACTGATCATCTGTAAGGTGTATTCAGCACTTAAGATTCACTTAGTACCCCGCTTCATGTAAAGGAGCAAACATCTGCTCAGGGAGGTTCCAAATACAGAAAGGTGGGTGAAAACCACGTATCTACCCTGAGCATTTACTGTAGGATTGCTCCTGTGTGTCACTTGATTCTCCATTCCCACAATCTCAGTGTAAATCAAGAGTAATTCCCCTCTAATCAATGGAGTTAATCTAGTCTTAAACCAATCTGTAGGCAAATGAGGACTTAATTATACATAGCCAACCTAGGGGAATTATTTCTTAGTAAGGGAAAAGAATCTAGCAACAGTCACACCATCAACACAGATACAACGTGGTGCAAACCAGAAACTCCTACAGCCCTGGAAAACGAATAGCACAGCAAAAAGGAGGAAATGTGTTCAAAGCCTGTGGGTGAGATTTTCTTTGGCTCCTGAGTGGGTTTTGACACTCAGAAGGGATGTGCTGTGCTGCCTGGAGCGATTCTGGGGTGACGTGACGCAGATGTGGGTCTCTGCTGGGGAAGGATGAGGCGTCCTGGGGCCCCCAGTGATTATCTATCAAAACCCCTAAACCAGACACAGGCTAATTCATGTATCCTGCTCTTTTTTCCTCTACATTTTCTCCCTCTGACTTTGACCACAAGGCTAAATATTGCCAAGATGCAAAATGATACTGTTTCACAGCAGATCTTGAGGCTTTGTTGTTTCTAACCTTCATGTGGAGCTTGATTCTTTCCTTCCCTTCAATGAAAACACCAAGAACTCCTGCCCAGTCACTCACCACAGCAATTCTGACCTGGGTGAATGGCATCTTTGAGCTCCTGCAGCCCTCAGTGAGGCTGGTCCCTGCTGCACTGCCAGGCACCCTCACATCCGACTCAGTGGGTGAGGCTGAGGTCAAAGCAGTAATTGTAGCTGCTAAATGAGTTCCCTTGTGGTATCTTTAATCAGTTATTACCAAGGTACACAATACTGATTAATAGCCTCAGTAAAACCTGTATTCGGGTAATAAAGTCTTCACGTGTGGCAGACATCCTGCCATCCCCATGACTGATGCAGTGCAAGGGACACGTTTGAGGTGCCACCACCCCCTGTGCCCCCTGAGGGAAGGCAGTGGTCACACTCTCTCCCTGGCTGCTGATCCAGCCTACGAGAAGCAGCTGCTCACTTTGGAGGGATAGGGTTCCCCTTGGGTGCTGTGAGGCTTGGGCACAGCATTGGCACATTTTAGCTGTCTTAAGGGCAGCAATCAGCTGGGAGCTCTGCCTCCTTGCCTCACCAGATCAGCAAAACTCCCCTTTTGGAAGGATGGGACTTCACAGCCAGAGGCCATGAAATGGCTCCTCTGCTCCAGTGTGTTCGCTCGTCTGGGCTCATTCCAGGCTGTGAAGGGAGCGGGCTGTCCGTGAGGCCTTCACACACCTCCCTGCTGAAGCTGGCAGTGAAACCTGCTCTCCAGAGTGCAAGGTGCCTGAGCACACGGGTTTGGTGTGCCCTTGGACCTGTGCTCCTGCGAGGGCACCTGACACTGTGTCCCTTGGGGGCCGAATTGCTCTGGGGTCTGTGGCCAGAGCAGACCACGGCAGAATATTGTGTCTTGAGTTTATGAGCATCTGCTGTAAGCAAGGAACGTGTTCCGTGTTCTGTGTCCCTCCTGTCCCATGTGTTTGGGCACAGCGAGGCAGCTGTTCACACTCTCCTTCCTACATCCCAAGCTGTGTCAAGCCCAGCCTGCCTGGGCTCCTGCCGTTTTGGAGCAAAGAGTACCCCTCGCCACCACCCCTGAACAAGCACCATACAACAGAGCCAAGGGACAGATCCCTTGTTTTATGCCTTTTTGTGAGTTATGCATCAGAGGTCTGTTTAAGGCCAGGAATGCCCTATACAAATGTTTTCATTTTACATCTGGAGACATTCAAATAATAGGAACATCATAGAAAGCATGTGGAAAATAAATATTTTTAATGGCATTCCTAAAACTGGTGAGTAAGCAGCATGACTCAGCAGTGCTTCCCAACATTTCCCAGAAGAGATGGAAATAAATCTACTTAATAACTGACATGTATTTGAAATGTGCTGAGTAGTTAGTAGTTATTTGCAGTTGCTGCTTGGAGAGCTGACTTGCAATCATACCTGAAGGCAGCATCCTGCCTGTGCAAGGCTGTGGCCAGATGCAACCTGAACTTCAGTCTCAAACACGGTGATGACTTCCTGGAAGGACTTCAGTGAGTGCCTGATCACACATACAGTCAGAATCATGTAGAAGCATCTCTGAAGCCTCTGCTGTGTCAGTGTTTAACTTCAGTGCCTCTGTTGTGAGTACATCAAATACCAAGATCTATTTTTTTGTCCTGGCTTACAGGCCCTTCAATCCCTTTATGGACAGAAAGGTTCTAGTGAAGGACAGACAGATCTGCCTGTGCTCACCAACACCACATGCCACCCAGGGCAAGGCCACTGCCACCTGCTCTGTGGTGAGTGGCTGTGCTGAGGCCCTTCAGATAAGATGGAAACTGCCTTGGCCTGGCTGTGCCATGCACCAAGGAGTGAATGGGGTGTGCAGCCAGCTCTCTCCTGATCCTAGATCCAGGAGCTGCCAGGAAGCCTCTTTTCAAGCAACAAGGTTTTCACCTTCTCAGGGCTGTGCTCCAGATGCCAAATATTTTTGAACACTTTGTCTTTTGTGCTGTCCCACTCTGGTGCTTCCAAGGGGCTCCCAGAGAAGCCATCTTCCATCAGAATCTTGTGGGAATGGAAAGCAGCACTCCACCTCTCATTAGTTCAACACAAATGTTACAGTCCCAGGTCTGCTTCACCCTCCCCTCTGTGCTTCTTCCCTGTCACACCACAGCCCTGGCAGCCTTAACTGTGGCTGCATTTGAATAACAAATCTCAGGTGTAACAAATACAGGGCAAGGCAGGCAGCCCTTCTTCCAAGAACAGGAACAGGTGGAATTTTTTCTTCTTTTCAAACTAAAAATATTCCCTGCATCATCCAAAAAATCAGTATCAAACACATAAAGATCATGGAGGAAAAATACAACCCTCTCTCAGTGAAAAGAGAGAGCTTGCACACAAGGAGGAGGAAAGCCTGGCCTCCCTATGGTGCAGGGTCTACATTTTCACAGGTGAACAGGGGTGTTGGACAGTTTTAGGGGAGGTGAGGATCCTTTTCCAGGATGCTTTGGAGGACTAGGGTTGTTAATTCCGCAGAAATCAAGCCTGAAATGGCAGTTGATGGCAGAAGCACCATGAAAAAACTAACATCTCTAAAAATGAATTTGCACCTGAAGAGGCTGTGTCTTCCACCACCCAGGGAGCAGACAGTGCCAGGAGAACTCATCAGAGATGCTTTTCTGCTGGTGCTTGGCTGAAGAGAAATACCCACAATTAAAAAATTACCTTTCAGGTATTTTCTATTTTCACTCATCCTCCCATACAGGAACATCCTCAGACCTCTCTTAGCACTCCACTCATCTAACACCCAAAGGGATGGGTAGTCCTTCAAGTGCAGATTGCCTTGATCTCTCCTGATGCCATGGAGAGAAGAGGGAAAGCACTATGAGCCCAGGTTCATCTCTGACTGTAATTCCCTCTCCTGGCACCAGTGATCGCTGCCTTGTCTTCTCACTGTGTCTCTCTGGGAATACTCTGGCATCATTTTCTTTAAAGCCTTCTTTAGGTGGTGAAAGATGTGATTAGATTCAGCCTGGGGCTTGAAGTTGGAAAGAGGTGATTGTGGTCTCTCTCTTATCAATGATCCCCTGAGACATCTCTTTATCTTCTGCTTTTCTTCAAAAGAAAATTAAAAGGCTGGTTTTAATTGATGGAATCTGTTCTGGTCAGTGCTTTCATAGGACATTTAGCTATAAAACTCATCTTGGAATTAGGAAGGCAGCATGGACAGCAAGTGTCACCAACCTACAGTGCGTGGCTGATGCCAAGTGTTCACCAAAGAAACAGATCTGGTGGCATTTTAAGGTGTGACCACATCTCTTACTCTCATCTGGCTCCCTTACAAATGATGCTGAAGTGCTTCACAATACATTTTTCCCTAGAAATGTGTTTCTTAGGAACAGATTTCTGACTGCACAGAGGGATTGGAAGATCAGGTGAACTTCTATCCTACCCTGTCCCCCGACTGCTGCCCATTCACCATTGGTGTCCAGGAGAACCCAAAAAGCAGACCCAGTGTTTACTTCAGAGTGAGGGTTGCCACATCAACACCATGGATATCATCCTGAAACAGGACCAAGGTGAAAAACACCATGCTGGCACATCAGTGCTCAGCAAGGTGGCTCCTTCCAGCGAGCCGCCTTCCACACGACAGCGTTTCCAACGTGCGACTGCCGCCCACTCCCCCCTGCCTCCTGTTGGATCCATTTCAAGCGGTCTTTTTTCATTCTAGAACTGGTACATTGGGCCACCCTGGGGAAGTTTGGGTTTTTAGAGCTCTTGTGAGTGACTGACAGTCTTCTGCTGAAAGAAAGGTTACTGGTACAGCCTCTGGTGCAGCACTGGCCATGTGGTTCAGTTGCTTGCCTAGAGCATCCAGCTGTTTCTACTATTACTACTACATTTTCTGGCCATGATGTGTTTATAGCCATGACTCCAGCTGCTTTTGTCTCCCTTCTGATCACTATCTTTATTAGTAGCATGAGTACAGCAAAGCAGACACTGGTTCTGGGGGATCTTTTTTGCCATGTGAAGATCACTGTATGTTATAGACTTGATGATCACGACTTCATCTCTGCAGGAGCACAGGGCCAGGCTGTGCTGTTGCTGCTGCTGCAAAGCAAGATCTCCCAGGTCCCACCACAGGTCTCAGCTGACTTGGCTGGGATCCCTCCTGGTGATGAGAGAGTTTGACTCTCCCTAAGAGAGAGAGCAAAGGCATGGAAGCAGACTGTTCCAGAGTCTTTCAGCTGGCACAAAGGGCTATCATAAACTGTCTTTGTGCTCTGCTGTTAATTTACTGCTATCATTTATTAGGAAAGATCTTGTATTTTCAGGGGCTCAAGGGGTTTTCAAAGAGGAAAATATATTATTGGAATGTAGAAGCTGCTGCTTTGATTAAAGAGACTCTAGAGGTGGTGTGTGAGGCATGTGGATCATGCCCTGTGACCACGCAGGCAGAGCTTACTCTGGGCTTTCCCTTGTTCTTTGCTGTCTCCCTCTTTCTCCCACACCCTCATTGTGCAGCAAAGATTCCAAGTACATTGGCCATCTTGGCCAGCAACCACAAGCGTTTCTTGAATGAGCCAACCATCTCCCTGGCAACAAGGCAGACTGTGACAATAACAAGTGCCTTCCTCTCTGTTTCATGTTTCCCACCTCTCAAGAAACGCCCTGCCCTTTACTTGTTCCCCACCCCTCAGAAACATGAATGATGGCAACTGAAATGCGCCTAGTGGAAGGACCAAGAAGGAGGTGTGTGAGAAAGATGGCTTCAGCCTTAATGGAAAAGTGACAGACCTTTACAAAGGGCAGGCTGAAATATTTGTCCTGGACTGTTATTTGGTATTTGTACTGGGTCTGATACACTACAGCAAATATGATTATATGTGAGCTGTGACTATTGCAAGTAGACATTGTCTGCAGCTGGATATACGGACAAAGGCTGACACCAGGTAAAAATGGCATGTCTAGTGCCACCTCTTTATTCCATTTTCCCTTTTCTTCCACTCCATCCTGCTCTTCTACAAAGCAGCCCTAAGTTCCCATCACTCACAATGGCAGATCAGTCAAGCAGCACAAGCCCAGGAGTCCTGTGTCCATCCCCTAGATCACTCAGGTAGCTAACGAAGGCTTCCTACCAGCACAGCAGTGCCTGATTAACCTCATCTGCCCTCCCTGAAATTATTAGCAGCCTTTTTGCATTTCTGAGACATCTTGGGTTAGGGACACACAGTAGGAGCCAGCTGGTCTAAACAGATACCTGACTCAAATGAAGTAGCACAATATCTTGAGCTGACAAGTACAAAAAGCCAGTTACACAGGAGCAGATCTTACGAAAGAGAGATCCTCCCCCACACTGCTCCCCTCCAGCGCCTGGAAGGCAGCAGGTGACAGGGGCTGCCACTTCACTCCTGCCACTGCCAAGCAAGAACGAGAGGAAAGGCAGCTCCCAAAATCCCTTTTTGGCATGTGCAGAGGGGAAGGGGCTGGAGGCACCAGGATTCTACAGGCACCTCTCTGTTCAGAAGCAGATTTGATGCAGACTGCTTTGCCAGCCACCCCGGGTGGGCTGTTCAATTACACTAAGAAGGGTTTTTTTAGGGCTGCTAGCCAGTATTTTAAAACGTCCCAGCACATCTTTGTTTGGCTCACAGTTCAGGAGTTGCACACTGTACACAGCAGAAGGTCACCACAGACACATTTTGCTACGAAGTCCGAAAGAAAAAAATCCCTATCAAAATATTTTAACACTTTAGCAGCTTTTTAGTTTTTCTTTTCATAGCTGAAGCAGAGACATGTCCAGACATGCACTGGGAAAAACTTCAATGTGAAGGTCACTGCCTGCCACCTCTGGACCCCAAAACTAAACTTGTGACCTCTTGCCTCAGACACTTGGATCTGAGCCATGATATTTGGAATCTCTGTTGAGTACTTTCTGAACAATTTCAGCCTGTTTCTGTCTGGTTTATGAAAATATGAGCATACTCTATAGTTGCTTTCATACCAGCCTGCACAGGGCAGTGTGCCTATTGCAGCCTGGGACCAATCCAACTTGAAGACACCATCCCAGCCCTCCCAGCCTGGCTGCAGCTCTGGCATTTCACCTGAGTGGGATTGCAAGTCTGCATTTCCAAGCAGCTTCTGGGGTCAGCATTGACCCACAGAGGAAGAGACTTTATGCTGTTTCTGGCTGGGGTTTCTGAAGCCAGACTTTGGAACCAGATCTTCAAACAGAGATATGAAAATCCATCCTTACCCTGCCCTTCCTGCTTGATCCTTTCCAAACACTTGGACTGACTTCTAGATTCCTGGTTTCAAACCTCCATTTCCCATTTGCTCTGCCTGAGTACACTGAAATGGAATCAGTGAGGAGCTTGTTTTATTAATACATTTGCACTTTAGAGGACCATTTAATCCACAGGCTACATGTTACAGCCTGACTCTTTCCTGCCTGTTAATCTGATTATCAAGGTAAGAACTGAGTGGTGCCCTACAGACCAGCTGGAGAGTCCTGAGTAGGCAGGCGAGACTAAGCCTCTGCCCCTCTTCCTGTGTGTAACCTCTTGGCTTGTCAGGGATCCAGACCCATGGCAGTAGTGGTCCCAGAGATGAGCAACATCCACAGATGCCACTTCTCCTGCAGCTGGCTCCTGTCTCCTCACTGACTGTTCCTTTTCCTCCCTCCCTCTTGTAACACGTGAAGGATTTGTGACCTTGCACTTGCACAGCTTTTCTGGAGTTTGAGCCTGCCCTTCCATGCTGTGCACAGTGATAACGTGCTGTGAGCTGGCAGGATGTGCTCCTGCCTCCCATGCTGAAGGACACAAAACAAGGACCTGGGTGCTGCCCACAGGCCGTGAACCTTTCGAGAGCTGGGCACAGCTGCAAGAAAACCCACAGCTCTGGACAGGGAGCACACATAAAAGTGAAATCTGACACGCAGACTGTTTTGTTCTCAACCTGGGGACAAGCCCTTATCAGCAGAGAAGGTCAGCGAGACCTGGAGCATACGCTTTTTGTGATTTATTTTGTCTTTTTAGGTCCTATTTCCTACATTGATCTCGCTTTGACCGACAAAAGCAAAGGGGTTTAGTCTTCCCACAGTCTTTTCACTTCTATTAGACTAAATACTGGAGGTACAGTTATGGGCAGGAGAAAAATGAGAACAGTGAGAGGATTTGGTTATTTTCTCTTAATAACAACATGCATTTATTAAGTAAGGGAGGGGTTTTTTTGCTTTGAACATGGTCAGGGTGCCATTTGGAAGGGATATGGGTGCAGATTCATCTCCCAGAAAGTGGGATGGGGGAAGCAGTAACAGCCAAGTGGTCTCTGGGGAAAACCTGTCCCAGGCCCAAGTCCCCTCCTTCTCTGCTGCTGAATCAGGCTGGAGCAGCCACAGCCCTGGCTCCCCTTCCTGAGCTCTCTTCTCTTGGGGGCTTAAGTGATGAGAAGGGGAAAATCCCCCACTAAAAGATTTGCATTGGAAACCCTTGGCTGAGGAATGACTTTTAAAATAGAAAAGCTTTGCCTGAAAAGGGATGAACCACGTAGCATAATACTCAACAAATCGCCTGTTTAATGGCCTCTCTTTATAGCAGCTGTGCATTAATAACAAAAGCAGGGCAGCAGAAGCCATGTGCTTCTTTGTAAGATTAAAATAAATACTATTTCATACTAATACCAGCAACTTTCTGTGCCTAAGAGAAAGGAGCAAGTGGAAGAGCACAGCCTGAGAGACTTGGTTTCCTTCCCCTTTGTCTGCTGCTGGATGAAGAAATATTTCTGCCATCTACAAAGGGAACAGATACCCTGCATCACCCTTCCAGACAGTGGTTTGGTTTGTAGTGGTTTGTGGCAGGCTTGTCTGACACAGTCAGCATGACACCATTGTAAGACAGGAGTAATTCCTCCAGAACTACCTCTTAGGGGAAGCTGGGCTGGGGAGAAATTTATCTAACTTACTTTTTACTTTGCAAAGCATAGCACAAGATCCCTACTGCCATAAAGCATAAATTGAAACAACAGTGGTTTACACCAGCCATAAGGAGAAACCTTTTCATCGTGAGGACTGCGAGAGCAGTGGAGCAGGTTGCCCAAAGAGGGTCTGCAGTCTCCATCCTTGAATGATTTCAGACCCAACAGGGTAGAGCCCTGAGCAGCCTGGTTTGACCTCAGACTTTACCTGAGCAGAGGTTGGGCTCGATAGCTCCTGAGCTCCTCTCCAGCCTGAGTTATCGTACAACCCTAGGAACATTTGGCATCTTTTCCATGGGAATATGAACGGACACAACATTTTGTTCAGCCCAGTACTCCACCTCTCGTTCCTGGCAGTCCTGATAACAGCTCTCCTCCTCCACACCCTGTACTGTGCCAGGCCTGGCACTAAAGCAGTGATGAGTTTTCCCTCCTCAAATTAGGACTTTAGGCGTTTAAAAGAAAAAAAAAAAAAGAATTTTACATTTTAAAGCTGTCTGCCACAGACTATTTATCACACATGGAGAATGATTTGTTTCTGTTTTCCTAGGCACAGGTTTTAGCTGAGTGAGATACGTTGCCTTGCTGAGAGCTGAGTCACTGAGTAATCAACAGATTAATGTATTCAGTTCGAAAGCCATCAGCATTAGTCCTCGGCAAGCTCACAAGAACTCCATTATGGTATCATCTCCACGTTTGGGATGGAAATGTCTCCAGGATTTAGAGTTCCTATGGGAAAATCCCGAGATGCAAAGAAATCAAAGTACCTCTTTGCGACTGGAAGAAATAAGGTACCTCTTCATACAGTAACACCACCGCAGGATTTTGGCATCCCTTCTAGTGAATGCTTTTATTATCAACCCTCAGATAAGGAGTTTGGAGTATGTTGTACATCTGTCATTTGATAGCTACTTAAAAATAGTCACGACAAACTCACTGGCATATAAGACTTTGCCTTTACCAGGTCTTTAAGCTAAAATTATTTTATTTCCAGTGAAATTGAGTCGTTTTACTTTCTCTGTGATTGTAGCATGCAAAAAGGGTGGTTTTGACTTTACTCTAGGGTTCTGAGTTCCTCTGTGTGGGCTTGGTCTGAGCCAGAGATGCAATAAGGCAAGGCAGAGGCTGGCAGGGGCACCTCACAGAGGAGCC
Source organism: Notiomystis cincta (assembly GCA_013398075.1). Lineage (NCBI taxonomy): Eukaryota > Metazoa > Chordata > Aves > Passeriformes > Notiomystidae > Notiomystis > Notiomystis cincta. Next base: position 249,934 of record VZRX01003987.1, on the reverse strand, counting down.
ACTGTCTAAAAATAGGGAGCTGGTGAAAGTAATCACAGACTAGCAACTGTAAAAGGACAGGCTGGCCTAGATGTGTGGCACAAGAAGGCTGCCAGGCACCACATAGCTGTTCTGATAAGACAGATGCCAATGCTGCTGCCTAAGAGCCTGTTCATACCAACCTCACTAAAGTAATACATCCCCTTGTTTGCAACCGAAATTGCTGTTTGGGTACACTTAAATGGGGGATGTGTGAGTAGAAAGCAGTCAAGCCCCAGTCAAGCTAATCCTAAAAGCTTTCCCACATTAGCAGGCTGATGGAAGGGCTTTGAATGGCAGAAAGACTTCTCCCTGATTCATCAGTCCATGCAGCCTTGTGCGTCCAGCACATGCACAAGAGACAGGACACATGTTCTCACTCTTTCCTCAAATCTAGTCTGACTAGTGTCTGACTAGTGCCTGACTAGTGCCAGGATATGAGAGATTGTGGCTTTTGCGACACAGTGGTCCCCAGGGCTACACTTCCCAGTGTAAGTGTACAAAAGGCACATCACATGCAACTGTGTCTCTGTTGTACAAAATGCACGTGCAATAGGCAACAGTGATGTAAATCTCTCCTCCTTCCTTATCCCTCCAAGGTATTGAGATTGTGCAAATGCCTCCTGTTCAGTCTCTGGAGTCTCTGGGTGCTCAGCTCTCTGTACCCAAGCAGCGATTTTAACTTACCCGTCGTTCCTTATCACCGTACTCAATGCCCAGGGTATCCATGGCACGGACAATAGCTGCCAGTGACTGTATAGTGTTGCTGTAGACCACTGGCTTGTACTGCTTCACGTCTTCTCCAGAGAAGCCATCCTCATGGATGATCCTGAAGAAAATGCAAAGGACAAAAACCTCTTGAGAATGTAATTTCAGTGGAAGAAACATTTAGAAGACAGCTGTGCTCTTCTGAAGAGCACATCTGCTGGCTTGATTTGCTTAATTTAGTCAGCATTTCTTTTTAAACCATTCTGGTTGTTCACCAGTAGTGTGTCTGAGCCCAGTGCTGGAATTAGCATCCCTTTTGCTCTCTATCAAGAAGGTTTTGTGCACAGTTGGTGCATATGGTACCTCCCTCCCCAATGAACTGCAAACACTGGAGCCTGGAGCATCTTGTGTTCGCACGCTCAGCAGTCACAGAGGGGAGGTTTCCTACAATACCTTCCCAGCCAAGGTCTAAGGAAATATGTTCAATGTGGACAAACGACCATCAGATCAGATCTTAACCACTCTCTAGTTCTTGTCTAGTCCTTTTAACAGTAGTAGCTCCTGGGGTACCTTACAAAAGGAACCAGAGTCGAAATACCCCTGTACATATGGGGGTTCAGGCACGGAGGGGGGAAGTGTCTTAGTTATGAAGCACTTAAAATATTTACCCTCCACACTTCCTCCCCCCTCCTCTCTCCTTTAGAATAAGTGCTGATATTTTTTTTGCCTCAAGGCATGTTATGTTATCCCCTCCCAGAGCAAGATGAGAATGTGACCCACAGTCCTACCAGCTCTGCACACTGGATGCTCTGTGCACTGGTCTCTATTCAACTCTGCAAAGGAACTATTTGATGGAGCAAGTTATTGCAGTCCCTTGCTCAGGTCAGAAGACTGACTCTGTAATTTATTCATCTCTAAGTAACTAATAACTCCAGAACCAAGTCTGGATGCATCTCCAGAAACACTAGGATTTGCAGAACTAATTGTGTTTGACAATAATTCTTCCCAGTGAAGACATAAGTTATGATCCTGTCTTAAATGTCGGAAGAGAGGATGATCTGCTTAGTGAAGTGAAATCCTTGTTTGCTCATCCTCAGATGTCCAGATCACTGGACAATACAGGGTCCTTCAGTAACAGATCTGGTCTCTGATAAGAGCTACCACCCTTTCTGTAACAGGATTTTTGATTCTTTTTTTTTTTTCTAAATCAGATACAGACCATCAAAGGTCCTGACAAGTGCTGGCATCCCCTGGGAGAGAGCGAGCACTAGCTCACACTGTGAGCTTGCAATAGATACACTGCTGGGATGGAGAAGGGGGCTGGATGCCAGCCCAGTGTTATTAACAGATGACTACACGAAGAACAAGGCTGGTAGAAACATGCTGACCAAGACAGAGATCTTCTTGCCCTGATGTGAAGCTCACAGAAAGGTTTTCTAACACAAGTAACTGACTCTCTGCTGTCCCCACCACAACCTTTGCTTACTCAACACTGAACACTGAGCTCTTGGAAAGAGCTGCTCAACAAGCCCTGACTCCTGGAAAAACATGACTACAAGCAAAGAGAGCCTCAGACAGACAATAATTCAAATAATTTGGTGACCAGGAAATTTTTAAGCTACTGATCTGAGGAACTGGGCAGAGCCCCTTGCTTGGGTACCCTCCAGCAAAGGGTTCCCCTCACCTAAGCTGAGGAGAACAGGGGTGTATGAAAACCTTTCTGACTTAGTAAATCCAGACTTGCTAATTTGCCCAAAAGTTTTTGATAGCTTGTTTTGATTTTGATGGAGATATGGGCAACAGCAGATCTTGCACTCTGCAGCTTTTATTTTCTGTGAATCCTGTGACTTGGTGAGGTTTGGAACAGTAGCATTTGAGTGATGGGGAAGGAGGCAGGGCAGCAGAGCTGTGTGTCAGCACTGGGTCTCATGGATCATTTACTGTTACTCAGACAAGTTGCTGAACTTCTGGGAAATGTGTTCTTTGCCAAAAGGAGCAGTCAACCCAAAGAGTTATGGGTGGCACAAGGCAAAAGGATCTGCATCAATTCTGTTTGAATTCAAGGCTCTGTACAGCACCAGTTCCTCCCAGCTCTGAGCATGGCAGCAAGGAGCACAGCAGAGCAGGGGTCCCACGGGAGACAGGCTGGCGGTTCATGAAAGCATTGCCAGGATAATTCATTCTTTCTGGATGGTTGGCTTGCTGCTGGATTTTGGGGCAAGCAAGATTTAATGCTGGGTTTTGGGCAACTAAGAGAAGGAAACATAAGAGGGGGAAAAGAAAAGGATGAGGACAGGCACAAGGAGCAGTGTAATGGCCTTAAGAGGATGCTGCTGAAATTTGTTTGATCCATCTGTTGGCCAGGCTGGAAGAGATGTCCACGGCTTGGGCTGGCTTTGTTTCTGGCTTTCACTGGTAGGCATCAACTCAGGAATTTAGAAGGCAGAAAGAGGGCTGAACAGCTGTACAGGGAAAGAGGTGAGCTTTGGTTTCTGATCTTCTTTGGAGTTTAAATTGTTTTTAGCTTTGTGCCATGAAGTTGGTGCCTGACATTTTCACTTCTAAACACTCCAAGCCAGTAAGTTCCCTACCGAGTAACAGGGCTCCTTGTGCTGAAGGGGCAGAACTAAGGGATGGAGAGTGGCTCTGGGATCCCTCAGTAAAGACATTGTAGCTGGGTGACAATGCTGCGGTCCTTCAAACACAGAAGTAAACCTGATACTTTTAAAGGGGGCAGGAAGAGCATAGAGGAAAAACATCCTGATTGTTCCTGTGTGAAATCTCTCTGGGAAGGCAGCCATGGTGACTGAAAGCAGCACTACATTGAAGTTTTGCTGTAGGAAGTACCTACAGATTAATCAATCACGCAGCGAGCACATTACCTAATATTTGAGCGAGGAAATCCCCCCTGACTCCTGTTCCAAAGCCTCCTAGGACACTGTGAACTGGTTTATTGTCCTATATGCTTTTCACAAATGTTTCTCTGTTTGCTTGCCTTGGCGATCTGATGGCTTCAATCCTGTAGCAGCCTTTTCCACAGTCCTTTGGAAATGTTCATGCTGCCACTCACCTGTTTGGGATACACTCTTCTTCTTGCCTGCTATTGTGCTTTACTGTCTAGAGCACACTTAAAGCTCCAACACTACTCCTGGGAGGTATATTGCTGTGGGACATGGCTTGAGCCAGCTCCTGGTGCCCCAGGACACAAGAAGCAGTGGGGTTTGTGTGCTGTAGTGAGCTGTGACCATTAAGAACACAAAGATGTAGGAACTAACAGAGGTGAGCAGCATGTCAAGACTGTGAAGTCTTTACAGGTTTACACAGGGTGGGCTACTCCTTAAGCAACTTGCAAATTATGGGAGCAGAGGGTTTTCAGCACCAAAAATGTGAATCCTCTGTTTTCCTAACGACATATATTTTTCCCAGTGTTCAAATTACAAAGGAAACTGCTGCAGGCACATTCTTCTTTGCCACACTAGAACTGGATCTCTCCAGGGCCAAAGAAGAAACAGGATTTAAGAGGATCCCCAGGGGCTGTAGAGGGAGGAGAGAGTGCTGTAATTTAAAATAGTGATTCTGAGCAATTAAAAAGCCATTTCATTCACCAAGTGACTAATAAAACACTGTGCTCTGAATGGAATGGTGAGAGACAACTGAAGCAACTTGATTGCCTAAGGTACACATTAATGCCTGCTCCCCATCCCTCAGCTGCTAACAGCAAAACCCATATGTTGGCATGTTGTGTTGTTGTACTCATTTCAGAAGGGCAGTAACTGGCAGGTATTTGCTGGAGAAAATGGTTCCACCGCAGATCAGATCTTCTGCTGTCCCCCAGCAAGTCATTAATCCTGAAGAAGTGCCCACTGCCTCAGCAATTATTGCTTAATTACAAAATAAATGAAATACTTGGAAACAGGGGGTGCATTCTGCGTAGCAGCTTGCTTTGGCTTCCGTTCAACAAAGCACTTATGTGCCTTTAGCCTTTCACTACACAACGAATGCATTAAGAAGGCAAAGCCAGAGATGATTTTGCCGCCTGTCCCTGCTGACACGCACGGCCCCAGCGGCTGTGGAACAGCGGCTCTGAACAAAGCCACGACAGCGCCAGTGCAGTAGGGCTGGGTCTCAGCTGGGGGCTGATCCCACCAAGGAGCCAGTTTGCTCAGGTCACTCCTGAGGGAAGTACTTGTCCATCATCCAGAAAACTTCCGGGAGCAGAGGCTGCAGTCATTGTCGTTCCCATAGCCAAGCTATTCTGGTGCTTTCCTTCCAGCCCTTCCAACCTGGGCCAGGTTTAGTCGACACACTGACACTTCCCTACACCTTCTCCAAGCAGGTCCTCCTCCTCATCTTTGAGGCACAGTGTCCCAGCCTAGACCCACTCCTCACCTCTCCAGTCTGCCAGGATCATTTGAAGCTGTAAAGTTTATCTTCTGATGTACTGAAGCACCTCTCCCAGCTCCATTACCCCATACCAGGGGTAAGTAATGATGTACTTCTGTCCATTTTTCACTGATGAAAATTTAGAAGGAAATTGACACAGAGCCCAGTGGAGTCCTGGCTGACAGAGTCCTCTGCTCTGACCATAAGCCACTGATAACTGTATACTTTGGGAATGAGTTGTGCTACTCACCCATTTTTGTGTAAGATCTGTAGTAGTTTTATCTGCACTATTTTTCTAGGTCACTTTATAAAAATCCTGTGGGATTCTGACAAACCTTTCCCAAAATCTATGTGATATGGCACCAGCTATTCCTCTCCTACCTCTGCTGAGGAATCAAATGAGACTAGTTTAGCATGCCTCCTTTTTGTATAATCCATTCTGGATGTCACTCATCTCCCGTTTTATCTTCTAGGTGGTTGCAAATTATATGATTGATAGTTCAATTCTTTTGAAAGCTTCTAGAAGTTGACTGGTCTATAATTCTTACTCCTCTTTTCTCCCTCTATATTTAGAGATAGGCACCATGTTTACATTTTTTTCCTGTCTTCTGGTGCCTCACCTGTCCTCCAAGAGCTCTCAAGGAGAAGTGTTTGTATTTCTGAGATGGCGCCTCTAAGTATGTACTAAGAATTTCTTTAAACATGGCTGACCTGAAGTCATTTAATCTCACTAAACTTGTCCTTTCTGTGCCAGAAGGAGGGAATGGCATGCTCAGCAGCAGAGATTTGTGGACACCCTGTCTTGCTTCCAGTGCTCAGCATCCTCCATCCCTTTCACAGCTTGACATGCAGGTTCTTGTGCCCCAACTGACACAGCCCTCTCTCGTCTCCTGCCCTCTGTCATCACTCCAAAACCTCAAGCCAATGCCTCTGAAATATTTCCTGCAAAATTCAGGGATCTTGGTGTGGCTTCAAACCGTCTGCATCACTGTGAAAGACATACTTATAAACTTCCAATTGCCTACTAGAGAAAATAAAACCCATACTGTTTCTGTTTTACCTAAGATGATTTACTTTCAATCAGCAAGATGTTTCCAGCTGAATGAAGTTTTCCCATATCAATGCACATCCCTACAATTACAGTGATTTGCTTGAATAAAACCAGGCAAGAAATCACCAGGAGATTATTACACTCGAGGTGTATCGCAAGCAAATACCTGACAAATGAACGGTCCAGTTCCTATAAAAGCAGACCTGCTCCTCACCTCCACCTGGACAAATTAAGGAATTTAAAGGTCATTGCACAGCTTTCCTACAGAGCCCTGTGCCCTGGTGAAGAGTTTCAGCTCCTGGGGCTCTGGGGCACTGAGCTGGTTTGGGCTGGCCGTGGCACCACCCTGTGTGGCACCCCCAGTTCCCCTCCAGCCTGGGTGGCTCTGAGCTCCTCAGCAGCATCTCCTTGCACCTCAGGAAAGCTCAGGTCTCTGGAGTGTTCCAAGTGCCCAGGACACTGTGGGCAGGGAAAACCTCTCAGCCAATGCAAAGTGTGTGAGATGATGCTGGTGGGTGCAAAGTGCCAAGTAAGAGGGAGGAGATGGCTCGGGCCATGGCAGAAGGGAGGTGGCAGAAGGGACGACTGAGCATTCGCCCACAGACACAATTTTGCTCAGGCTCTTGAGAGTCCCATTAGTACACTCATATTTATGGTATAGGCTGATCTAAGGCAGATTTTGGATGGGGAATCTTGGAACAAACACACATCATAAAATCTATTTTTGCTCAGCAAACTTTTCTGATTTTTATCCCCTCCCTTCTTCCCCCTTTTTTCTTTCAGAAATAATCTTTCCTGTCTCCTACCCAGAATCAGACAGGTTATTGTGGTGGGGCTGGGCAGAGCTTGAGTCAAAAAAAAAAAATCTAATTCTCAAAAAAACTCTGCAATCTTGGTTTGCAAATGGGGAAAAAAAGCACAAAAATCTGACTTTAATATGTAGAGAGGAGGATGATCAAATTCTGATGGAAAATCTCCTGCTAATCAGCTACTTTACATTTATTTTTATCTTGATATGAGGTTAAAAACTTTGTTTACAGGGGAGTTATGAAGCTAAATTCCAGTGATTCTCTTCTCACTCGGTTAATAGCCTGAAATGCGATTAAAAACTCCTGGATTATGTTAAACTAAATCAACGCAGATGCCCATGACCTTGTGTTCAAAGACTGCAAAGGCACAGTTCAGATCTCCGTGACAGGGTGCAAATCTCTCTAAACTCTCATTCTTCTTCCCCCCAGCTGTGCTAGAATGCCATGTTGTACATCCTATTCCCACAAGAAATTCTCTGAGATGAAAATGAAGATGAGTGTTTGCCTACTTGCCCTTTTTCTAAAAAAAGAAAAAACAACTTCCTTGGTCAGGGTGATCTAAAAACTGCAAACGGAGCTCATTTTAAAAAGCATAATTTTTTCAACCTGGGCTTCTAACACTGGTCCAAGAAATACTGATGGAGCCCTGTGATAGACACCCAGCTGGGGAAAATCTCCTTTCTGGAGGAAATACCTTCGGGTCACTCAAAACTGAATTCTTACCACCAAAGTATTTCTTGCATGCAAAGATATTATTCTAACTAACCAGATGGTTCATGTTAAAAAATAAGCAAATCCATCAGGCGATTGAAATGCTGCCAAAATCTACAGCCCTGGAAATGGCCGAGCTTACTCAAATCAACTGCAGAAGGTTCACCGACCTGTACAAGGCAGAAGCATTCTTGCCCCTCCAAAGCAGTTCAATTTGTGCCTTATGCCTGTAAGTTCCTCTGATGCCTTCATGGCATCTCTTTAAAGCCATCCATGTGCTTCTGCACCTTAACTGCTGGCCAAAAAGCTTGAAGATGATGTTATAAGAAACTGTCTTGTGTCTGCTCAGAATCAACATTGCTACCACCTTATTTTTGTGTGTAGACAGGTGGCTCTTGAGCTGACAATGATTAGCTTCCAGCCATACAAGGTCAGATACTGCATCTTCCCCAAAACCTTTGATTTCAGATTGTTTTCAGGTGTATAAAATATTTGCAGAATACTCTTCATTTCCAGTTTCATACAGCCCATACCAGAGACATGTACAGCAGTCCTGACATGGTACTGTGTGCCTGCAGCCCTGTGGCTGTTTGGAAGCAGCTCTTAGTCTTCTTTTAATTATTATTATTTTTTTTAATTGATTTCTACATCATTGCCTAATTTTGGCTTTGGGCTGTCTTGAGGGGTGATCCCTGCTTCGGTTGAGGGCTGTAGCTGTGATGAGAGATGATTTCCTGGACTGCATGCTGAGGTTCCTGCCATGTGTCCTTCATTGGACTGGGGTGTTGCGTTGGCTTTTGCACCCCACATTTGGGATGCACCAATGACCTTCCCATCTCTGCAGCGTGAGGCTGCTTCAGCATTTACATTTTTAACAGGAAGCAGTGGAGTGAAATACTTTGTTTTTAAGTGTGTGTATAAAACAATTTCAAGAGCGTAAACAGTCTACTGCATCCTGAAAATAATTAATTAGTGTTGATGAATGAAAGACAGCAGTTCTGATACTTCAAAAGAAGGCAAGGCTGAGCAGGCAGAGCAAAGCTGGCTACGGTGCTACTATTCCACCCAACACAATAGGGATGTAGTAATCCTTTGAAATTTAACACTACAAACTCAGGAAAATCATAGAATTATTTACGTTGGAAAATACCTCAAAGATCATCAAATCCAACCCTTATGCCAGCACTGCCAAGTCCACCAATACATCAGGTCTCTGAGTGTCACATCTACATCTATCTACACATCTTTTAAATGCAACCAGGGATGGTGACTGCCACTTCCATGGGCAGCCAGTTCCAGTGCTTGACAGCCCCCCTTCAATTCCTCTGAATATCCAATCTAAATCTCTCCTTCTTCAACTAGAGGCCATTTCATCTTGTCCCATGGCTTACCTGTGACAATAAGCCTTACCCACACCAAGCCTAATTGTGCACAGTCAACTATGCCAGTGCTTTTACCCACCTGAAGTAACCTAATGAGTTCTTTCCTGCAGAGATTGCTGGCCACTGGTCCCCAGAGGAGTTCTGGTGCCCAGATGCACTATCCTGCTCCCAGGTGTTAATGACTATAACTGAGCTCCTCCTTTCTCAGGAGCTGCTGGTTCTGGTGAGGGTCAGGCTATGAGCTAGCTGGGGAAGGTGCACTGATACACACAGGCTCAGGATCTGACTCCCAGCATGGAACTGCAGGAATTCAGTGCCCGGCTCAGTCCCCAGTCCAAACCTCAGACCCTTCCCCTAGAGCACAGATAGGATGGAAGTATAGGGATGTAGTCAGGGGAAGAAAAACCCATCACGCTTGCTAATACAGAAGCCACACATAGACCCTCTTTTTCCAGCTCCAAGTCAGTTTCCTCTGCTCCTGAGAGGCAGATCTGCCCAGATGGGAAGCAAAGGGTGAAAGCAGGGTGCAGGCAGAGGCTGCCCTGATCCCCATGTCCTGCACAAAGCTGGGAGTGGCGCAGACTCGGGTTTTATGCAATGTCAGGCCACTGGCATAGTTTGGTTTTACTAAAATTTGCAGTTAGTTAACTTTGATAATGTGCCCTCTCCTGGGGCCTTTAATATTAAGATCAAATATTGAATACCCTACATGCACCTAATTAGTTTTAATATGCATCCTGCTTGGCTCAGTAAGAACAGCAAAGAAACACAGTCAAAAACAATTAGATCAGGATTTTTTTCGATCAAAAAAAGACAGCTGGACTACACAGTTTCCTGCAGCAGCATTTGCATTAGATGAGATTGCATTTTTCTGTGGAAAAAGCCTCGAAGCCAAAAGGGTTTCAAATAGCACCAGAGGAGGCTGACAGCTGCATTCTTTGTTGTGCATTCCCAAATAATAATTCAGCGAAGGAAAAAGTGTTCCTGCTCCAAGTGACTTATTGTCTCATCCCATGCAATGTGCTACACAGTCAATCTACTTTGTCCACGCTCTGCCTGAGACCAATGAGATCCCTCAGGGGAAAAAAAATCCACCGGACTGGTGATGACCCACATGAGAGAATTCTCATTAATTCCTCGGTAATGTTACATAAGGTCATTCTGTTGAATTAAAATTATTGGGATTAATCCTCTTAAATGTTCTCTTAGATGCAAGGGGGATCCAACTGCAGCTGGATCATCCCACAGCTGGTTCTAGAAAGTCAAAATAGTGTTTTAAAGCCCCATAATGGTTTTGTTAAATTCATCCCCTGAACAAGGACACAAAGCAGCTTTTTATGGCTTTTTTAGATCACTTACAACTTCTGTAAGCTGTCATTAACTATCATCAAAGCCTGAAAAACGAGGCAAATGGGTTCAATGTCAGTTTTACTGCCCAAACCTAAATAATATTTTTGGTTTCCCATCTGCCTCATCTGAAGTGTTTTGATAGCTGCAAGGTGACTTTGCCTTTCAAAACCTTTTCAGATGTTGCTCTCCATAACCAAATATTCTGTGGACAACACAGGAAACAAGAGGCATGCACAGTCTCTTCATTGCCCATGCATTTCATCCTCACAATCCAGCACCACTGCCAAAACCCACAAGAAGAAGACCAACCCTATGTATTTAACCCAGACATTAAGAATGTGTGTATGACTCGCTCAGTATATCAAACCATGGCTTTGGTGGAATGTACCTGGTTCCTTGCTCGAATGCAACTAACCTGGCTTCCAAAGCCCTCCGTTCTACTGAAATCCACAGGGATTCAGAGTTCCTCTTCTGTGTCTAGAGCTGATCTTTGCACAGTTGACATATTTTTCTGTGTGTCCTAGCTGTATTAGTGCTCATTAGGAATTGTGTGCTGTCATGAAAACACTCAGCTAAAATAAAAAGATGCTTTAAAGCAGCTTTGCTTTTTTGGGATATCAAATCTAGCAGCAACTGTCTTTCTGAAGCAATAATTGATGTGTTTGATTAGGTCTGGTGGCAGATGGGGGTTTTTCAGTACTTTTGATGTTTCAACATGCTAAGCTGAGAAGGAATCAATTCTGGAAAGAGCGATTATGCCATTCCTTGTATCCTGTCCATCTTCTCTGGCACGATTACAGCTCAGGGGCTCCATCTCCGAGCAGTGTGCTTGCCACAAGCCCCTGGGTGTGCTGCCAAGCTGACATTAGCCTCCACTAATCTCAGCTCAGAGATTTTTGAGTCATGGTGTTCCCAGTTCTGCAATGTGCTGCCTTTCCGTTAGAGGATGTAATCAAGCACCACACCACACCCCACAGAACGCAGGCTGAGGGAGAGTATCTGGCTGCTGGGAAAAATCCCTGAAGGCTGCAAAGGATTCTCCATCGATGGAAAATTTTGCAGTCAAAATGAGGATGTATGGTGCAGATGAGATACAAGTCCTGGGTAGAGGAACAGCAGTTTGGCCTCTGTCACTCCTGCTGCTAAAGGCAGCAGAAACCCAAACCTTGCCTGTCTAAACATGCTATTTCTTGCAATGGGGCTGCAAAGTTTCTGCTGTCTGTGTTTACTGGAGCCCCATGGAAGTCTGCCTGCAGCTGAAGTGTGGCTCTGATAGAGCAGGGGTAGGCACCTCCCCAAACAGAGGCGGTGAGAGCTTGCTTTGGGCCCCTGTGCTCAGTAACGCCAGGTCATGGCTCTGAGCTCTCCCAGCCTAGCTGCTCAGGTCTGCTCACTGAGGCTTTCCAAGCTGAAGACTTTGAGCTGAAACCTGGCAGATACAGTATTTTAGGATTCTGCCCACGCTGCTAATAAGATTTCACAGCAGGAAGGAGGTATGTTGCACTTGTGATTAATTACATGCATTTGGATATATTTGAATCATAACTTCTACACTTGTACTTAGAGAACAGGTTATCTGAAATGAAGACAAATGCACAGCTTTTACAGCTTTTCCCTGACACCTGCCACAAGGATGCAAAGAACCCTTCAGTGATCCTCAGATGCAGCTGATGTTTAGAAAAAAACTGGTGGGGGAACAAGACCTTGGCTGGTCTAACTCTGCTCATGCATCCAGAGATACCTTACCTGTAGCAAAGGGGGAGGGCCCCGCCTCAGCTCTTGAGTCTCACACCTAAAATTGCTATGAGAAAGATGAAGGAACAGTTTTTTCCAGTTCTCCAAGCTTTTCAGCCAACCTATTACAACACCATACTGTTTGAGAGAGCCTTGAAGACCATGGGCATCCTGAGTGTCTCATGACATTTCCTGGCACAGAGGACACCTGCTCTGGGGTCCCTCTGTGTGTCTCTCTGTGTCCTGTCTCTCTGAGCCAGGACAGGCAGTCAGAGCTTTCATGTGAGGCAGCTGGGGCACTGGGGAGCTGGGAGGTGGGGTACTGCCAGTAGAGGAAGAGTACAAACATATGCCACAGTGAATGCACCCAATGCCAAAAGACCACAAATAACTATTTGTCCTTGCTCTGCAGAGTGAGCTGGCACTTTGTAACCAGATCCAAGTGCTGTCCTGTGACCTCCCGGTGGCAGAGGGAGAGAAGGACAGGGCTCTAACTAGGAGAATTCCTTTAGAATCAGCAGACCAAGGGCTGGCCCCTGGCACGAAGCAGACCAGCTGCCCTGCATCCCTGGGTGACTCAGCCGCCCTGATGGGATCTGTAGAGTGCTCTTGTGCCCCAGACCCAGCTCTCACACCCTTGCTGGGTAAGGCACGGGCCCCTGCACTTTCCTAGAGTTTCATGTCAGCACAGCAACTCCTGAGAACAGAGAAAGGAGTGATCAAGAATCAAGTATCTGGGGTACCCTGGCCAGACACTCTTCCGTCTGAAACCCTGGCTTAGAGCCAGGCCGGCACTTTAGCTCTCCTTCCCAGGCCCATTCTTTGTTAATGGGAGCCCCAGGAGCACTGCACTACCAAGAACCAAGGCGGAGACTGCCGGGAATGGATCCTCTGGGGACAGCCATCGCAGAGCACACCGGCACCTCTTCCCCATCCCCTCCTGCAGCTGCACTGCCCGCTGGCCACCAGACCCCGCAGAGGCAGCAGGTGCCACGGTGCAAGCAGCTGCCCCCGGGTCTGCAGACTCATTCTGCTTCAGCCACCACGGGCTTTCCAGGAGGATAACTGAGAGCAGAGCCACATTTAAACAGATGTGTAAGTGTGTTTGCTCACTACGTTGGGAAGTGACTGCTGCTGCAAACACCTCAGAACATGAGTATATTCCTCCTATTGCTTTCATCAGTCTCTGTCATCCCCCATGTCCTCATCTTCAATCGAAAAATTCCTTATTGATTTAATTTGCAAATTTGCCTATAAGTCTCTCCCAAGAGTACCTGAGAAGATGCAAGGCAGTTCAAAGTGACTGTTTGAACCACCTTATAAATCATCCAGCTAGATATGGTGAATCTGCATCGTAATAAATTTATTCCACATCTGATCATCAGAGTTTAAGCTTATCTCTAGTATTATTTTACTGTCTCCAGTGTAAAAGATTACTGCCTTCTGGAGAGGTTTGATTAGATTCAGAGAGGCTGAGGTTTAATGAGCATAAACTTCTTTGACTCTCTCTTTCCACCCACATAGTGGGTGCACTTTTAGTATTTGCTTGATGAGCCATTTTGATGGTGTAGACTTCTTTTTTTCCAAAACCCATCTAAGAAAGCTTGGATAACTCAAAGCTTTCAAGTTTTTGAAAGAGCACAGGCCTTCTTTTTCCTCTCTGTCTGGGCTTCCCTCCTGACATCCAGAGTGCCATGAAAAGGAACTGCTCCCAGCTTTTCTACTGTTGGTCTGGGGAGTCGAGCTGGGAGCACCTCTGCCCTTTGGGGGATGTGGTGGGAAGAAAAGAAAACAAACACAAAAGTGATCTACACTTAGGAAACATAGATAAGGGAGTGCTGATTTAGCATCTAATAGCCCTGCCAGTGTCCCCTTTAAACAGTCTGATTGTGGCTTACTAATATCCATATAACAGATTTACAATCTACAAAATATGGGGAAATGCACGATAAAAAGCACCAGCTAATCTATGAACAGAGGCAATAATGCTGAGTAACCTTTGGCAAACAAGTGGCTCATTAACCAATCAATTGACAATGTTAAATGGAATAACTCACACTGGATGCTGCTGCTGCCCTAGCAGGGCTGGGGAAGGCAGGCAGGGTGATCGAGTTCATCCCCACTTTGGGAAGCATTGTCACAGGTGTCTCTCCTTGGGAACTGGAGAGCTGGAAATCACATTTATTCCAACTAATGCCCAAACAATAGCCCAAGACAGGGTCAAAGATCCCCTGAGAAAACCATTCTGCATGCATCTCTAGGACTGGGCATGGATGGGACACAGCCACTCTCTTCCCTTGGTGTCCTGGCCTCCTGGGGACTTCTGCAAGGTGGCACATTCTGAAACCACTCCAACATACCCTGCTGAGACCAAACCATGGCACAAAGGAAGTCTCCAAGATGCAGGCTGTGATGTCCTGAGGGGCTCCCATCCCACACCTCACACCCTGGAGCCTGAGCCATGCAGGACTTCAGCATGGAGGTGCCATCCCTTTTGAGGGGTAGAGAGCAGACATATCTGTCCAGACACCTGCAGGCCAGCCTGGAGCCTCTCTCGGGCAGGACAAGTCACTTGGTCGGTCTCTGCAGCAGCTCATGTGACACCACTACAGCCCAACCATGCTGTTGGCCTGGGGGTGTTGTGGCCACACCAGCTCCTGCCAGAAATGTGTGGCAGCAGGCAGCCCATGGACAGGTAAAAGTGGTCAGGATTTGGCCCTCTGAAGGGACAACCTGGGCACTGGAGCTCCAGTGTGCCATTGCCAACCTCAGGAACCAGACTGGCCTTGAGGCTGCTTCATCTGGCTGATGGAAGTGAAACTTTTACTGCTGTTCTTCACTGATACCTCTCAGGGACCCCCAAATCCCTCAGAATATCAGGGTATGATGCAAGATTGTTCCCTCCTCTTCATTCCTAAATCCTTGCTTTAGAGGATCCCAGGCAATGAGGCTTTCACCTCTTCCCTAGGAATAATAATCCATAGCATAACACATTTCATCCCTTAGAAATAATTACTGCTGTCCAGTCAAAATTTATCTATTGACAAACTCAAAAACAGCTTCCACAATGTCATTCACACAGTTATTTTTAGTACCAATGTTGCCAGCAGAAATAACAGGCCTGATGTGTTTCCTCCCCTCGGCTTAGAATGAGCCTTCTGAAATTATAGATGGGAGCACTAATTGAGTACCAAGAATGTTACAAACGATTTGCACTGCTGTGGAATCTGGTAGCAAACCAGTGTGCTTCCAACCCCACTTGCACGTGCAATTATGCCACTGTCCACTCAAAGGGTGCATATCCACTGGCAGGAGTATTTGTGACCACAGTTTACATTTGTTGCTAGAAACCATCCCTGGCAAGAAAGCATTTTGCATTTTTTACCCTAAAATAACATTAATCTTAAAGAACTTCCCCTGCCCTTGTTTTTCAGTTGTGGTTCTACAGACATAATAAGACTGAAAGGAGTCCTTCGATTCTTTTGGTTTCTGTGGTGGGGTGATGGACTCATGCCCATGGTTCCAGGACTCCCCGACCACCTCCCAGTCCCACACAGGACCAGCCCAGGAAGATTTCCTTGCCAAAGTCTTGCAAGCAACTGTGCACAGCTAAGGCTAAACTGTAACACTGCTACTGAGCAACAAAAGGAAAGAAAAGCTTTCTGTTCTCCAGTCATTTAAACAAATAAGATAAACAGCATTTCCCAGCCCAGGAAGATTATGTGTGGCTTTTGTCTCTCCTGTTTTGGTTTCCTGTGCTAAGCACTCACTCACCCATTCACAGTCACTAATGCCCAAGGCTCAGAGTAGCACTCCCTTGTGTTGATTTCCATGTGTACTTTAGGGTTTCTTTACATACCCAAATCCTCATTATCACTCTAAACCACGGTAAATTACAGGAACAGTGGGCTGATAAAAGTCCTCCTAATTCAAAGCAATAGTGAGCCTATTACTACTGAAAGCACTGGTCCCTGGCTGCAGCAGCACACAAGAATTGAGTGAGAGAAATAAAAGGAACCTGGCTGGCTAAACAGCCGGGATGGAAGGATGTACCAACAGCACAGGAGTGGCACAGATCCATCGGTGCGGGAGCACAAGGCAGACAGGCCCTCCCGCCAGGGCTGAGGGAACAGAGTCATCTCAGCAGACTATTTCCACCTCAAAACCAACAAGATTTCCTGATCATTCAATTCAGATCTGTCTTGTCCCCTCCCTAGTGTATCCCTAATTTAACACACATATTTTTGGGTTATTTTTCTTTCAATTGCCCCTCATTTCCTCATTTTACTCACTCTCCTTTTCTTGAAGCGTGAATATTAATGTCAATCTCGGCTCATTTAGTGTCGCCTCTCGCCACCCCACTCCCTTCAGGAACTGCCTTTGGCAATTTGGATCCTTCCTTTTATCAGTTTGTCCACCCAGGAACTCACAGCTTCATACACCCTTGCGAACCTGCGGCAGCAGAAGGAACCATGTCACATGGAAAGCCAACGTGTCCGAGCTCAATCGAATGCGGCTGGCAGCGCAGCTGTGGGGGGGACCACGGGCTGCATCCCCCTGAGCTACCTGCCACACGAGGGAAAGACACAATGTACCTAACGCCGAGTCCTTACTGCGCGGATTTCCTGGGCCCCGTGCAATTAGTCATCAGCAAAGGGGCCGTTAAGTGCTGGATAGAAACTCTGCTGAAATCTGTGTCTCTAGTTTCTTACCCAAGAGTTGGATCAGGCCCTGGGAATGCATTTGTTTGTTTTTCCCTTGTCATCAGCCTGCCTTTGGCTGAAAGCTATAATCCATTCAGGGAGGACCTGTTTATCTGTGAGAATAGCAGCATTGCTGTGAAGAGGTAAGAGTGGGAGTGTGCTTCAGGCAAAAAAATGCAGATTATAGCCCCGCTAGTAATGAATTCAGCACAGAAAGAAAGAAATGCAGGCTGTTCTAATTTTCTGAATAGATGTAATTCCATTTTGTTCCCTGTGAGTCCCTTCTCTGACAATTGTCTGAGTGGAGGGAGGAAAAAAGGGTTCCAAGCAAAACACTTGTCTATGAAGGATGTTATTAAAATGTCCTACTTGAACACAGGCTCTCTGCAGACCAGGGATGCAGAATACAAACGTTCTCTCTCCCTTAGACAAGCATTGTCTAAATGCAGAATGTTTGTCAATTATTTTCCAAAAGCACAATTGCTATCATCAGAATTAGAGCTGGCTTGACTTGTCCTGCCTGATTTAGCACCCACTTGAACAGGGTAGGTTCAGAAGTTCAACATGAACTTGAGGGCTTGTTGGATTTGCAGCAGGCTTTAAAAAATGCTCAAGAAAAAAACATGGTGAGGAAACAGATGTGAGATCTACAGAAAATAGGGATGAAAACCTGAGAGTGGTCAGAGAAATTAAAAAAAAAAAAAACTGTGGTGAGTGAAAATCCACTGAAGAAACTCTGTGGCAAAAGTCTCTGGGTGAATTTCCGTCATTTGGCTTCTGAGCTCTCATGCTCATTCACACCTGCATAAACACTTGGTTCCAAAAATTTGCTCAGCCTGGCAGTTCTTTAGCCAAGAATTTGGCTGAAGGTCTGCAGCATGGATGTCAGTTAAGTTCTAGAACAGAAATTTGCCCTACCATCCTCCAATATAACTTCCTTTTTTTTATTGGTCAGAGCAACATGTCCTGTCCTTGGGCATGCACTACAAACAGGATAGGTGTCCTGTGAGACAGGAAAATGTGTATTTTTGTGGCCATGTGTGGGGTTTGTTCACTGCAAAATTTAAGAGTGATGGGGCTTCCCAAGGCACTCCCTGTAATGCAGTCAATTACATCACATCGTGAACCTATCTAATCTGCAAAGCCCGAAAGCATCTCACCCTGGCCTCCTTTTCTTCAACCTCTCCTTGATTTGTGGGAAGAAAAGTGTCTGAATTCTGCAGAGCTGGATTCCAACTAGATACAGTAACTACCATGGGCTAGGGCTGAAATAGAAATAAGCAAGAGAGAACCTGGTTGTCCCTCACACTGTCACTCTTTTGAAGGTTGGAGAAACTTTTTCTGACCTTTCCTCTTAAACTAGAAGAAGCTTTTGCATATGAATTCTGACCTGCCTTTTACATTTATATTCCCATACCACAAAGAGGTACCAGGGACACCAAAGGTTTATGCCAAGAGCAAAGGGAAGTGGGGAAAAGTGCTAAGGACAATCACGTTCTGTTCATTATGTGAGTAGCAGCAGCATCCCCAGCGTGCCAGGGCAACGTCCCTTGTGAAGAGGACACAGTCCCTTCCCCTAAACTCTGACTGTGTGACTGTGCTATTATTGGTACACTCAATGCTGAATGGCCAAAGGAAAACACTGCACTGGCTCATGCTTTTTTCAGATACAGAAAGGACAGCGGGCACAAAGGCAAACATAGCCTCTCCTGTGCACATGTGACAGTCACCGCGTAAGCCACTCGCCATCAAAATGCCTCATTCCTCCTGACAGGTCTTGTCCTAAAACAATGTCTTAAAGTCTGCAGCTGGGCTGGATTTTCCATATCCAGCTGAAACTGCCAAAAGAACAGCAAAAGCCCTGCTAGCAGAAAAGATGCCTCTTAGTTTGGAGAAAAAAGCCTTCCCAGCAGTCTGTCTCTAAGCAGTGGACATAGTTTGCCATCCTCCTCCTGAGTAGATGTGCAGCTGTGGCATCTTAAAGCTTGGGAAAGGGTGTCTGCTCTGCTGCACTCCTGTGCAGAACTGTGGATAAAGGATATTTCACAGAGAGGGAACAGTATAGTTCCTGTAACCAATGAGGGTGGGTTTCCTTTGCAATATTCACCCAGATTTGAGCTCTTGGCTCCGAAATGTTGAGTCTATTTTCACATGGCACCTGCTTGGTACCAGCTGTACCCACAGAAGAACTTGGCTTAACTTGGGTGAAGCACAGTTGCAGCTCTGGGAGAATGTAGTTTCTCCCTCTTAAATGCAGCACCTTTATATTTCTTGCTGAGTTTTACCTCATTGATTTTCCTAGTCTGTTTCAGCAGCACTGTTTCTCCTGCTGTCTGCAGAAGCACTTGCAGCTGTCCCCCAGTATTTCTGAGCTATACCTTCTTCTGAGCTGTACTCTTCTTATACTACCACACCAAACATGAATGGGAACACTGAATAGCACTGTTTGAAAGCAAAATAAAAATAGTGTGGGCACTTACAAACCCACTGTACACTCACTCTGTGCTCAACACCATGTCTAACAAGGTGCAGTTTATAGGCTGCTTGATAATTTTTGATGGCATCCCTCACTACTAAGTTCAGGTACAGCGATACTCCTGTGATATATTTTTGTTTTTCTAAACTAGTGGTCTTGCTTTCTCCCCCATCCCATACCTAGAGCTTTGTGGATAATCCATAAAAGAAAAAGGTGTACCTTCCCATTTCTATCCTAATGATTTCTTCTGAGCTGTTTTGCCATAAACAAGTCATCTCTTACAAATGAATGAGAGCACTTCAAACACAGCAGCCTCTAATGCTGCCACTGCAAAAGTCTCTTTGGTTAGTATCCCTTGTGATTGAGCAGGGAAAAAAATCCCCAACTGATCAGCAACAAACCAGCCTTCCCTACCCGGATGATCCCTGGCTTCTTTCCAGCCCGAAAGAGTAGCGAGAACAAAACCCTTGCTGAGCGTGCTGCCTCTGATCCTGCCCTGCTCCAGCAAAGGATGTGTTGACACCAAGTGCTGTGTGAAGACAGACTAGAGCCAAGCTGAAATGCTCTCAGCTTGGCTGGGTGTCAAAGCACTGCTTGGAGCTCAGCTGATCTGAGGGCAGGTAGTGTGGGGTGCCTGGCTGGGGGAACAATGCTGAGCTTTCACAGTCAGGCTTGGACTACAGAGACCAAGCCCCTGTCCCTTCTCCCAGGGGTAGGGTCCCCTCCTTGCTCCCAAAAATGTCCCACAGAGACCTGTTTTTGACAGCTGTGATGGCCTTGGCAAGCAACAGGGGACCTCAGGGACCTGGCTGGAAAAGGAAATGCACGGAAGATCAGGAAAGGAGCTCCCACAAAACGAATTAGCCCTGTTAACTAGCACACATTCCTTACAGCACGTCACAAGGAAATCCCAGCCAGCACTTCTAAGCTTTATCCATCTTGCAATGCTTTCCACCCTTGCTGTTGTTTACAAGCTTAACAAACTGAAGACTGTTTGAAAGAGATCACTCCTTAATCTGGCTTGTCCTAAAACCAATAGGAGAGGAGGAAGGCAAGGTCATGCATATCCAAGGCCAGCACAGAAACATCCTTATTTATCTTCCCTAAGCTGTTTTAAATGTTAACTCCTTCAAGATATAATGAAATAGGCAAACTTTAAATTTGGTGGTGACTGCAGGTGGTGGAGAAACCCTGACACTTTGTTAGCAATTAGTTTTGGTTGGGTTCAAACTTCACCCTGTTTGGTCCCTTTGTTCAGGTCCAAGCCATGGGACCAAATATGCAGCAAAGTCCTAGATGAGCATCTCCTGCCTTCTGCTTCCTACTCAGCTACAAGCTGTGGGTCAACCTCAGAGCCCCACTTCTGTGGCATTGCTAGGTGCCTAAAGAGAACAAGCTTCCAAGAGTCTAATTATGCATCCCCAACATGAAAAGCCATCCTCTAAATATCTGATTGGGGAACGCATAGCCAAGGAGTGAGACAGACAGCTGAGCATAAAGCTATTTTTTAGAAGCTGAGTTTAAGGTTGGCTAAAAATATGGCCTATCCCTTTCAAGGGTTATTTTGCTTACGGTGTTGACAAGAATAAAGCTATTAGTAACAGAGCATTCAGAGTATTTGGGGCTGGTGTTTGTCTGTCAGTCACTCATCCTCCAAAACACTCTTGTCAACATTTGGAAAGCAAGTGGGATGTATGCTCCAGCCCCCTCCCGGGAAGGCTGGGAGAGGATAACAAAGCAGTAAGAGCTGCAAAAACATGGGGCTAAAGAAAACAGGATGGAGGAAAGAAAGGGAAAAGAAAAATCTGTTCAGAAGGAACATATTAGAAACTGTCTAGAAAAATGGTTTTAGAGAAGGAAAAAAATCAAGTACAGGGAAGAATAACAAAAACAATTGCTTACAAAAACCCATGAAAATTGAGAAAATAAAATAAGAGACAATGAGTGGAGATTACAGAGGAAGAGGAAAAGTGACCATAGGAAAATCAAGTTATCATCTTTTCTTTGTGTAGCGCAAGAACTGTGTTCACAGAGCATGGATTCCCAGGACATGTAAAGCACTTCCCCTAGAAAAAAGAGCTCTGGGCCTTAGCCACCCCAGAAGTAGAGGGCTGGGGGGTACCTCGAGCACCAGCCTTGCAGTCTGCCCAGCTTGCTCGGCTGCCAGGTAGAAGAGGTGATCACAGGGAAATTGGTTTCCTGCTGATGTTTCTCCTCATCTCCCACAGCCAGTGCACGAACCTCTGCAGTCTGCACTACCCCAAACCAGCCTCGTCTCCCTCCTCTGCACCTCTAACAGATCCTGTAACAAGAACATGTCTTCTTTCCCCTCCTCAGCTCTTCAGGACTGAGCTCCTAGTGTCGACATTCCTTTCTCAAAGGAAATCCTTTGCATTTCCTCTTGATGCTCCTATGGAAGGTAAGTGTTCTGTTGCCTAACAGCATGTTAAACACGATTGTAATTTAAAGTACCTGCTTGGAAAGGGGAGCAGGAACCTGGCAGGGGCTGTTCCCTGCACCTATTGTCCAGGGCAAATTGCCTGCTCGCTTTCTCCTCATCACAATAGGAGCTCCAGCCTCACCCCTAGGTCTCCACCACCGAGTTAAAGATCTGCAGAGTCAAGAGATATTCAGTGCTTAGCACAGCAATTTCTGTTGTGACTAATCCTGCAGTTAGACACCTTTTCCCAGGGATTCCATTGCTGATACACAATCGGCTCCCTCTCTGCCTGGATCCGTGGCACACAGTGGAGCAGAAGGCTGAGTGAGCTCAGCCTCAGCTGCTGCCTGTGCCCGTTTAACACATAGACAAACCAGCGAGCTGCCTCTCCCCCAGTGGTGTAGAACCTCTCACCTGGGCTGTGTTGGGAAGAATGGGCTCAGCTAAGCATGCCAGGCAGTAACTGTGGTCTGCAGAAATGGGACAATAATCTGGCAGCACAATAAAACCCTGAGGTGCCCAGCCTTGTCTTCAGATGATAGAAATTATTAACTGAGCCATTCTTAGCCAGATGGTTTTGCCACTAAGGTACCACTTGTGACAATGAAACGTGCACAGGAAAAGTGTACCTTTCCAGGCATAACCTGAGGGATGAGAAGCAACTTTACTCCAGCTCAATTACTACCTCAATCCATGAAGTTGGTCTAAACAGATTGAGAGCTGAGTCACTTAGAGCTATCTTCACAAGGAGCTCATCAATTTGAGTAAGCCATCAGCCCCAGGCTACAGCACTTGGCCATCCTTGCTTTCACCCTCCAAAGCCTCACTGCTGAGATCTGTGGAGCTCTGTGGATTTACATCAGTAACAGCAGAGAAGGAATAGTCTCAGTGCAAGAAAATTATTGTGGTCCTGCTCCTCTTGACGTTCATCTCAAAGCTCTCAGACATAGCCAGAGATGCAGCTGACCTGGCCAGCTGTGCCCATGAGCAAGCACAAGAGAAAGCAAAATTAATGTAGACAAAGAAAGCCCTGAGATGTGGTTCCTCCCCTCCCACCTGTCCCTTCTGCTCTACAGCAAGTCACTGGGATCTCACATCTGCTTATTGCTAAGCTGCCAAATAGCTTATCCCTAGGCCTGAGACCAGCCTGGAAAGGCTGCCACGTTCAAGAGGGCACAGCCCCCTGTGCAGCGTCTCCCTGTGCAGATGGACTTGCTCTCCAGCAGGACACAGCACGTGCCAAGGAGGAATGGTGAAAGCAGCAGAGAGTCTGTGCAAAAGGCATGAGCAGAACCCAGACCTCCATGCTCTGCACTAGTTTGCATGAGACCTGTGGCAGCATTTAGAAGAAAATGGGGGAATTAAATGGTTTTGTGAGCAAAGACAAATTTTCAGGGTTTTTCACCTTGTGGCTTTGCCATTAGCCTTCTAAAGAGGAGCTTCTATGATGAAAAATGCAACCCATCCCACTGGTTCTCCAGAAAGAGGTAAGGCTGCAGTCACCAAGGGTTAAATCCTGTTTGTTTCTTTTGTGGGCCTTAAACACACAACGGGCTGTAAATACCACTCAGAGCAAGTTTACAAGGTGGGAACCCTTTGGAGACCTTTTACTGCAGGAGAAGGAAGGTAAATATGCCAATGATATGAACAAATTCTAAATATTTAGTTGTTTAAATAAATAAAACTTTTACAGATTTTTGGGATCTATTATTCATGGTGTACTGGGGGTTGTCTAAACTGTGCACCAAGGCAGGAAACCATTTTAAGAGGGTAGAAAATTACATTTAAGCTCAGAAAGATGAATCAGTTTGTGTGCTGTGTGCTGGTCCAGGCCTTCATATCACTGGACAGGTGAACTCAAATTACTTCAGTACAAAATGTGCCACAATTTGCTGGGCATTGTAGCAAAATGACAAGTAACAAGACCAGAATGTGATTATTTTCTTTTCTAAACATGTTGAACAAGAAGGGGATCTCTGTCAGCCAGTGAAATTGCAAGGTGTTTGTGTTCCTGGGAGGGGGCCCAGCAAAAGGTGGAAATAAGTGGCTGTGCTAATTCATTCGTTGCAAGTGAAATTGGTCTAGAAATGACCTGATTTTCAGCTTTATAAAAACATGGAACATTTTAAGTGCTCTGGTGAAACTGATCGTTTGAAGCAGTTGGAGGAGTAGAAAAAAGGCCATTGTAATCCTTTAGGGATGCAGCTTTCCAGTTAGCAGTATGCCAGCTCAGTGTCACCATCAGAGCTTCAATACAGGTTTCCTGACTTGATAAAAACACCATCCTATTTCTCTAAGACTTTAAAATGCTTTTCAAAATCCAGTGTTTTCCCTGTGCCTGTAATCACAGATCTCAGAGAAAACACAGCTAACCAAAGATGGGCTGCTGTGACCTGAGCAACTGTCTCCTTGTGTTTGTGCTTTTGTCTTGGCATTTTCAGCAGGGTACAATTAATTAAAATTCCTGATTAATTAAAATGTTTTGCAACAACAGCAGCAAAAATTGCTTGGAGAAAACCCTGTGCAAAGTGAAACTGGAGCCTGGTTGGTATGAATGTGCAGAGTGCCCAAAGTACACTGTACTGGCATGTGCAGCCTGTCCCCAGAGTAAATGACATAGTGAAGGAGGAGGAAAGTAGAGGCTTGACAGATGATGACACAGGGGTGTAAAAAATTTGTGTTACCCCCTGTATTTCCCCTACTGCCTGTATCTCACAGTGCAAGTACATGGAAATACAGTGGCTTTAAGTACAGCTGGATGAATTCATGGCTCTGCCAAGGAATTAGGACTTGGCTAGTGCTCCTGCTCCTTGTTCTGACCATCACTGGCTGAAAAAGCTTGTACAAGTCGCTTTCCCCTTCTGAGCCTCAGTTTCCCCTCTATAAAATGCAAGCAACACCACTTTTCTATCTTGTGTGAAGTGCTATGAGAAGGAGAGAGAAAGAAATAGAGTACAGAGAGAGAAATACGCGTTAGCAAGTGACTCTCTTTCCTTCTGCCTTTGTCAAACCCGTACTGCACCGGGCGCCTGCTCCGGCCGCTGGAGCTGTGAGGAAATCTTTGTCGTGCTCTGAAAGCCCTGCAGCGGCCTGTCATTGTCACAGCCCTGATGAATGAATGGTTCCACTGGGGATCCAGAGCCTGCTCGGGCGGGAAAGCAGCAAGCCTCAATAAACAGCTCCTGCTATTGCCCAATCCGGATAATTAACACTTCTGCACTTTTGTACAAAAATGCCACGTTGTTGCAAAGAACACAGGGGGCCCTTGGCCCCGTTCTGTCAGTGGAAGCAGCCCCGGCCCTGGCTCTGCCTCTCAGAGGGAATGCCCTCTTTGAAATGCCAGCAAAAGGGATGAAGTTTCTTCCCTTCCCCTCTCATTTTTAAAACAGGATTTCTTTGGCAGGCATGACTCCCACTTTAGCAATTTAAGGGCTACATGGAAGAAATCATACTCTGAAAGAGCAATTTCAAAAAAATCTTCCTTCAAATGGCGTGTGTTTATGCAGCAACTCTGTTCTTGGAGGGGGTGCAGACTCTGGGCTGCTCATTTTTAGGGTCAAAAATTAAATTTTGCAACTTCCACATCAAGAGGGCAAAGAGTCATAAAGAGAGGTCTCTTGCCTTGAGTTCTTACCAGAGCCCTTCTCCCCAGGCCCTATGCCAGTGCAAGGCAAAATACCTTCTGGGCAGGATGACACATAACAACCACACACCATGGCAATGGTAAGTTCACAAGCCAGAAAAAAATCTTCATTATAAGATGTTTTGGAGATTTTCAGGTGTTTAAAGAGATGACTCAAATGAAATTGCTGCTCTAAAGCATATAAGAATTGTATTTATCAAATCTCTTATATTATAAGTATGATGAACACACATACTTCTTTCTAGTTATATTTGGATTTTTAAGGTTTTTGGGTCCACTGTCAACTTCTACACTGTGACAGAGGATGAGATTTTTTTTAAAAAAAAAACAAACCCTGGAATTGAGGTTTCTCAAATTCATGTGCTTCCAGGGGCTTTTAAGGAAAATTCAGGAGATATCATCAGGCTTGCAAGAAGAACTGGAGTCAGAACCCTGCAGTGACTTTCTAGCATAGTCAACACTGAAATTATGAGAGTAGAGCCATGGAAGCATAACATTAGCATTTACTTTTTGGGGTTTTTTAAGAAATAAAGCACCAAGTTCAAATTGATTACTATCCACAATTATTTACTGCACTGGAAGTCCAATTATGTTCACTGACTGCTCCAAAATTTTGGCTGTCAAACTGAAATGAATAATCCTTTATGTTTTAGAGATGACCAACCCTATTTCTTCTTCATTTCAAATTCAGCTTTGTGATCAGCTCTGCTTTTCTCTGCTTAACTCACTTGTGGAGAGTTACAAAACCCCTCTCCCAGAGGCACTGAGTGGGAAGACATGAGCATGTACCCTGAGCTTGCTGAAAGGTGACATGTTGGAGTAGTGATTAGGATGTAGAGGAAGGAGGGGATGGGAGACCCTCTGTGTTTGACCTCTGGCTTGGCCAGCACACAGCCAGATGCACAAGCCAGCCCCTCAACTTCTTCCCACCTCCATTTCTCCACCTGTAAAATGGAGCAATGATACTGTGAAGTGCTTGTGATTCAAGAATTATTTATGTATCTGTATTGCCAGTCCTATTGGCTTAAATGAGCTTACAGATGTGAGTAAAAAGTATGCATAGGCATAATGCTTAGCATATTAAAGGAAATATTTCTATAATATTAAGCATAATGTAATATTAAATATTAATTTCTATAATATTTATATAACATTAGGGCATATTTGGGGCTAACAGCTGGTTGCAGAATAGAAAAACTGATTAGCACAAGCAAATATTAATTAGAATTACAGTCTGTATTCACACACAGGTTTTCTTTCCCATTCTGTTCCTCTGCTTTTTGATTAGAAAATAATCATCACATTATACAGTATTTTCCTCATTAAACTACAAAGATCCCTTGCTTCTTTGGCCAATTAGTGCCCGTGTACAATCATCAGGAATACAAATCAAAGCATGTTCCAGCTCTGACCTAATAAGCCATCTACGCAAAATCTAAGCTCTGCATTTCTCTGTCACTACAGCAATTCTCTTTTCTTTACCCCAAAGCAATCAGCACAGAACAGAATCCTTCCTTTCTTAGGAAACTACAAACTGAAATTGCATGGGCTAGGGGCTGCCTGTCACCTCCAGCTTTGCTGGTGGCTTTATTTTAATCAACAAACCCCAAGAATCCTTCTGCATTCTGCCTGGGTGCAGGGCTGGCAGGGTGGGTGGCTCCCAGCACACAAGGAGAAAGAGGAAGCTCTGGGAGACTGGAAGAAATCTGCATTTTCCTCAGGGCACATCCTGCAAACAGGGCCCTTTGTTCCTGGCGGCTGGTACCCACTTCTCACCACAAACAGATCCCTTCCCGGCCTCTCCTTTCTTTCTCCTCTCAGAAAAAGGCCGTTTTCAGAGTTTGTACTTCTACATCCACCCCCGCCCCAAATCTGTGTAAGTTATTCTCACTTAAACCAATTTTGCTTTCCCACTGAGTACCAAAGTGTTGTGAGTTACATTGTGCCGTGCTACTCACGCCCACCCGACAGCCATTTTCTGACCAATTTCCTTCTGACATGAATCTTAACCATCTTCAGCTTCACTTATGAATTTGGCCTAAATTGGAGAATAATATCCTGACACTCTGCTAAAAGCAGCACATAATTGATCCCTGCCAGAAAGGGGATATGAGCTTTTCTGTTGTTTTTCAGGGAGATGGAGGGGGAGGCACTAAGAAGGGGGCTGTGCACCCGGAGATTCAGCTCCTCTTTGCTATTTCCCCAGCTATCTTATAGAAGACAATTAGCAGTGCCTGTTCATCAGTGTGATTCTATTTATTGAAACTAGTTAATAAATCCAGAATTAGTTTTCCTTGACAAAAAAATGCTTCAATGAAGAATCATTTCAGAGTGGCTTTAGTATCTCTACTTGCCTAGGAGTAATTAGGTTTAATATTTGTCCAGTGGTTTTGGAAACCTGGGCGATAGTCTGCTGAAGGGTTTCTCAGTCTGCTCTTTCTCCATGCATCACCTGCTGTGTGGCCACCCTGGTACTCCTGCATGATCCTCCTGCCCCTCTTTCAATAATGTTTCTGTTTCTTGGCCAATTTTAGCAAATCTGGTAGAGACCTCAAAGGAACTGAGCTCCTAGACAAGTTATACAAGGCATGGTAGAGGAGAAAAACCCTCCCTGTTCCATCTCTTGGGGACAGACACCCCTGAGGAACCAAACTGGTGCTCACTTTTGAGACAGAACTCACTGAAGCTGAAAGTCACCATTTCCAGGGCTCAAGGTGTGATTTGATTGATTGGGAGGTTTAAAAGGAGCAGGGAGAATCAGTGAGAGCATACCTCTGCAGCAGGCACCATGTCTCTGTGCTGGATGTAGAGTTCCTAGAGTGATGGGATCTTGCTTGGGTTAAAGCTTGCTTGTGCTCTGGCAAATCACTGTAATAGAGCTGTCCTGATCCCTTACTAACTTCCACTGGGTGCTTCTCCATGGAGGACCACCTTCCTCTGTCACTGTGAACTTCCCTAATCTAATTACTGCTAATCAGAAGTGTGAAGAAAGGATTTTTCTCTGAGTCTCAGGTGCACAGCAAGCGGGGCAGCCAACTCCTGCAGTATGGACATCTGTTTGTTTGAGCGGGCAAGGAAAGCGATGCACACTGCAAATCCTGCAGCACTGTCAAAGCAGCTGAAAGCACCACTAAATGTTGGGATTGGGTCTGGAAGCTGTGTAATCCCTTTGAATTTTCTAGAAAAGGCTATGGGAAAATTAGTGATGGCAAAGGGGTAGAATTGGCCTATTTCTGCTGTGATTCACCTCACTGTAGAGTGTATGGCACCTGCAGCTACAGACTGACCCAATATGTTTATTTACTGAAACCATCAAACCATGTCTTGCCATGTGCTCCAATCTTCCAGCCCAAATTAGCGGTGGCTCCACTGCTCCAAGTGGAACAAATGTCAGTGTCGTGTTTCACTTGGTCTCCTGCTGCTGTTTTATTTTATTTTGGGTACTGCTGCCTTTCAGGGAAGAAGCACAATCCTGATTTTGTGAGGTTCAAATGGGCAATTTCACTTTGAAGCTGAACAGGCCATTGCCAAAGGGTTAATGATTGTTTTTATCAGTATCCTGGAAAATTGAATCTTTCTCCCAATGACGGATCCTAAGGGCTTTTTCTGGCCTGTGTAAGCCAGCATGTATCAATTGCTGCCCTTCAGTTGGCTTGACAGTGT
Source organism: Notiomystis cincta (assembly GCA_013398075.1). Lineage (NCBI taxonomy): Eukaryota > Metazoa > Chordata > Aves > Passeriformes > Notiomystidae > Notiomystis > Notiomystis cincta. Next base: position 220,863 of record VZRX01003987.1, on the reverse strand, counting down.
GGGCACTGAGGGTGTGGTGTGTAACCAGTGCTGGCACACCACAGCACCCTCTAAGCAAATCCACCATTCCCAGGCACTGCAAAGGCAAATCATTCCACTGCTAGAAACCTTGGCCTCTAAAAGGCAAACCCATCAAAAGCACATACTGCTTTACATTAATGGGATGCATTCCAGGCATATTTGCTCTGCTGATCAATGCTTAAAAAATACATCCTTGGCTAGGTGTGCAGAAACACATCATCAGCGAAACAAGCGTGGGATAGAACGAGTCTATCTGATGCAGAGGAAATTTTGTTAGCCCAACACAATCTCAGAATAGTTAAACAGAGCAAAACAACTTGTATTTGTGCTCAAATCCTGATGATGTTTATTTACTAGGACAACTATAGCTGAGGGTAGCAACTTATCAAGGCTTGCTTTATTTCAAGAGCAAATTGCTACCATGGAACCAGACACTTGATGTTTCCCTGCTATCGCCCAACAAAGAAAGCTCGCTTTACTGACTCGGCTAATGACCAGCAAAGTCGCCTCACGTGGATTATAAAAGTAAAAAGGACAAAAGCTTCAGGATGAAAAATAACAATTTCCCTTGCTTGCTTTTGTGATCAAACAGTAGGGAATTCGCAGCAGAAAACTCTGCTTTGAAATAGAAAAATAATAGTAACAGTGAAAATAAATGACAAGGTCTTGGTTCTATTGAGCTTTAGTGAGCCTGAAAACCCACAAGTTTTGCTGCTGGAGAGTGTATGAGGATTCATTCAAAAGTCAATAATCAGCAGAAAGGGATTAGTGCCTTCCAATAACTGTTCTAACTACAAAGACAGTAAAAGGCTCAAGCAACATCCATTATCTTATCCCTTTATACAGACTCATGGCCCTGAGCTTCACATGTACCATGTTTACTATTACAGCAACAAGGCAAATTTTATCAGAGCAACACCAACAAATAATCAAACAGCACCACTGGATAAAATCTGCCTTGGTACTTCATGAATTTGTTGAGCTGCTGCACCACAACTCAGCTTTCCTGGACTGTGGAATATGTTCTTGCACAGCCTGATTGCATCTGCAGGTGTGCAGCAGACTCCTGCATGCAGGACTGTGCACTTCTACTCTTTGGGACAGACTCCCCTTCCTGGTCCTGGACTGATCAAAGTCCAGAACTCCCACACCTCAGCTAGGTGGGAGCAGACTTGAACACTATCAGTTTGTTCTGTACAGGCATTGAAAAAACAGATGTGATAAGAGCTGTTTCCCCACATTTTGCAGCATCCACAAACAGATTTACTTAAAAGATTCATAATGTAAGAAATCAACCGGAAATGGAAAGTTCAATATCAGATGAAATTGGTTTTGGCTATCTCTGACACGCAATACTTATCTATCAGGTTCCCAGAGATGTCAAGCTCTGAATCAGCTATCTTAGCACAAATCTACAGTTATAAGTTCTCTCATTTGGGTTTGAAGTCACACTTCTATCTTGGGCAGCAAACACCATTTTACTGCTATTCCTCATGGCCACTGCCCCTTCAGCTTTACTGTTGACATGTTTCTAGTATTAAAAAAGATAATTAAAAGTGATTTGCATGCTTATGCTTTCTTCTCTTCATGTTAAAATTTATTCCTAGCTGAAGACCTCAGAAAACTTGGTGAACTGGTTGGTAGCACCTGGCCCTCTGAATCTACCTTAGCAGCCACCCTAACAAGATAGCAACATGAATTTAGTCTTGAGCATGAAGATGGCACGTGCCAGACCCTATGCTGAAGTATGGTGCAGACTTGCAGGGCACATTTGGTCCTGAGGACTGATCTGCAGACCAGCTGGATATGAGGCAGCATGGGGAAGGGCAGGTGGTTGTGTGTAGAGGGTCACTGGATGGCTCTTGGAACCAGATGTCTCTTTATCTGGCAGAACAAAAGTTGTTCTTCCCTTATGGGCTTGTGTTTTGGAGGAACTGCCCTATAAACCATTGGTCCAGAGCAGAGCCTGAGACCTATGTCTCTTTATTCACTTCTGGGTTTATATTTCCAAGACCCTTCTGGGAAGATTAAGCCCCTGAAAAACACTCCCTGTGGGCCAGGTTGGGACAATTGCATGATGAATGTGTCACACAATGCTAGGTTAATGCTTCTTTGACACGTCTGAGAAAAACCCCTCCTGGTTTCCACACCTACACTGCTGCTGGTTCAGTGTTTAATACCAAAACTGAATGCCTGGTTTTCTTGACTTTTAAGTGAATTCAGTGTAGATTGGTCACTGTTCCAAAGGGTTCCAGTAGTTTGTCCTTTGTTGCCATGTCCTATGGCACCTCTCAGAGGGGGGAACACACCATATGTGTTCAGTGTCTAGGCTCTAGGAAGACATGAGGACACTACACCAGCTGGCTTCCTCTTGAATACAAACACGTCACAGGGGCTGTTACAAGGAGTTGTGTGATGCAGAGGTCACAGTACTTTGCTGTCAACCAGCAAGCAGCAGCCCTTTCTGTGTGGGTGTAGTGCAGTCTTGAAAACCAGCAAGCAGTGCCTATCAATGCAGTAGGGTCATTCATGGTCTGCAAATGGACTGGAGGAACCTCTTGAACTAAGGCAACCCACAGCAGGACAGACAGTATCCCTAGGCAAGAAGTTATGTATCTCAGGGAAGGGGCCTTGTGGAGATCAGTAAGCTTGAAAAATTTGAGTCCCTCTGTCCCTATCCCCGTGTTTTTGTGTTAGAAAAGGCAGAGGGGTTGGGAAAGATGGGGAGAGTCTAGGTCCACCTTAAACTCTACCAAAGAGATACAGACTAAAAGGAAAGATAAGCCCAACAAAGGCGCTTGCTGAAAAACCAACTATATCAACAAACCCCAGCTCCTGCAGCTTGGTGACTATGCTGCCCAGTGACTCCTGTTCATAAAGGGCTGATTCTCCTCCCTTTCAGAAAACAATGTGTTCCACACACTGAAATAAATAACAGCCCCTCACCAAGGCCCCGGCAGTGTCAGGGGGTGTCAGGCTCTGCTCAGCAGATAACAAAGGCGTCAGCATGGAGCCAATCTCCTCCTGCCATCTCAGGCTGCCCTTGCTGTGCTGAATGAAATTTTTCTCCTAATGGAAATGAAGAAAACCTCCAGTGCAGATAATCCTCTGTCATAATGGCTGTACATTTGGGAGAGGGGCCAAGCAGTGTAAAGAACAAGCCAAATCACTTTTACTTAAAGCCTGGCCTGAATGTGATAATGTAATGACTTTGGTCGGGATCTTTCAAATGCCATTCATTGGGATTGACTTAGCACATAGATGATATCAGCCAAAATAATTAAGAATGAGGAACTGATAGGATCAGCTGACTCCTCCTTCCCCACAAAGCTGGTATCCTTTTGCAAGTAGTGGAGAGGACTACTTGGTTTAAACACGACTTAGTCCAACCCAGCCAGCATCCTTTCACTTCCATTGCCCTTTGCTCTCTGGAGAAGGATCAATAACTTCCATCTTAAACACAGGCTGAAGTCACAGGGACCCTCTTTGCAAGGGCAGAGTTCCTGGTCATTTTGTGCCTAACCTCCATCTGGCCACTGCTGATTACACTTAGCACTCAGAACCTGATCAGAAGCCCACTGAAGTCCTTGGGAAGATTCATATTCATTTCACTGGATTCTGGATCCATGAGTTTCTTTCAGCAATGTAGGTTTCCAAAAGCGTGGTAGCCTTGGCTGTTGTTTAGCTTCCTAGTATCTGTCATAGCTAACTATTATTTCTGTTTTACAGAAATAAAATGCAGCTCAAACTCTGATACTACATGCAAGCTTAAAATGGCTTTCAATTACTATTAACAGGCTTTTAAATGGGATTGTGGTGACAACCCTAAAGAAGCAAAATACTTAGGGGAGAAATTAAGCTATTGGAATGACTGGTTATATTGAACATGCTCCTCACACAGCTGGCAAAGAGCAAAATAAAGCTGAAATAAATTGATGACGACCACATTCTGGAGGAATGACAGTTTATCTTAAAAGAGAAAAGAACATTCAGCTTCTCTTCTACAACAGCTTATGACACTAAGCATTTGGACATCTCTCCCACAAACCAGGAAACCAGTAGCAACCAGAACAACCACATCAGATCACTTTCTATATCCCACACCAGCATAACTGAGGGCAGAGGGTAAAATGAGTGTAAAATGCCACCATTCTGAATTTAATAAGTCCAATTAGCATCATTCTGAAGGCTACAAAGGGTGGAAGGCAACAGGGGATTACAGTCATTGTCCATTTCAAATCTTCCAGTTGGCAAATAAACTAAGTTCTTTACAAAGAAAACCCAAAAAACCCACAACAAAACAAAGCACAAAACAAAACAAAACCCTCTCATACATAGGACAAGCTTTGGAATGGTTACAAGGCCAAGATCTATTGTTCTGCTTGAATTTGTTACAAGCCCTGGACATATCATAGAGGAATATCTGTATTTGAATGTTTTCATCTTCCTGGTCATCTAATTCAGCTCCTTCCAGGGAGGTAATTTATTTTCTTCACTGTCGCCTTCATTCACAAGGTTTAGGGATGAAATCAAGATGCATCAGCAGCCTTGAGCAGGCGTCAGTGCTACTTTGAATTTTCCTTCTCTTCTGTTTAATTGAATTTCCATTTGTATTTCCTCAGTCGCTTTCCCCTCCAAGGCCTCTCCCCCCTTTCTCCCCCCTTTTCTCCACTCATCCATATAGATCATACAAGCATTTCTGGCAAGCACCAGCTGTAGATACAACGAGTTCTTAGGCATCTTCTACTTTTAGAAAAGCACCAAGAGCCCAAATAACACCCATGCTTGTTCTGTGAAGCTTGAAGTCTGCTTTTCAGAAAGACCAGTCTCTTTATTAACTCCACTGCCCTTCGAAGACACATGTAAGACATAGAGGGCTGCAGAGCTACGCAGTTGTCACTGCAGAGGACAAAAAGCCATGTCTGGGTTTACAGTCTCTGATTTGCTGGGTCAGCATGGCCAAACACGACTTTGCAGTAGCATTAAAAACAGTTATTTCAAGATTTCTCCTCCACATTCCCCAAGAACTGCCCTGAGCTCCTGGCAGGCCAGCACTCCCAAACACAGTCTAGCCACAACCTCTCCACTTCCGATTTGTTTGCCATCAGCATAATCTTTCTTTCAGCTCTGAGTCTGCCTTATTAGACACGAATTCACTAAGAGGGATCTGAGATGTAACCTGTGAAATCTCCCACCTTGAACTGGTATCTCTTCCTGCAACCACTTTCTTTCATTGTGGGGACTGAACAATTCCTGTCTGTGGCTGAGGATGGTCTCTCTTGCACTGGCAGTGTTCAGTACAGGAAAACACACCAACTCCCACATCCAAACTTTGGTACAAAGGCTAGGAATCCTCACTGAGATTCACCAGTTATACTTACTACTCCAGCTGATAGTGATAAGAGCTCTTCTGTGCTGAGAAGTGATTAAGAGAAGCAAAAGAAAATTTCAGACAAAATTACCAGGCCATTGGAGAAAGTTCTTTAATGCAAAATCTATCTGAAGTTGAGTGATATACAATTCATATAACAATTCAGATACTCATGTCTTTAAATCATTTACAAGTAAACCATGCAGAACACTGAGGAATATGTAATCCAATAGAATTCTGCATTAGGACAGAGATGGACAAAATGACCTTTCCATGATCTACTCCATCACTCACTAGTATAATTTCTGCTTGTAATTCATTATTCTGAAGCTGTTTACCATTTTGTCTATGACAAGGGCAACTTCCATCAATCAGTTCTTGAATGTGGAATTCCTGGCTCGTTATCAGAGGAAACCGAGATTCTCATTTGAATATTCACCTTTCTTGCTCTTGTACACGGTACTTGATCCATCACTGAAAAGTTGACATTGTCTTTGGCACTGCTGCTCTGTCAATCTGCCATAAACTAAGAGATATTCAGGGTATGTTTTGCTACTAAGTGAAAGACTACAGCACTTCAGTCATTAATAATTAAGCGTGAGTTTGCAATTGGATATAAGATCTGCTTCTGTACCTATGTAGGTTTGCATTTATTTTTACACTCATCACACTGCTGGTGGATAAGTACTGCAGGAACTTTGGGCAAATGCTTCAGTGTCTCTCCACCTGCTCACTATAGGACCACTACTCACTATAATATGTATAAAGGAGGTCTTCTAGGAGAGAATAAATCAGAGATTAGAGAAAGCTTGCTTGTAACTGAACTTGAATTGAAACAGTTTCTCTCCTTTTCCCCAATGTTTTGCTGTTGGTTATGGAAGGATGTATTGGAAAAAGGAAAAGCACATTGTATCATTATGTCTTTTAGCTTATAGAGTTTTGAGTCCTGCTCCTGCAGCCTCATTTAGGAAGTTAGTCTTTTGAGTCCTACCATGAAAAGAGAGCTTGCTAGGATCTCTCTTGTTGGCAATCTCTTATGGTCACATCCTACACTGCAAATGGGGGGGTTGCCATTTCTGCTGCCAGCTTTTGCCCTTCTTAACAGCTCTGACAGCTCTGATCCTCTTACTCTTGGCACTTGCTTTGAGCAAGGTTCACATAAAGGTGTCAGTGTCCAGTCTGTGCATTGTTGTATCAAGCTACTGTCAGTCTTCTGGATGACTGCTTAGCAAACAACCTCATTTTGTTATCCTGAGCTTGAACTTGATCATGATTCCTTGTTTGACTCCTGCTTCAAAAGATCAAACTCTGTTTCTTTCTGCCTCTTTTTCACTATCAACACTGAGTTCTTGTCTTGCCTGGTGGTGCCAAACCTCTGCCAGGCTGCCCATCTCTCTCCTGCATGTTTGTAAATGATGTTACAAGTAAACAAAGTAAGTATTTAGGTTCTTATTTTTTATTTCCTTGGGGGATAATGCAGGAATACAGTTGAAGCCAGAGGGCTACTACTGCAAAAGGCAATGTGAGTGGTGAATTGTTCAAATTCAGAAGCAAGTGGGGCTTCAAAGAACACAAAACAGGCTGGTGTGCTTTCTTGGTTCTTCCTAAGTTCCTTAACGTACAGTATGTTCTTTTTGGGAAGAAGGTGTGTAAGTGGGAAGCCGCCTTTTAAGGAAAAGAGGAAACACCAGACTTACAGAGGAAAGGGATTGGGCAGGTTCCTGCTGGAGCTTTTGAGAATCTATCAATGTGACAAATATCTTTCACAAGAAAGACTTTTTAGCCTGATTTATTTACAGTAAGAGCACAAAAGGTGCTTTTTAATTTGGGTTATTTACAGTAAGAGCACAGAAGGTGTCCTAAGGAAGCTGTGAACTGGTGAGCCCTTGTGAGGCTGGGGGGAGCACTGGGATAGCTCACTGTCTGGATGGGAGATGAGTGAAGATGCAGTTCTGTATCTCCTTTTAAAAGGCAGCAGTGGCCTATGCAAACCACCTTGAGCACCAAGGTTAGGGTAACCACATCAATGACAGGCTTTGAATGCAGGCTTCAAAATTTGCTCCTAATAACATGGAATTTGAAAATGTTGTTCAGCACTCCTGTAATCAGCATTCTGTAGCATTTTGGCACCCCAAGAGGGAAAGTTACCTTATAAATGACAAAGACTGTGTCTAAGGCTGAGGGAAAATAGAAGAGAGAAGTCTCCAAAGCCCAGGACGACTAAAGCTTGTTACAAAACCAGAGCGATCATTCTAGTGTGAAGCAAACCTGAGCTTTGCATTAAAAACGTAAATGTGATTGAAATAGCATAACCAGATTAAATGGATTTGACCTCTACAAGCATTAAAGATGGTCTAAATACAGTGAAACAGCAACAAATGGCTGCACTTTCCTTTTCACTGTGTTATGCATCACAGGATATTTATTTAAAACAACGGTGTAAGAAACAGAAAAATATTTGGACAATGGTTAGATACAGAGTGACACTAAAACTGGGTGGCAATCAATCAGCACAAGCAGAAATGATGTGGTCTTCAGCAAAGCTCAGGTGTTAACCCAGTTCTGTTCAAGCCTGTTGGTGTGCACAGTCTTAGAAAACTCAGTTGTTCTGGGGTTTGGGGTCTGAGCATGAACAAAACGTGAGCTACCTCCTAAACTTAACCACGTTGAGATTGGCTGCAGCTCTCATTTGGGAGCCCAGTAAGTCCTGTGGCCTCGCTGCAGCAGTGCTGAGCTGTAAGTTTCACACAGCTGCGGGGCTGCTGAAAACCGACAGGGTTAAGCATGGAGTGAGTCTTCAGGAGGACCCAGACAATCGTTCTGCTGAATGAGGAGGATTCTCCTGGAGAACAGACTGAGCAGGATGTGTCTGAGAGCTTCAGACAGGCTCTGTGCTGCACCAGTGTGCGCCCAAGTTAGCGAGGAAGCCACTAAAAATATTATGATCTTGGTTATTTTAAAAATCTCAGTATATTTATTCAGTTAACTTTAGAATTTAAATATATTACTTTGGCTGGGTTTGTATCATTGTTCTGGACATTTTATAAGATTTTTTTTCCTATTTTTTGACTGGAAACTCCAAAAACTTATTTCAAAGACCACAAAGGAATACTGAAAAAAATCAGAATTTAAATTTAATCCTGTATGCTGCATATCTGTTTATGCCAGAAGGTCTCACCTATTTGTTTGATCATAGATGGGGAAATTAGTACTATTTGATCTCACTGATCAGAGCTAAAAGTACCAGTGTAATAATTCCATTTTCATGCTCTGTCATGTAGGAAAAAATTTATAATTTGTTCAGCTAAATATAAGTTTAAAATAAAGAGATTTCTTGAAAGTATCAGCAAACAGAAGTAGTAGATAAATAAAAACTTATATAAAAAAAGGCTAGATTCTGAATTATTTACTGAACCATATTAAAATTACTAATTACTATTTTTTTACCATTTATGAGCTCTCTTAGTGTTTCTATCCTCTTCACATGTTTGTTGCTGTTGTTGAATGCTTTTAATAATTAGCTATAGTGAAAGACACTGAACAGACATCAATATCACCACGGAACATACCAAGATTTTACTTTGTTATCAACAGTGCCAACACTGGCTTTCCTCTTTCCTGAACACCCACCTTGCTGCAGAGGTAAGATCTGGCTGGTCCCAGCAACATGCTGCCAAGGGAATTCTTATTAAGCAGAAAGCTGTTGCCAGGATGAAGATATTGGAGGCCCTTCCTCTTTTCTAACATGCCCCTGATGCCATCAGTCAGTGCTGGAGAAATGCCAGCCCTGGAGCTGGGATTTGGCACAGCACTCTCCTGTTCCTCCTTACCAGTGTTTCACAAAGGCTCAGGGCACGCAGGGAGATGCAGATAACAAACCATGACCATCAGCTCATGTATCTACCATTTAAACATCTTAAATGCACACATTGAGCAGCATCAGGTTTCCTGCTGAAGAACTGGCTGGACAGAAACCAACAGCAACAAGTTGATACAGCACTGTGGCTTTTTTCCTGAGCTGTAAAAGCAGGAGGATATAAATTTATTGTACTGCTAAATTGAGGAAAACAAGGGCATGCTTCTAGGAGCTTTCTGCTTTATTAAATAAACATCTTCTCATTCATGTGGAAAATTTTTTCCAATTTGGCTAAATAATTAATCACCAAAGAGTGACTGGCAATTAATGAATACTATGATGACTTTCTGAGGTGTATGTTCATCACAACTATTTTCTTTCTTCCCAGTGATTTGTGCTGGTGTTACTGACAAAATATGATGATAAAGGCTCTGCAGTATCTGTAGTGGGGGTACACATATTCCAGTGATAAAAATCTGCCCATTTTAGAACTTAGAGGAGGTGAGATGGGGTCCCCACCTAACCCTGGGAAGGAGTAATGTATCTCCTGGGCACCAGTGCAATAGCCTGCCAATGAGTGACTAATTTCTTATTCTCCCAAGAGCCCTGTAGTAAGAGCTCTCTTTGGCCAGTGGAAAGAGCTGGTTTATTTGCAACAAGCTAAACCACCCTGTAACCACCCCTGCTGTAACACTCTTTTGCACTGCTTATAGATGTAAACAGGCTGTGAGTAAATAAGAACAGACTCCCAAAATATACTGCATCAAATACTCAGTTCTGCACTACTTAAGAAGCCAAGCTGATTGTGTTACATTTAAAACTCATTACGAGGATGATATTTCCCTCCTGTGGATGAAGCTGAGCAGAAACCTTCATGCTGTGGAGGAGCACGTGCCCTGCCATGCCAACCATTGAGAAGCACAGGAGAAGATGACAACTCACATAGCCTTAGCTATTGCAATCTCAAATTAGGGCATGCAGATCCACATTGTGGTGCCCTGGAAACAATTTGAGGATCTCACCATGAATTTTGGAGAGACTCAAGCTGGTCTGCACCAGTTCCACACAAAATTTCTCCAGAAATATATTTCCAGACTATTTCATTGAGAGACATCAAAATGAGATATTCTACCACCTTTGCTGTAAAGGCAGGAGCTGGATTATAGCAAGGTCCAGCTGTAATAAAGAAAGAGCACTGTACTGGCAGTGAGGAAACATCTCTGTATCACTGTGAGATAGGGCACACCACAGATCAAGAAATCCACCTGTAAAATTTCTCATTTGTTACCTAGACAATTCTGCTTAGCATCCATTTAGCCTGTGCATTTAGCCTTTTCTATACACTTTTATTTAATGCTTTAAAACTGGAGCTCCTAACTCCAATCAGCTCTAAGAGGGTGAGGATAGACCATCAAATTCTACTAGGAGGGAGTATACATTTTTATAACTTAAGTGATACTTTCCTCAATAGAGGCCCATTCTCATCTCATTCCATTCTGTAATGATTTTCAGCTGATGCAGAAATACTCCAAGTCTTGTACTAGACTGTTATGGTGTGTACAAGTTGCTGTTGATTATGCTCTTGTAGACAAGAGCATTTAATACAAGTCTGAAGTTGCTGGAATCTCAAAGCATGTTGAGTCACTGCTCTGCCTTTCAGACTCTTTTAAGCACTTGGAGGGTTATGTGCCAGAGGAGGGACATGCACAGAGGTGAAATGTCCATTGCCAGCCTCCCTGCCAAGGTGTAAGACTGGGGTCATGGATTCTCTAAAGAGGGTATTTTCTCTTGGACAAGTGAAAGGCTGCTGAGCCACTCAACTGAGGACATCCCTCAGCCTCCCAATGGGACAGATCTCCCCATTCCTATGCTAAGTAGCCTGATACATGCCAAAGAGAAGAAAATCCCTTTCCTTGTTATCAAACCCTGTATTTCCTACCAGCTTTGGATCCTGCTTCTGCTGAAACCTGCTCCCAATTTTCCAGGAACACCTCAATCCTGAACAATCACTCAAGAGCTCTGGGTTTTTGTCAGAGATCAGTGACTTACACCTCAAAGCACTTACTGGGATCGGCATCTCCCAACCTTTTCCCAAAAGCAACTCCTGCAACATGAACCAGCAGAATTTCTGCTGAAGCTATCCTGTAAAATAGAATGGATGATGAACTGTCTTTGGCTCCTGATGACACAAGACCCCCACAGATGGGGAGAGGAGGGCTATTAACAGACATGGCTCAAGCTCTTTATATTGCAGGGAGACCCTGTATTACCCTCTTGTCTCTCTCTCAAGCTTGTGTATTCCAGCTCCTTTGTTTTAAGCTTACAGATTTTATACTCAGATAAAAAGTGTGCTGATGAAATGAAATAATTTTTGGTGACCAAGCAAAGCAGGACATGCCTAAGAATAAAGAAAAACAAAGTAATTTCAGCTTTGCCAGTTCTTCCCTTTCAATGTCAGAAACTTTATTGATTAGCAATTGGAAAATAGGCGTGATGTCAGCTTACTACCCAGCTCCCTGGGCTCCCTTCCGAGGGCACTCCTCAGTTCTCTGTCAATTAATGTGAAAGCTGGGGAGAGTGAGCATTTTTATTGATAAGTTAAGAAATGCCTCCATCAAGAGTTTTATTCTAATACCGCAGTAAGTACACAATGATTGCGTTTTGGATTAAAATACTTTCTTCTCCTTTTTGCTCAGCACTAAAAAAAATCAGTTCCTTTGCTTTGTGTTACTCAGTAACACTTTTCAGCCTTTTGCCTTTTCTGATTTTAGGCAGATTCCTAAAAGCATGTTATAATCAGGACTATAATCCTCCAACCTCCCTTACATCTGTCATTTGCCTGAATGGTCTTAAAAATAAAATGAGAATGATTCAATTAACAGTTTAGGGGGAGTTTTACATTAGACAGAGCATTTCTTCAGCATTAGAAAAAACGTGGCATAAATCATTAGTATCTCCCTCTATGAATAAAGGAAAAAAAACATTAAAGCAAGAAAAATGGCTGTAGGTTTAATGTGCCAATGCTTTCCAGGTCTTTTTTCTTCCTGGTTTTGGTTCTGTGAATGAAACTTAGCAATATCCAGGATCCCACCGAGTGTCATGCAAACATTTGAAATTCATCACATCTCATAAAACCTACAGACTGAACAGACATCATCTTCAGTGTAGGAAGAACTTGGCCCAAAGTCCAGTGAGCTCAAAGAGAGGATTTCGGGTCAGTAGCATTCAAATTGATTTGAAATAAGTGAGGTTGCTGGTTTCAATATTGTCAATGCAAAAAAGGTATCAGGTTTCAAAAGTAACCAAGCAATTGAGATGTATTTGGTTTCCTCTCCCTCATTTGGGATGTTTTTTATTTTGCTCCCAATTCTTGAGTCCTCAGGCTAGAATAAGGTAATTTAGTTTTTAACTTTTCTCTGAAGTGAGGAGTACTGGAAGTTTTCTTTCAAAAACAAAATACACATCTAAGTAAAGACCACCTAAAACCAGAGCTGATCCAGTCACCATGTGAGTCCAGGCTCCACAGAAGTAATTTCAGGCTTTACACAAACCCACAAATATCAAGAGATCTGCAATAGCACCAGGAAAAGTGACTACACTCTTAAACACCCGGGCCACCTGAACTTGAGGTTTTGGCAATTCTCACCTGCTGGAGCTCCTCTTTAAACCAACATAATAAATAAAGGACCAAATCCCATCTTTCACACTCAGTTGCAACCGCGGATTTCAGAGGGCAGAGGATGGGTCTGTCTATGCACTGTGAACGGCTGCTGCCTCACCGGAAAAGCTTTTGCTTTCCTCACTACCTGAACAGGAGTCTGCAAAATCGAGCTCTTGGACCCTGCACTTGCACCAGGCTTTTCTGGCTGCATATCCACCAGCTTCAATGCTCAGTTGTGATTTTGTATTCTGCAGATCCAGGAGAAACCAAGGGAGCTTGATACTTGCAGAGGCAGGCTGTAAGTCTGACAGGGCACTGAGGAAAGCTAGGTAATGATGAGTGTGTGAGACATTCCTAACTGCCTGGCTCTTACTCTCCAGCCATCAGTGAAGCACTTCTTCATTTCACTCTTTCTCTTGACCAGACCAAACAGAAGAGCCAACATAGTGCCTTGACCTCCATTATTTGTCTCTTTTTCATTCTTCATCCATTTTGATTATCTTCCCCCTATTCCCCAGGTAAGCACCTTGGAGAACTCACATCAGGTATGAAGTTGCATGCCAAACAAATGGGAAAGGCCAGACTGAAGAAGTAAACCACAACCTTTTTTCATTTGTTATCTAATTCATTTGTCAATCTAATGTCTCTTACAACTTCTGGGTTAGCCAAACCATAAAACAAAACAGATCCCTGGTTACATTTGTGCAGCAGATTTGCCTCTTTCTTCTGAGCTCATTAAAACAACTGCTTTCATCTCATTAGATTGCTAAAACATTTCCAACAGCACTAGATGTGTCATGTCAGAATATGACAGGCAAATTTCTTTTAAGGTTTTAAAACTGGGTTGGAAGAGGAGAAGCTATGCAGTTCACTGTTGTCATTGAAAGATATTTTTACTTTTATGAGTCCCTAAAACAAGAAACAAATTAAGAACTGTCAAGGAAAAAGAAAAAACACAAACCCAAAATGTATTCCATCTTGCCTTCTAATATTGTTACTGCTTTTCTCTGAAATCTCTCTGTCTAATAACAAGAACCTTAAATATAAAAGAAGGCACTATGGTTGTCAATGTTTTGGCACAATTAAAAATCCAAGAGGAATGAAATAAATGCTGAAAACATTATTACCCTTTGCAACTACAAGACAAAATGAACAGCCTCATTTTCCTCTGTTCCCAGCTCTTATTCTTGCCTGGTTCAGGGGCAATCTCCTTGTGCTGTGCCACTGCAGAGTGTGGAACATGACACCCACAGCATCCAGGGATGCAAGAAAGCATCTGTGAACGTGGGGAAAAACGTTGCAGTGATGAGAGAGCCCCTCTCCTACAGAAGCCTCCACTGGGATGATCTCTGACACCCTGGCAGGAGACCCTGCCTTCCTCCGGGCAGGTAATGCACTGCCCAGCTGCCATCCCGACACCCAGAGCTGCCCAGGCAGTTTGCTACTGATTTCACTGCAATTTCACTGCCAAAACAGCCCCACCAGAGCCTCCCTCCTGCTGGGGTCCGTGTGCCACGTACACAGTGCCTGTCACTGCCCTACTTTGGGCCTTAAGTAGCAGAAATCCTGGAAAACAGAGCGGGAGACAAGTAAGGATGAGGATGGCTCAGCCTGACCCGGTGCTCTAGTGAGGTTTGTGCCTCTGGATTGCCAGCTCACACCACGATCAAACAGTTCCCAGATGGAAGCAGAGCTGAGTGGGGCTCTGCACCCAGTGCCACAGGGCAGAAGAGCTGTGCTGATGAGTGGGACAGACCACAAAGACGCAGTTTGCAGCCCTGTCCCCGGGAAGATGCTGCAGAGGCGAAGCAACTCCACACAGTAAATCCCTGTGGGGTGAAGTATTCCGGGGGGAAAGGGCTGCAAGTGTGGAATCACTATGGATTTGAGACACAGACATGCAGCAAAGAGCACTCAAGTGGGTGTTCACAGCACATCATTTCATTTCAATGGCATTTGGCATCAAATTGCTGTAAAACCAGTGGGCGGGGACTGCTTCTCACTGAAGAAGTTCATTAGATTATAAGTAATTTGGTTACACAGAGAGCAAGTAGAACCTGGGGCTGTTTTGAGGGGCTTTTTGAAAAAGGTCAGAACAATGTATCAGCCGGCTGCTGGGACTGTTGGCTGTTGGGGAGAAGATAGTAGATATTTCAAGATAAGCACTGTACACTAGTGTATTTTTCTCCTGACTGTATATTTCCATCCTTCTCATACTTAACATAAAAACATTTTGTGAGAACTGGCACAGCAGAGAAGCCTATCAACTGAGTTACTGCCAGCACTTCTGGTGAAGTGACACACAGCTGCTCTGGAGGACATGCGGGGCTGGAAGCTCCGGCATCTTGTGAAAGGGAGCCAGACCCAGCTCTCTGTGCCCAGCTCAGCAGGGGACAGAAGCTGCTGCTTCTGCAAAGGCAAAATCCAAAACTAAATCCCAAGCCCTGAGATTTTTCCCGTGGGCAGGTGAAGCCATATCTCCTCTGGAAAGCCAAACCTATTGCTAGCCCCTCATTTGGGAACGTAAAATATTGCCCTGGTTCACCATCCAGAACGGTGGCTGCTGAGTAGGTGGCAGGACCTTGTTTTTGAAGCCATGCCAGCTAACTCAGCCTCTCTGTGTAAGCACAATTAAACACTGAATTCCCTGGAAGCCTTGTGCTGATGGCAGTGGATGGTATCCCCACCCGAGCAGTCCAACCCTGCTCACCACTGGACCGTTGTATGGATTTAAGTGTCCTGCTAAGCTGCAAGAGAGGGAGATATGCTTGGTGTCCTGCTCTGCCGGGGCTTTTGATGAACAAACACATTCGCCAGAGTTTTAAGTCCTCACAAAAATATCCTAGAATAACATCAGTCTCGATTTCATGCTGCAATCCTAGTATTCCAGAAAAGAAGATTATAAATTCCAAATTCTGCATGTGCTCGACATTTATTTGAATATATAAGATCTAAAAAATGTTAACATCCATTGCACTCCTACACCATTGTGAATTTACAGAGATAGGGTGGTGTGACTGGAAGATGAATTTCTCTTGTCTGGTAACTCTCACCCTCTAGCTTGTATTTTAAAGGAAAGCCCCAGCTTTACTTGGTTACAGATGGTTTTTAGATTAAGCTGAGTGAAAATAGAATCTGGTCATAGCCTGATTCTGAATGCTGTGGCACACTCTAGAGTCTCATTGGCTTGCATGGCACAACCATGCCTTTCAGGACTGTTCCTCTGACTAGCTTGGCTCTGACCCTTCATTTTGAGGCATGGGTGAAAGTATCTGGACTGCAGGACTGGTTGTGAAAAAATATGGCAAAATTAATCAGCTACGGTGGAGATGGCCAAAGTGCAAGGATTAAGGGTGTCAAAACAACCATGGGTGCTAAGAAAAGTGTAATTTCTAACCTGTGCTGCCACTGTTTGAGAGGTACATTCCAGACTCCAGTTCCACCTCTCTGTCATTCACCAGTACCTCTTTCTTTTTGCTCAATAACCCCCTGCTCACCAGCTAAAAGGTATCTCCAAATATTTCACTAAAAAATCCTGAATTAAATTTACAAATCCTTATCTCCATTCTGGCTACACTTTCAAATTACTGTAATTTCTACTTCTTCTTCTGCTACCTAACATTTCAAGGATTAACTGGGCAGTGTGTAACCTCTTCTAGTCCTACGTAACAATGTCTGCTCTCTGTTCCTTTGTCTTAGCATTCTCCAATCTGTCTATAGATTGCTGTGCTTGTTTTCAAGGCAATATCCAAGTGTGAAGCTGCTTTAGCAATTCATGAGGATGAGATTTATTATCTAGAAGCACACCAATAATACAGTATTAAAAAAAAAATAGCAGTCTCTTTCATCAAAATCTAATGAACATGCGATTTAATCTTTATTAAGAATTCATTAGGTTCTCAGCAAGCCTGTCTAATGGAGCTTGACCAGGTGAAATGCTAATGCCTACATTATATTTAAATTAATTTCCAGCAATGTTGGTTTCCCCGCGTTGTTCCCTGCACATCGCTCTCCCCGGCGCCCGCGGCTGCGCGGCTCTCTCCAGATGCTGCTGCCGTGCTCATGGCAACACCGCTGTCCCCACCCCAGCCTCCGCACACTTCACTGGAGTTTCCACACTCACGGCTGCCTCCCAATTTCCACCACTACAAGCCCATCCACCACAGCAGCTTCCTTGACGTTTTCGTATCAGGTACAAAGCTGCAAGCCTAGCATGCCTTACTTTGAGTCTTTTTAATGAAATGTGTGTGAATATATATATAAACACACACACACAAAACGGGGTATATTTCAGTCTTCAATATACCAATCTAGTCCAGCCAACAGGTTATTATCTTGATGTGGTTTACTTAAAAAAACGAGAGCTCTGCTCTTTGGAAAACAAGAGTGATTGTACGCTTATTGTGTAGCCAGTGTGGTCACCGCCTGCCCTCCTGCCTATGGGCTCTGAGTGTGCACTCTGCTGTTGTGGCTCCTACAGCCTCTCCCTTCAACCAAAACCCATCGCCCGCCATTCCAGCATGCTTCTGCAGAAGCAATTCCTAGAGATTAAATAATTTATTGGTGTTCATCTGCAGTGACATGTCTCCTGATCCACCTTTTGCACACAAACAAGAGCAAACCAAACCCACCGCACCCTAGCCCCAAATCAAACTGTGAGGGTGAAAGGGGGAAAAGCCCCCTTTCAAACAGTGAAAGGGGATGCTCAGAGCCTCTATAGAAGTGGGGTACTCAAATGTCAGTGGGGAAAGCCACGGACACCGCTGTGCATTGGAGGCGAGTTTCCTCACAGTGAGACCTCCCAGCCCCGCAGCGCCTTGGGAAAAGCACTGCCTCAGGCAGGGATGATGGTTTCATGGAACCCCCGAGGGGTGGGCACAGCGGCCACAGAGTTGATACACAAATATCCGGGTCACCTGCTAAGCCACCCTGCCTGGAGGGGAGCTGGGCTGAAGGCCCAGATCTGCCCCCGTGGTGCACGCACATGCACACCCACATTCACACACACACACTCACACACACACTCACACACACACTCACAAACACACTCACACACACACCCAGGGCGTCTACGGGAGCTCAGGGCAGCAGCGCGCCTGGGGCGCGGGCCCCTTGGGTTATTCCGGAGCCCCTTAGGCTTCTCNGACCCGCCCGTCGGCCCGCGCAGCCCCGGATCCCCGCGCCGGGACCCGCACCCCGCTCCCCGCGTCCCATCCACACCCATCTCTGAGCCTCTTCCCCTCGCTAAGCAACCCCGGTCCCGGGGGGGCCCCTCCCAGCCACGGATCCCTCTGCAACCACCAGCATCGCAAAGCGGCAACCGCTCCCAGCTGACATCCAGACCCTGAACCAGCGCCCAGGCTCGTTCCGTGATGGCGCCCGCCTCCAACCAGCCCGTCATGTTTGTAGCGGTGGGAAAACGGGGTTTTTCATTGTATTTTAATTTTTAAAAAACGGGTGGGGGAGAATAGTCGCACCACGGGTGTACCTCCACCCCTATTAGCCTTCCCTGCACCTGCTTTCCTACGGCGTACATTTACAGCAGCCACGGGGATGCTTGGAAAAGACCTTGCAGTGGGGCTTTTCACTGCTGTTTATTACACTATCACATCTAATTAAACACAGGAAGAGGGTGTGGGAAGCCCCAGCGAGGAGCAGCACCGAGTACCATAGGGAGACCAGGATCCCAGAGCAGAAGAGGTTTGAATGAGATGAGTGGCCAAGCTCGTCGTTCATTAATTAAAAGGAGAAGGCACAAGCTCAATAGAAGGGGCTTTCAGTGATAGAGAACCTTGGTTTAAATCCTCAGAGCCGCCAGATAACACCCCGACATTAAGCTTAACTGACAGCGGTTCGCTTCACGGGGACATCTGCGCCGAGGGGGAAGGTGGGCTGCCGGCCTCCCTCCCAGCGCCGCCGGGGGCGAGGCCGCGGGGCGACGCTTCAGCACCGGC
>VZRX01003987.1:155324-201017 GCA_013398075.1 Notiomystis cincta | reverse complement strand
CTCTCCCCGCGCCCGAGCGCTCAGTGCATCCAGCGGGGCTGCTGCGGGCACGGCGAGCTCTTCCCGGCCGGGAGGCGGAGGCGGAGGCGGGGNGAAACGGGCTCCCCGGGGCAGTGATCACAGCACCAAGCCTGGCAGAACTCAGGAAGCGTTTCGTCAAGGCTCTCAGACACATAGTGTGACTCTCGGGGATGTCCCGTTCCGGGCTAGGAGTTGGGCTCGATGGTCCTTGTGGGTGCCTTCTGCCCAGGACATCGCAGATTCTGTGGTGTGGCCCAGCAGCGCAGAGCCGAGAGCTTTGGGGATGGGACGGCGTGTTTATGTGGGCATGGGCTCGCCGTGCCCTGTCCCCTGCGCTCTGGGGGCCCTGGCTCCCCTGTGCCCCCCACAGCTCCTGCACCCACACACTGCACCTGCCCCCTCCCCACAGTGCCGTGTTTGTGACCTGACTGCGAGGAGCCCTTTGGGAGCTCCTCACAGTTCAGGCACTTTGATCAACACTTGCAATGTGAAGCGTTTACATGCTCGATGCAAAGCATCAGGTTTCACCACCATGTTGGATTATGTTTTCCATCAGTGTAATTAACAGATGGTTTGGGTTTTTGTGTTGCAGTGCGGTCTCAGACCTCACCAGATGACCTGCCTTCTTTTCATAACCGTTCCATGACATCTAACAGTGATTTAAGAATTCTAGTGAATTAAAGTCCCACAATTTTCCTGGCAGGTTTTGCCATTTCAGGGGGTTGGAAAAAGGAGAAGAAAACAAATGTCAATGGGGAAAATAAAATAAATGGAACTTTGTTTAAAATGCTTTCCTACAGGCCCAGAAAAGTCACAATATACTCAACTTTAATCCATAACATTGATTGATACGTGACAATCTAGCTATAAAAAGATCTAGAGAGGAAAGAAGGAAGTGTTGAGCACAGCGAGGTAAAATGCATCAAACTAAAATGAAGATAATCAAGGATTGCTACCTGAGCCATGGAAAGGACCCACCATTTCAGTAAACAAGAAATCTGCAAAGGGACGTTTGGTTGTTCAGAAATAGATATGAACGCTGAGGCTGCTGATTTTGCCTCTGAAAGCCACTCCACCTCTCTGCCAAAAAGCACCCAGCTACAGAAGGCTTGACAGGAACACCCCTGTGCTGTGGGAAGGAAATGCAGGGCTGCCCCAGAGGGCCTGGGGAGGGCAGGGGGCTGCTGTTGGTGTTGTTGGGTGTGGGTGACCATCTGATCACTGCCTCCCCTGTGATTGTCTTACCTGCTCTCCTGAGTTCACCAGTTCCCATATCCAGGACCCTTTATTTAGGGGTAGAAATGCCATTTCTAATAGAACTTCCAGTATTTTAAGCATGAAGTCCCAGGCACTTTCCTCCCAGGCCACCATCATCTCCTCCCAAAGCTGTTTCCCATCCCTTCTTCCTCGCAGAACGTGTTCTTCCCATTTTCCTCCCCTACCTCTGAAATGAAATGGAAAAACAGGACATATGGTTAACGAGGTGCTGAGGGGGTATGAAAGAAAAGCAGACAAAAGAAAGCAAAAGGTAACTCGGTGTATTCAAGGATCAGTAATATTTACTACACATTTGTAAGCTAATAGTGCAGTATATTTGAATTTTGGGTAATTTAATTCTGGAAACCCAGGGCACTGAGACAGCCAAGCAAGCCTAGAGCATGTGTTCATCAGGGAATAAATGGAGATGGGCGTGGTCATAGAGCAGTTCCTGCTCTTTCATACTCGCACAAATCTCATGTGTAAAATCAATAGGATCAGGATTTCAATCAATAAGTTTCATTTCAATGGTTCTAGCCAGAGGGAATTATGAAAAGTGCCATATAGAAAAAACACAATGAAGAAATCCGGAAGCAATGTCCTCATGAGATGGCTGCATTTTATTCCCGTCTCCTCCATCAGCTTGCCAGCCTTGGACTCATATTGGGAAACTCTCCAAGGGTTTTACTAAGAGAATTAGTCTTTTGTATCAGCCTCTGGCTACTCGTTATCTGACAAATTTGTAGCCCGAGCCTCCTGCCATGGAGAAAATGATTTCTCTTCTTCTTCACCAGTGTGGAGTCTGCAGTCAGCCCTTTGTCCCATGAACATCCCCATTGCTACACAATAATCTGCTAATTTCTTTCTTAAGGGAAAATAAGAATTTGGCAAGTCTTCTCCTTGCTCTCTCAGCTCTCAGAGAAATTCAGGGGAGCAGCTGTGAAATTGAGCCATTTCTGAGCCCATTTTTTGCTGCTGCTAACCAAACAGAGCTGGTGGAAATGTTTCTTTTGAAATTTTCTTAGAGGGAAATTTCATTTTTTAAAAAAATCTGCTTATTCATGGCAGATGAATTTCAAGAACCTGAAAGAAAAAAGATTGCCTCCTCCACCAAACAAAATGCATTCCAGCCTACTTGGCTTTTGAGATAAATATATTGGGTTTTGTTGCTGAAAAAGATGTTCCCCTTTTTCAGGAGCTGACAGAAGTCCTCATTTTTATTAAAAGTGGTTGCTGGTAGTAACAACTTCCGATGAAAATAGGCTTCTTTTTTGTTCCCTTTGTAAATGAGAGAACCTCTCCATTAAAAGTGGAGAGGAAGAACTTTCTTTCTGGCTATCCCTGCAATTGAACTATTTCATCAAGGTGCATAAAGAACATGTTTGTTTCTGCTCAGACTGCTCTTCCAAACCTGAGAGTCAGCAGCGTATTTTAAGCAGAAGTTTTTATTCTCCTATATCTGATCCATGCCTCAGGAAAACCCAGCTTCTTTCAGCAATGAGTTTTCAACCATTGTGCTAGAAAACTTAATCAAATAGTAATTTCTTTAAGAAGTGAAGGATGGTAACAGAACTGATGGATACCTTTGAAAAGAGCTGTGCCAAAGTGATGTGAGGAAGATGACAACTTTATGATCTTACGTGTGTTGTCTTACCCTGGGCACTTCCAGACTGGGGAGGGATGAGCCCTCCAGCACACATCACCACCCTGGGCTCTGCTACCCAGCTCAAGGGTTTATAGAGTGCTCTGGCTTGCTTCCTAGAATCACAGAATAGTTTGGGGTGGAAGGGACCTTTCAAAGGCATCTAGTCCAACCCCTCCACAGTGAGGAGGGACAACTTTGACTAGAGCCCTCCCCACTCTTGCCTTGAATGTTTCCAGGAATGGAGAATTCATCACCTCTCTGGGAACCTGCAATGTCTCACCCCTCTCAAAATCAAACATTTCTTCCTTATATCTAATTTAAATCTCCCCTCTTCTAGTGTAAAACCATTGCTCCTTATTGCAATGGATCTTACTGAAAAGTTTGTTCCCACAGCTTGTGGGGAGGTAGTAAAGAGGGGTGAGAAAACTGTTCCATGGGCCTTGAGAAAGTCTCATAGCTACCACGACACTCCCACCACCCCAATTGAGGTTGCAATACTATTGGAGAGAATACCACATTGGATCCATCCCCATAATTAGTTGATACTGTGGGATCAGCCCATCCTCAGAGAACTGGTGGGTGGTATGAGGAGGGAGTGGGGCAAGCCCAGAATGATGTGACTGTAGGAGGAAAGCTGCAAAGCTTTGCAGCTTGTCTTTCCCCTCCTACTTCAGGATTGTTCTGTCCAATCTATAATCTTATATTCCTTCAGTGAGGTTTTAATGTACATGCTAATGGAACAGCCACCAATCCCATAGAGAGATAGCGATGCATTCTAGCAGATCTCACCATTAGGAAGTTTTCCCCGGATATTCGGCTTAATTTTTCATTCTTTAAATTGATGTCAATTACCCCCCAGCTAAACCTAGTTATGCAGTGGAAGACAGGTTTAAAATACTGCATGATCTCACTAAATTGGAGAAATGGACAGAAATCAATACAATGAGAGGCAATAAGAACGCCCATAAAGGTTAAGTGGTTGATGGAGAAAGGATTAATGAAATGCACAGATACTAGGTTAAATTGCAAATAGCCTTACTTCACTCTTACTCACTCCATACCCCACAAATATATTCTAGTCCAGCAAATCAAATGACAAAGCACCTGAGAATTTGACTAGCGATTTGGAGAGGTAGAGATGAGTATTAAGGGAAGAGATGGTCTGAGGTGAATTTATTGTGTGGAAAATTGGTTATAAAGCAAGAATGAGACACCAAGAGTTAAAAAAAAGTGACATATGTCGATAAGAATATGACCTGCAATATAATTGGTGTCAAGAAGTAAGTTGGACAGCCTGACAAAGTCTAGAGAAATGCTGAAAAACCTACTCTTGTTGTTAGTTTTTCATGGCTGTCTGGGTGGACAGTGATAACTACAGTATCTGGGAGTCACTGACAGCTCCTGTCTTGGAATTGGGTGAAATTTTTGGGTAGGGCTTATGGGGTTAACACATTTGCATGGCAGAAGGATACAGCAGCTTGTCTTCAAAGTACTTGGAACTAACCTTAGAAAGTTTTCTGTTCAGGTCTGTCATGCCACAGAGAGGAGAACGGGATGTATTCTGGGGAAAGTAACAAATGCCAGAGAGAAGATCTGTAGGGGAAGCTGAGGAGAACTGCATGTACCAGGGCTGGAGGAGGTCCTGGGGCTGGTCTGTCACCAGTCCCAGAAGACAGCAGCTGATTGAAAGCACTGCTCAGTACTGGTGTTCCAACCAATGATCTCCTGAAGATCCACGTGAGTTTCTGCACAATAAAATTTTTTTAATATAAAATTAAAGGTTTCTACTACTTATTGTGAAAAGACATTTATTGTATGGCCTGAAATAGGACCCTACCTAAGTCAGCAGAGAGCCCCAAGTTATAGTTTCTCAAAGTAAGAAAGAACTTGTCAATAACCCTTAATGTGGTGTGAGCTTCTCTTTTTTTGCAATGACTTTCAGCTCTCAGCTCTAAGGAGTCTTTGTAGTGTCAATGTTTTCCATTTTCTAGAGGTTCAGGGACACATGGTGGTTAAAAGGCTTGTAGGCCCACAAAAAAAATCAGAAGCAAAATGATTAACTCTTTTGCTGCTGATCATTGAGAGGAAGGCTATATTCATTGTTGAAAGGCTATTTTCGTTGTTGGGGACAGGTTTGCATAATGATGGACTATTTTCTGCCCCTTCATCTGATCCAATTTCTGCTTGTATGGTAGTGCAGATATTTATACTTCAATGGTGATGGGAGAACCTAATGGAACAGGACTGAAAGTGGGAAAGAAGCTGAAATCTATCCACTTTCCACAGTAAGAAATATGCAATAGCATGGGTGATTCAGCAGGTGCACCAGTAACCTTGAAAAGCCACAAAACTGATGCTATGCAATGTTGTCCTTCAGGCAAGGGTGAAATGGTGCCAAAAATGAGATAGAGTAGCTGACCTTGGCTTGGAGCTTAATGACGACAAGGATCCGTCAGCCCTTTACTATTCCTATTTCCACAACATCAAGGGTGATGATTTAGTAGGAATTAAATTATTCCAGAGACAATCCAGGAGTGCTGGTTAGAGCCAAAGTCTTGATTACTCTGTGTAGGAAAATCTGTCATTGCTTGGTCTTGGTGAAACTGAGCTTAACCTTCTGCATTAAGCATTCAAGCTCAGATATGCAACTGATTGCACACAAGTGTTGTTTCATTCAGCTACTGTCATCATATGCAAGACTTGGATAGACAATTAAAGCAGCTCCATATCCAGCACTTCAGGAACATTCCTGTTTTTATATAAATGCTATCCAGAAACCTTGCAGATCTCATTCATACAAGTAGTCCTGATGAGTGATCTTATTGAGGAATGCTAATTCGGTCCCTGAAAATATCAGTGTATACTTAGATTCACAGCTCTGAGAAGCTAACTCCAAGTACAAATATATCATTAGTTACATACAGCTCCTGCACTTTTTCTCTGCAAAAACCTCTCGATTTTTTTAAACAGAATTATAATTGTTTTTCTATTAGAAGTATCTGTTAAAATATTTAAAAGAAGCATCAGCTCTACCAAGCTCTACCAAGTGTTGTTTCAATGTTGTGCAGTGCTTCCTGTTTCTAAGTACTGATGTGATTCACAAAGGCTGGCTTTAGCTGACAGAAGCTGTAATCAGTGGAGGAAAAGAGACACTCCTCTGGAGGATGAATAACAGGAATCATCTCTCACCTCTGATTTTGAAGAGAGCCTACAGACTGGCTGTCCTTGGCTGAAGCTAACCTTCGTGAGCATCCCTCACAATGCCCTGAGACAAGGACTTGCTTTCACTGGGAGGGGACATGGGAGAACAAATTCTGCCCATGCAAAACAGGCAGTGGATTTCTGAGAAGGTCATGTTGGGGGAAATGACATCTCGGACAAGAACGAAACAGTACCTGAAGCAAACTGTATTTGGAGGATCAGTGCACTCACTTAATATCAAAATATTGGCTGGATGCTAAACCTGATCCAGGTTCAAAAAGCAGAAGAAAAACAGCCTTGTAGAAAAGATCCATCAAAGGTGATTAAATAGAGAAAATTACTGCCTCTGGCTAAAGTTGTCCCCAGGTGACAGACTGACAGGAGCACGAGTGCAGGAGGAGAGGCTGCAGTGCTCATATCCTTCCCAGCACAGCCTCCACCAGCCTTGGAGAGAATCAAGTGGGCTGGGCTGGGCAGCTCATCAGTCTGCTGTGGTGGGCCACCCCTGTCTACTGAGTCTGGCTGTGGCCAGCAAATACCATAAAACTTACCAAGAGTGGGGGGTTTCCCTGGGACCTGCTGTTGGCTGTTTCTTGTGGCTTCACCAGGCAGCAGTGAAACTCCCTTTAATTTCAGTGATGTCACAAACTGAACATCTGGCCAGCTCAAGAGAGTTCTTCATTAATGACTAAAATGTTGAAAAATGCATTGTCACAGCATGAAGAATTCAATTTCTGTAGTTGTCCAGCTTGTCTGAGCTACATTTGACTGTTGCCTGGACCAGAAGATCCAAAAATTGGCTGAAAATGCTTATTCTGTGACTGAAGAATGGTTTTTCAAATGTACTGCATGAGTTCCCTGATCTCCTAATAGAATTGTGTCTAGGGGGTTTGGGTGCTGGGGTGGGATCTCTGCCAACCTGCATCGATAGTTCACATGATTGTTAAGCTGGCTGCCTCTTGCTTTCTCAATTTCATGGACTGTTCTATTCTTTTCTTCACCTCCTTTACTTCTGGAAAACAATTAGACTAAATGATTAAACACTTGTCCTATTCCACCCTTCAGCAGGAGGTGACATGAGACATAGGGAGTCCTATAGTTTGGTGTTCTTTTTTGGGATGAACAGATAAGTAAATAAAAGTTATTAATATCTTCTTGATGTTTTTTAAGCCCTTGGAAAAGGTGATGATCCATTAGTATACACATAAAAATGGTATTTCTTTTTATCCTCTCTCCTTTTCTTTGCTTGATATGAAGAAAAAATAGATCAAGGAGAAGGGTTTTTTAAGTACTGAAGATGAATGTGGTAGGATTTAACCTGTGTGCAAAGCTAGAAGTTGTTTGGAAGAGAGAAAATTCTGGCTGTATATAAGTCCACTGCCTTCAACAGGCTGATGCCAAGGTAGAATTAAAATGTGTTTTCTCTAAAGCAGGAAGGGTCTTAGCAGTTATTTTTTTCTTCCTGATGGTGATCAGTGGTTGTAGAGGGTCTGGAGGTTCCTGTGACAGCCGTAGATCTCCTCTGTCCCAGGACAGCCCTGACCTGCAGGAGCTGAACACCAGGGGCACATACTGGAATGGCACCTGTACTCCTGGCAGGAGAAGGGAGGTTCAGGAGGGGTCTCTGACAGCTCAGCACCACAGGAGTTATCAAGCATATAAAATGTGCCTCCCCCACACATCAGCCCTGTCTACTTTAGTGTGTGATTATGAAATAATCAAACCAGAGCCCAGCAAGGCACTGAGGATATATCCTGGCCAGTTTTGACATAAAAAAGTAGTGAGGTCATGTATTTCCTCTATCCATTGTAGCAAATGGGTCATACTGACTGGCTGGCTCTGGAATAAATACAGTTTTAATCTCTTAACCAAGTCTACAGCAAATCAGTCTCAGTGAATCCCAGCTAAATGAAGAGATATAATGGATATATTTGAGGAAAGAAAAGTCTGCTTGCAGTGTGGCTGAGCTGCTGGGTGAGTGGGTTGCTGGGCTCACCTCCATTCCTGTGTGCCCAGATGAGCCAGAGGATTTTGGGAATGACCAAATCATGGTAAGGCTGCACAGTGATGCACCCCTTTATCACACCACTCCAGGAGCAACCCAGCAGGCCACCCTGCCCTGGGGTACTTGGTCACCCTCCTGAGCCTTCTCTGATGAGCAAGTGGCTTCCCTGGTTGCTGGGTGATGGCAGCCCTGAACAGCAGCACAAACACATGCTTGTGTTGCTGGGCTGGTCCAAGGCAGGGCCTGGTAAAGCAGAAATCTCTGCCCGTTTTTCTCTTTCCATGCAAGAACTTCAGCTCCATGTCTTATTCTCAGGTCCTGGTCTCTGCTTAGCCACAGTGAAACTGCAGTGTGTTTTCCTGTGTAATATAAGACAAAAAGGAAATTAGGCAGTGCATACTACCAGAAAAGTCACAAAGAGAACCCCAAATCTTGGATGTCATCTCAAAAGGGGCTGCTCTGTTCTCTGAAAATCCTTTTCACAATTTCTGTTGCAGTACTATGGATAAATACATCCCAAGTCCTCAAGCATTTGCTCAAGTTGTGGTAGAAGGGAACATTGCAGGGAACAGAAGACAGGGCACTGAATCCTTAAGTATATACAGAGTTATCAAGTGGTGTCGAAAGTCTTTGGGTTATGACCATAGCAGAACATGTAGGTCTCTACAGTCTCCCTCCTAAACTCTCCATCTAGTTCCACTAGACACATAGGAAGAATGGTGGAGTGTGTCTGAATAACTTTTGTGATTGTATGGGGCAGATGAAAGTCTAATGAAATTCAGTACTTCATAGAAAGAAGTGGAAAAACCTTATCTGAAGAAAATCTGAACCTGTAAAAATCTCAGGTGTCTGAGATCCTTCTCCAGACCATGTTTTACATCTCCTTTTTTCTTCCTGTGATGTTTTGTCTCCAGATTTTTTCTCCTTGTCTCTTAACTGCCTTTCCTCATTTCATTCCACTCCACACTGTTATTCCCAGGTTTTTTTTCTTGCTCAAATTCCTGCTCCCTTTTAGAGAGCATGGGGGTAGCTGGGAAGATGTCTGTGAGTCACAGATAAACAATCTCCACTGTGAGTAACTATTTCAGATCTTGCCATGCAATGACACAGGGTGCTGTCGGTGCCTGTTAAAGAGAAACCCTCCTTTGGGATCATGTCCTTGCTAACTAGGAAGCTTTTATCTTCCAAACACCTTTAAACCCACAGTCGAGTCTGCGTTTGCTTGTCTCAAGACAAAACTCAGTAGCTGCTGCTGCTGGTGCCAAGGTGAGATGACATGAGCCTGTGGATAGGGGTGCCCTGCTCTGGCTTTGCTTGCTCTCTGCTCTGCCAGGAAGCTCTCTGAAGGTGGTTGGACACGGTTTATTTGCACAAGGCTGGGTGCTGCAAGAATTACGCTTACATGACTTCGGCTTAGAGCAGGGCAGATCCTGGCACGGGGATGTGCTCCTCCACCCTGTGTTTGAGTGGGAGATTCTGGAAAAAATTGTCATTATTTGGGGCAATATCAACACCCTGGTAGTGATCCCCAAAGTGCCCTCCATGCCAGTGTGACAGCCTGAAAAATGCTTTTCTTATGTGACACTGCTTTTGGGTCCAGATCTAGGGAGCAGGAGGTGCCCAAGCCCTCCTCTTTGGGTTTCCCAAGAAGTGTTTTTTTCTGGGACCACTTGGTGTGATGAGATGAAGAGCTGCAGGCTTGTGGCACACTGCCCAAGTTCCCGTGGCTGTAGCGTTTCAGGAAGGTGCATCAGGATCTGCACTGCAAGTCCTAGTTTTGCTTGCCAGGAGATTTTCCTGTGGTGGTGGCCCTGGGTGGGCACCATGTGAGAGCAGAGCAGTTGTTTCCTACTGGCAAAGAGCAACTGAAGCAGCTCCAGTCTGTGCAGTGCCTCTGCTGATACAAACGGTTTTGCTTTTCCCCTGTGACAGGACAATCTTACCTTGGTTTGCTTGGCTTTATTGAGAGAAACAAGCTGAAGGGGTAGGAGTTATCTGAAACTCCCACTCATCTGCCTGGTACATTGCTTCTCTTGCAGAATATTTAGCTTTCAGGCCATGGAGACTGCATCAAGCTTCATCAGCTGATGTTGAACGTTTTTGAAGTTTCAATTGCTTCCTTGCCCGAGATGGAGCTATCATTTTTTATTGCTTTCGTTGCTTAGGCAGGGAAAGGGAAAGATGAACAAATCAGTACAGCCCTCTTGAATTAAGATT
This sequence comes from Notiomystis cincta, assembly GCA_013398075.1. NCBI lineage: Eukaryota > Metazoa > Chordata > Aves > Passeriformes > Notiomystidae > Notiomystis > Notiomystis cincta. Next base: position 190,671 of record VZRX01003987.1, on the reverse strand, counting down.
GATTTTCATGAATTCTTCTTGTTGATTTTGAAACACAATTGTTTCTAAAACATTTAATTGATTGAGGTTTTTTCTTTCTCCATTCTTTTCAGCAGCATTTGTCCTCAGCCATTTGCCACTGCTGGGAGAGGAAAAAAAAAGAAAATAAGCTCTGTGTGAGATCAAGATTTCAACGCATTACACACCAAAACATTTGTTGCTATTTACTTTTAAAAGTGCCCTTCTGAGGCTGCACGGCTACAGCTGCCATCTGTTCGGGATTACGCTTTGGAACTCCTGGTTTCTCTGCAAACCTCCTGCCTGGCGCTGCTCCGTTGGCAGAGGGAAGAGGTGTGGGGACAGGGCTGGCTGCAGGGAAACAGCACCTTCACAGCTGGATCTGCTCAGGAGACCACCTAGATGGAAGAAGATTGCAGCTAGTGAAGGTGACTCCAGAGCATTTTTTCCAAGATTCAGTGAGATATTAATTATGTGTTTGTTGAAACACCAAAGAGGGCCATGACAGGAGTGTTTCTATTAATCTCCGTTTAGTCAGCAGGGGGATGTAGCTGAGCCCCTGGAAAGCCTCTGCTCAGCTCCTGAGCTGTGTGAGGTGGTGGCAGAAGAGAGTTTTTCAAGGTGCAAGGGAAAAACGTCATCCCTTGAAGTGGCAGGAGCTTAACTGTGTCCTGGAGTCCATCTCTAAGGCAGGGTGAGTAACTTCCAGTGCTGGAAATCCCTCACAAGTGTGTGACAGCCTGAAAAATGCTTTTTCTCACACAAGCAAATGTGCACATCAGTTGGTGAATCAACTGAAGGAGGTTTTCTTCAGGAGCCAGTGCAGGCTGTGTTTAGCTCAGTGCTTTGGGAATAAAGTGCTTTTCTAGTATAAGAAACATGAGGTTTCATTGTGGTGTGGTCTTTTTCTCTCTTTTCCAAAACAGGTTTGGGCAATAGGTCAAAGCAAATTCTCTGGGATTCATTTAACAAGGAAAACGATGGAGCTCCTGTTGCCAGATGTGCAGGCCCTGCTCTGAACTCACAATTTTCAATGGCTCCAAGAGCCTTCACTTGTCCCTCCAGGTGATGGGGAGCTGGAGAGTCCCAGTGACCAGCCACAAACCCAATGGAGATGCTGGCACAGCATTTTCCTCCCAGCTTGGATCTTGCTTACAAGCTCTGATGGCAACAGATGCTAATTATTAACATAACAGTCGGCACCTTTGTGGCTGTAGCTCTTCTCCACATGTCCCTGTACCCTTAGCCCATCCCAGCTCAGACATCACTGACAGGACAAATGGTTAAACTACGCAGGAGCCTGAAGAGGGGTCTGTGTTTACCAGCTTTGCAAATCAACAAAACGATGTAATAAAGGCTGCAGCCAGGGTATTGCTTGAGCCTGCATCAGGGAATTCTGCCTACCTGAAAGGGTCCTGCTTTTTGCAACATGGGCTTCTGAGGCCAAATTTATGAAATTGCTCAGAGACATGAAAAATGAGCACTGGTTTTCACAAGTATTCAGCAAACAAGAATTCTTGTTGTGCTAATGCTGTGCATATGAAGAAAACTTGTTTCTCTTGGCCAAATTCTGGATGCTTTTTTTGCATTTTTTGACTTGTGGGCTTGGATATCTGGGGAAGGTCTCAATTATGGATAATACAGTAACACTGTTCCTCTGGGTCTCCAGTATGTGCTCTGAGTCCCCAAATCACTTCTGCTACAGAGGCTAAATGGATCTGCTTTTCTAGATTTTCTTATTCAGATTTGTAATTACAACCAGAAATAATAAATTTTGTAGAAACTGACAGAGTTTAACCTCCCAAGCGGTGAGCAGTTTTTAAAAATTGCCCTGGTGCTTCTCAGTGACTTGAGTAAATTAGAGAAATATATCCTCTCATGTGCTTCTTGTCTATTTACTTACGCTTCTGCTGCCCAGAAATTATTTGCACAGCTAGCAAAGAGGCAAGCCAAGACAGCATCCCTGTTTATAGCAGTACTGCCATTTGGAGGATCTATTCTTGCTTTGGATCACCCTGGCTATGCAAACTTCAGCCCCCAGAGCAGCACAGCGGGCTCAGTGCTGGCACTTGGCATTCCTCAGCCAGCCCAGGGAAGATGGTTTGGGGGAAATCCGTGTGGTTCTGTGGTTTGATTCTCAGCTTCCAGTGGTAAGGAGCTGCTCTACATTTGGTGTGCTCAGTACAGCTGTTCCAGTGGAGCCCTGATGGGATGGGCTCATCCAGCTGTATTGGTTCACACCTCAATTTTTATAGGTTTATCACTAGTCACTTCACATAAGCATGGTGGAAACATATGCAAGGTTGGTCCTGTAGAGGTTTTACACTCACTGGACCATGTTGACTCAGAAAAAAGTTTCTGTGAACCTGGTGCCAGGTTTGTGAGGAGCTGGGGATGGGGAGGAATTTCTTTGCTCTTTAAGTGGCCAGATTGGCTGTGCTGTGATGTGCAAGCATTTAGCATGTCTGTTCTGGAACTAAACTACATGTTAGACCTTCTTATTTCCTCTAGGAATGTTTTTTCCCCCTTGGTCTCTCTGTCAATAAGATCTGGACTGAAATCATGCCAGTGCTTTTCCAGATAATATCACCAAATGCAGGGGAAAGGAATAATGCACTTCCTGGATGGGTCCCTGGGGGCTTGCAGGGCTTCTGGTGACTGCAGGGATTCTGACTGTGGGCAGAGAGTGAGGCAAGAACCATCTGGACAGCACTGGGCTGGGAAGGCAGTGGCCAATTTTTTCTTGGACTAATCACATCAGGCAATGCAGCCAGCAGCAAACTGTGTCACGAAGAATGTAAAATATTGGCAACATCCCAGGCCTTTCCATTAGGATTGGATTTCCCATCTCATCTCCCTTCTTCCTCAAACCCGTGTTGATGCTGTTTTTTCTTGAAGAATTAAAGTATGTCAGATTCTGGCTTCTGTCAGGTCACAGTTGTCAGCTCAGGCGTCCTGCCACAGCCCAGCAGAGTCTCAAGGAATCTGCTCTCTAAGGTTATGAAATCAAGGTTTGAGTTGTAATAGAGAATGAATCTTTTCAAATTCACCTTTTGCCCATGCAATTCTGACCATCTTCATATTCATATTGTAAATGGGTTTGATAAGTTTGCTGGAAAAGCAAGGAGGAAAGATACTTTGCATTCTCCTTGCTGGAAGGCAACATTGTTTAACCCTTTGGCTCTGATACATGTGGCTGGAGGGGGTGGGATGGGCTTTTTGCTGAAGACTGGGGCTAAATTTGAGAGGCATGTGGGAGCTGGGACTTGAGTGTGACCTTTCCCTGGCCAGGTTCCCAGCACACCAAGGTTGACCAGCATCCCACTTTGCCTCTCCAACGCTGGAAGGCTGGGCTAGCAGACCTTAGCCAGAGGTCTTCACAGAGCTGCCTGCAGCACTCAGTCCCTGCTACACCAGCATCAGCAGCATGGCCAGATTCAGTGCTGCTTTTCCACTGCAGCTGCTTGCTTGAGCTCAGGATTCAGCAACTCTTTGGACCGAGATCAAAGGCTTCATCAGAGAATGAGGGTGCTGTTGCTTCTGCTTGGTCTGTAATCAGAAAGGCACAACCCATCAGCAACTCTTGTTGACAGGATATGCAGGGCAGTGAATCCCTTCTTTCTTCCAATACTTAAGAGGTGGTTTAGATTTTCAGATGCGTGATTGTGTTCCTCAGTTGTCAGGCTGTGTTTAATTATTTAATTAGTCATGCAAATTTCGCTGGCATTTTTGTACATCCAAGTTGTTACTCTAGCAATTAAAAGGCTGCTTTGATGAGCTCCTCTCATGGTGCGTGGTGCAGCACAGCCTGCTCAGCAAGGTTTGGATGGGGTGGGCGGTGAAGTGATGAAGGAGATTTGCTTTCTGGCTCATTGGAGGACCATCAGGGGTACAGAGAGGAGGGCTCTGCTGCTGGCAGTGGAAGAGTGGTGATTTAGCAGACCTTGGGAAGCTGAAGATAGCAAGCAATAGCTAGTCTTTCTTGGAGTAAAATGTTGGCCTGGGGCACTGCATGAACTCACCACTTCCAGTGTTACTGATGGCAATAAAAGTCCCGTGGAGTCCCTCACAGGATGCATCATCAACCACACAATTAGGCAGAAACCTCCCAGTTTCCCCTCTCAGCCTCTCAGGGAATCAACAAGAGGAAATTTTTGATGGGCAATGAGCTTCTCTGAAAGAGAAACATCCAGAGCCATGTTCAGTGGTGCCTTCAGACCAAATTGTACATATCTCCTTGTGTAAATAGGACAAAAACTGTCCAAGGTAACTGGGAGAGTATCCTCAGGCTTATATGATGAGGCCAATTCTTTTCTTGAGAGTATGTGTATGATATGTGTCTGAGCTAAGAAGCAGCATCTGTAGGTTCTTCCTCTGCCAGAGGAACTGGTGGTGAACAGGAACACTTTTCAGTGGCCCATGTGGGTACTGTGGGAAGGGAGATGGGTGTAGTATCAATGTGTGGAAGTGGCTCATTATGTGGAGTGCAAGTGACTTCTGTAAATGGGTCCAAGTTTTATAGGCCTACAAAGCTTTGAGAGTAAAAATATGTTTTATTGGTTCTGAAATGGCAGGAGAAACCCTTGGGACAGAGAGTGCTTGAAGGGCACAGACTGGTGTCATGCTGGGAACTTTAATTCAAACCAGCATTGGTGGGCTTGAAGTGAGCTCAAAAGCTTTGATTGTTGGTTCTTTGGAAATCCATTTATCCTGCCTATCACCCTCCTAAAATTAGGTTTTGTTTCTCAGCCCTTAATTGTTTTGCTTTGTCAAACATTATTTGATGGGAAATCAATCTCAGTGCTTTTGCTATTGCTTTCTCAAGGAGGCCTCCACCTTCTCCAACTTATTCCATTAATATTTATTGCACTGGCAGGTAGGATCCTGAATTAAAGTTTTCTGTTATTTCCCCATCTCCCTGCTGCTTTCTCTGTACTTTTGATCAATGTTCAAGTTGCTTTGTCTCTATAAATTCATTGCCCTACATTTTCTCTTGCAGCCTCTAAGCTGCAGCTGTATTTTGCTTGCAGGTCTCCTGAATCCACATCTCCTTGGCGCTGTCTTCTTCCAGCCTCTCCTGTCTCTGACTCTTTTAGATCACTGTAAGGAAGAAGCTGCTTTAGGACCTCGTTGCTCACCACTGTAATTAATACTGCATTTCAGCCCTGTATCTGTCAGTGTTGGGGGTGAGCTGGGGACAGGCTTTGTGTTGGAAGGTGGTGAGGAAAGTCTCCATGGGGGGGGCATTAACTTCACAGTGTCCCAAGCAGGCACAGCCATCGCTGGCTTGGCACCCAGGCTGCTGTGTCTCTGTGGGGGCCTGGCCTGTGGTGCCAAAGCCCTTAATGTGGGCAAGGGGTGGGTGTCTGGAGGGAGCTGGGGAGGCAGCTCTGCTGACATGGAGCTGGTGTGCTGCTTCAGCATGTGAACAGCCACTTCGTGCCTCTGCTGGGGAGGTGCTTCATTGCTCTCGCTGAGAATGAGACTTCCTTCCTCCTGGAAATCCTGTCCAGGAAAGCAGAGGAACCAGTTATGTGAATCTGCTGGGAAAATTCACAGAATAGAAAAATACTGTTTCTGCCTGTTGGAGCTGAACAATTCAGAGGCCCAGTGGTGGGCACTGGAATGGGCTTGGCAGGATGGGCTCTGTCCCATAAGCTGCAGCCCTGGATGAGCAGGGCTGTGCAGTGCCCAGGCTGGGAGGGGAAGCTCCCCAAAGGCAGTGTTCATCTGGACCCAGCCTCTGCCTTTTGGGGCAGGGGAGTAGAAAAGATGCACAGGAGGGAGACTGGGCTGTCATATTAATATAGCAAATGGCTTTTGTAAGCTGCCTTACAGAGGAAGGAGAGTGTTGGCTGGCAGCACATGAGCTTGGCTTTTCTCCCCTCCCAGCAAGCTGTCAGAGGGCGGGTGCTCCTGCACTGCAGCTCAATGGCAGCAGGTGAGTGATGTGAAATGGCTTTCTGCCCATCTTCTCTCATCATCCCACACTCCAAACCCCTCTACCATCCCTGCAATGGGTGCTCCAGCAGCACCCAGGGGTGCTCTGGCCGTCCTGCAGCGCTCAAAGAGGGGATGTTGTAACCGAGGAGCCCGGGAACACCACAGGGTTCCCAGCATGTGGGCTGGTATGTTGCAACGGAGTAGCGTTTTAGGCAGTTAATAAACAACTGAATGCTCATCTGTTTGTTACATGAGGCCAACTACCAGATCACTTAGTAACTGAGCATGGACCAAGCACAAGAAGACTGGGAAAAGGCATAACTCAGAGATAGTTTAGCAGTAATTTATTATTTATTTGTGTTTGTGGTTGGTTCCCACATCAGCACATGGGTCAAGGTGGACTGTGTGCTATGTGCTGTGTTTGGCAGAGAACCAGGTCCCAGTGCTGTGTCCCAGCACAGGACTCTCCTGCACACTCTGGCAGCCAGAAGAACTTGAGAAAAGGGGAACTTTCCCAAATTCCTGGAGGGAGATGGTGTTTGTGCAGCTCAGTGAACCACTGAAGGCTGCATAGATGGAAAATCAGGACAGGAGAAAAACACTGACATAAGAGCCTATTTCTGTAACAACTTGCTGAGCCCTGGCTGTATTAAAAAGCCATTTTCTTCCCATCTGTCTCAGAGCTGGAACCTCAGCCTTGAGGACACAACATGCCCCACCTGCCCTGTGGCTGAGGGTGGGATCTGGTCCCTCAGGGTGATGTGCAGGACCCTTTCCCTCTCATGATGGATGCAAAGGGCGCATCTCCCATGAGGACTCCCCCAGCTCAGCCCTGGACAGCAACACGAGGGGAGCTCAGGTTTCAGCCCTTGGTTTGCTGACTCAGGGCCTCGCTTTTGGCTGCTGCCACTTCCTGGAGCTCATTGTTTGGCCACACTTCCTTCCTCCCCGGTCCAGCACCGGTGAGAGAGTGGGATCTCCCAGCTGGGGAATGAAGGATTCTGTTCCCAAGTGCCACTTCAGCCCGATTTTCAGCACATCCCCTTCCCCATCCTGCCACAGCAGCCATTTCCAAGGAGAAGTAAGGCTACAGAAGAGGGGAGAGATGATCCCTCCCTGCCTCTCCTCTTCCAATCCTTAGATCCACTGGACACTCAAAATCCACCACTACCTTCTGAAACTAATTCTAAATGGCAAAGATAATGGCAAACTAAGTTGTGGTAGCATCTGGGATAAGCCTGCTTGGATGCCCTGACCAAAAGATCTCATTTTGACAGCTCCCTGGTTTTAGGCTCTGGTTATGTAGAAATGGGTGTTTAGGAGAAAATGTTCTTCAAAGGCTTTTGTGTCTTATGGAAATGGAGAGTTAAACAGAAATTACTTAAAAAGTGCAGAATGAATGATGGATGAAATCTGGCTTGGTCCAGCTGGTAGAGGTTTTATGGAGAACTCAGTCTGGCTCATTGCTGGGCACCTAAGCTTTGCTTAATCTCAGGTTTACAGAAAGTAGTTTTAGTCCCATTCAAATATGTCCCAACAGCCATTCAGTCCCCTCTGCAAAAGGAATTGTACCTTTTTCAAGGCCAAACAGATCTCATTTGTGCTTCATTTGTTCAGCCCATTTATGTTTCTTCTTTGTGTTGCTTCCTTTCAGCCCTTTTGAATAAACCAGAGCTGAATTATATCCTGGAAAGAGAATGCAATTGGTCGGTGGAAATGGGAAATAGAAGTGAATTATTTGGATAAATATTCATTCCTAGAGCCTTTTGGAGGTAGCACAACTTCCAGAGAAGCACATGGCCTTGTGGAGGATGGGGGAAAGGCTTGGGATGACCCCTCCATGCAGGAGGGAGCTGCATCTCTTGGAGGCCCCTTTTATCCCCATAAGATGCCTGTTCTGACCACATGAGCTGTCTCATTTCAAGGCCTGTGTTCAGCAAAGCTCTCCTAACTCAGCTGCTCACAGCAAGAGCCTGGGCTCTGGCAGGGCTGGCAAACTGCTTGGCCATAGCTCAGTGTGGCCATCCCCACTGCAGTGGTGCTAGTGCATGTGCTGTGTATTGCAGGGATGCTCAGGGAGGTTCAGCTCCTCCTGCTGTCACCCACCTGGCAAAAAATGCTTCACTAATCAAGGTTTACTCATGGCCTTCAGGTTTATGGTATTTTCCAGCATTTTATTATAATTTTTCGTAATAAAAAAAAAATATCCACTTTTGTTCATCTCACCTTGGGTTTGTTTTTCTGTGTTTTCTCACTTACCCCTCCCTTGCCTCCAGCTGCACTGCAGTTTCACTAAGGTAGCCCAGCTGGCCTTTCCAGACTGCGAGAAAACCCTTTTCAGAAAATAAAGGGAGAGATTTTATTGTACATCCATTCTAAAAATAAAATGGCTCTGTATTTCTAGAGCATCTTCCAGCTGCTGATTTCAAAGATCCTTGAAACTCTCAATTAGTGAAGCATCCCAGCTCCCTCGGGAAGGAAGCCCTGGGTATTCTTATTGGTACACCCTTCAAAGGAAGGACTGTTGCTTGTTCTGGGCTTTGCTCAGCCCCTGAAACTGTGAGCTCCTGAATGACAAGAGGGGATATGAGGAGATTTGAGCCCCAGCTTGCTGTCTGCCTGATCCCAGCAGGAGCAAAAACTCTATTTCTTGTTCTAAATTAGGAGATCTGGTCCCATGCAGTCCCTGTCTGTATTCTGCTTCCATCTTGTATCTCAGTTGCAAGAGGCAAAATCACCTTCTTCCTTTCATTTTTATACAGCAATGTTCACAGCCAGGGCTTAGTCCAAAATCCCCCAAACCCAGAATATGTTTAAACCGGGGGGATTTCCCCAGAACAGGCTATAGTTCAGTGGAAGAGGGAGTGATTCCCATGTCTGATTTGACAGAACAACAATACAACAGCCTGGTGTGCAGGGTGGTGCAGACACACAGTTCTACCTCAGGCTCCCCAGCTGTCCTCACAGCAGTTCATCCCTGCAAAAACAGGAGGAAAGGTTTCAGCATCTGTGTGAAAGCCTCCAACACAACCCCATGTACCGAGCAAGCTTTCAAGGGCTTATTTTTTTTGCATGAAGCATCCTTGAAATATAACGTTCCTCATGCTAGATCCTTTTTAAAAGCACCGTGCTCTTTTTGAAGGAGCAGGACCGGAGCAGCAGCTGAGCTCTGTCCGCGGCTGCCTCACGCCGTGGCCCAGCCCTCCCAGCCCGGCTCTCTTGGAGCAGCCAGGAGCATCGCCCCCGTGTCCTCACATGGACCCAAAGTGAGAAAGAGCCGGAATGGGAGAGAACAAACCAGAGCCCTCAGAGCCTCTTCCCAGCCTCAGGGTGGGGCGGGATGGGGGAGGTTTATTTTGGGAGCTGTGGCTGCTCTTCCCGGCGCTGGCCATGGAGCAGCTGCATGCACAGGCTCTGCCCCAGCTCGTGTTGGTGCTGCTCCGGGCTTGTGGCAAGCTCAAAACTTGTAAAAAGGTCGGCAAGGGCAGAAAATGTGGAGTTTTACTTTGCTCCACCAATATAATTCATGGAGAATAAGTAATTTTTTCTCTAAACCCCACCCCTCCCCTACCCCAACCAGCCAAACAAATTACATCAAACTGGTGGGTTGAAACCTGTTGATCTTTCTTTGCAGTCCTTTGGGGACAGGGCTTTGTGAGGGTCACTCCCTGTCCCTGCCTCCCTGCAAGGGACATCTCCTGATGCCCTTGGCACACTCTGCTAGAGGTGGAGGGAGCAGGAATGGATACTCCTGGGCAAAGCAGGGGAGGGGAGAAAAATGGATGCTGAGGCACAATATCCCTGAATCCCTCAGATGCTGTTTTTCAGGATTTGGAGCCCTGTTGAGGTTTTTCCCATAGTTACAGACCCATGCTGCCAACTTCATTGCTGCTGTGCCTGCTGATTTCCAAAGGAGCCAGCACAGTCCTGCAGCCCACAGGACCCATGGCAGGGATGTTCTGCTGGCATGCAGAAGCCTGTGAGATCCCCACAGCCTTTGATATCCTCACTCCTGTTTTCAGCTTTTTTATCTTTCCAAGAATTGCTCTTTTCCAATCCTATTTTACTACCCCTGTAGCAAGGCTTTCATCTGCTGAGGCATCAAAAGCTTTTCTGAAGTCCAGAGCGAGTCCTGCCCACTCCTTCCACCTTCCTGAGTGTTTGATTACCCCCCGAGCAGATGATGGCCTTGCCTCACACTCTCTCAGCCAGGAGCCCGAGCTCAGCCAGACCCAGTTCGGGCACAGGGAACCTCAAAGCCACCCCATCTTCCTGCTGCTTGGATGTAAATCAGGACCCTAAATACCCACATCCATCCCACAGCCAACTCCAAAGTGGAGAGTTGTTCAGGTGGGGTACAGGGGAAAAAAGAAAAAGGAAATTTTTTTTCAAACATGATTTTTGGAATTATTTTTAGAGCCTGATGCGTGAATGTGAATCATGGGTTTAGCTGTATGAAACCTCCTTTTCATCTTTTTACCTTATCATTATCCCTGCATACTCAGTTTTATCTGTAGTTTGACATCTTTTATCCCCAGCCTTACAGACAGCAGAAATAAGGGCAGCTCTGCTCCCCAGCACTGGAAGCACTGTGTATGCAGGGCACACTGATTTGAAATTATAATCCTCTTTTTTTGTATCCTCACGCTCTTTATTGTTACTGTATATACTGCTTGTTGTTGTAGTTTTCCATTTCATGCAAAATACATTAAAAAAAAAAATGCCACAAATGCTTGAGGTCTGTTTGTTATTCTCTGTGTTTAAAACTATTTCCTAAAAACTAACTTCCCCGAAGTGCCGCGTTTGCCCTTCACTTGCCATCCCTCTGACTCCACTTGCATTAGCACAAACCCTACGAGCTTCCCAACAAACTGCAGAAAGCTCTTTGTGTGCAAAGGGTTGGAGGAAAAACTGTGAGTATGTTCCCAGAACTGGGAGTTTGTCCCTTTGCTTTGATTTGCTGCTTGGCTGATGTAACTTGGGACTGTTTAGATTTCTTTGATGTGGCTGCTGCTGTGGGTCTGTGATGTTCCTATGGCTTTCTGGGTAGTTATTATCCTGTCTCTGTCATGCTGCTGACAGCTTTTACGTGGCCTTTCCCTCCCCTCCCCAACATTTTAAAACTAAACAAAAATACATTAAATGACATTTTGTCCTTTGTCTTTAATTTGGCCCCAGCCTGCAGTTTTGGCAGTGAGGAGAGGGTTTCTGGATGCACCAGGATGCAAAGCCTTCCTCTGCAGTCCTACTAAAGGAACTGTGGAAAAAAACCCCATAGCCTGTGGATTTTCACCCTTGAGCTGTGTTTTGGGCTTCCCCTGATGCCTGTCCCTGTGCACACTGCAGTGAGCAGGGCTACTGGCCCTGTTGGTGAGGCTGGTCTGGTGGCAGTGCTGCTCGTGGGAGTCAGGGAGGAAGCAGTGCCCCAGCCCTGAGTGCAGCTGCCCCAGCCTCAGCTCCTGACTGGAAATGGACCCCAGAAAAAGAAAGAGCTGTGGTCACTGCTGCTTGATGGAGGAGATGGAGCCAGACACAGCAGAGTCTCTCAGTGAAAGAAGGGGCCAGGGGACATGAGCTGCATGCAGGGAGATTGAGGCTCTTCTCCCTGATCCAGGGCAGGAAGTCACCGATGTCCCCAGATAAAAGTGCAAAGCTGGATGCTTCTGTTCAATGGCGTTATACAACCTGGCACAAAGAAATCTCATTTATTTTCTCCTATCAGCCTAATGTGATGATTTGGGAGAGGGGGGAAGAGCGATCTCCTGAACAGTTGGGCTGGGATTACACTTTTTCTATGGAGCTCATCACTGTAATAACCAGGAGCTCTGTTTATCAGCCCACCAGCCATGCCCATTTAGGAGATTACCATTTTCCAATCTCATTTCTCATAAAAGAGGATTGCTGCCCATCCCCTCCCCATCCCAAACCCCTTGCTTATGAGTGTTTATCTGCTCAGGGTGTTTATGAAGCTCCAAACAGGAAACTTCTGTTTATCCTCTGCGTCATCAAGAGCTGGAAACTCAATGGGATAATTACTCTTTCAACGACACACGTAGCCCATCAGTAGACTTTGGCATCTTGCTGGTGTCAATAATATATATATTTACCCTGCAGAGAGACATAATGCTTATTTGTTTCTCTTTCCTGTCTCTTTAACTTGACATGAGATTGGGATTTCTGGCTTTCAGGGTGTCTCATGGAATGGGGGATTTTTACTTAAGGTTAAGGACAGGTGCTGCTTCCCTCAAAACCAGTGGCACTGAGGGCATCCCTAACAAGAGGGGATGACAGGAAAATGCCAGCCCCAAGGCATTGCTCACTCTGACAGGACATCCCTGACTGCTCTCATCCTGCAATTGGAGAAGTCACATGTGGAGATGGCTTCTTCAGATGTTAACACAAGCACCTGGGCTGGGAGAAAGCTGGGTAATTAATCATTTATTTGGCAGCACTCTTCGCTTTTTCTCTCTCTTCAGGTTGCAGGGGAGACGTTCTGATTCTCTTCACCTTCCAGCCGACAATTTTTGAACTATGCAAAATGCAGAAGTAAGTTCATTAGTGATATCCACCCGACGAAATTCAAGATGTGAAGTGTTTTGACTAGCGCTGTTCAAATAGAGGAATCACTCAGGAGTATATTGCAATCAGTGCATTAAGATAAGATCCCAGAGCATTGGGTTTCCAGAGCATTGATTATAGATTAGCATCCTACTTCTTCAGGAACGGAGTCAGCCATCCATGTATAAACCAGAAGAGCTGACAGATATGGGCAGACTCACGAGGGAGAGGCAGGGAACGCCAGAGAACACCGGTGTGCAGCGTGGTCCCCAATGCCACGGCCAGCTGAGCATGCCCAGGCAGTTTGTACACACCAGCAAATCACAGCATCCACCTTTTCTCCAGGGGCTGCATCTTTCTGGCAGCACAGGAGCTCCCTGCTGCCCCCCGGGACTTGGCCTCCCTGACCATGCACGGAGCATTATTCTGGCAAAGTTACAAATGTGGAAACCTCGTGCGGTTGGTCAAAGCAAATTCATTCAAAGGGAGGGCGTGCTTGCCAAGTTGCCTTTTTTTTTTTTTTTTAATTCATTTTAGCTGTATTCACAGACCACAAATCTGCAGGCAGGAACGGGAGCTGTGTTTCTAATTTGGTAGGAAACTTTTATTCCCACTTGGCGCAGAGCTGTTGCGAACGTTGAAGGCTGTTCCTAATCCTCTGCCCTGAGCATTGAAAATGTGCTCCATCCATCCGGCACTCTTGGAAATGGAGTTATTTGCACTGCATAGCAATTTTTGGGAGATAAATACAAGGTTCAGTGTTTGTGGGGACAAGGACGTGGCATCCTTACGGCATCACATGCAACCAGAAAGCAAAGATAGCAGTGAAGCAACGTGGAAGGGCCGGATTTCAGGAGCTTGCAAAGTTCAAGGCTGCCTTAAAAAATTTAAAGTCAACTTTTGCCTTTGTAAACAGAGTATTTTCAAGATCCTGTTGGAGGAAACCAGCACTTGGCTGCGTGCTTAAGAAGGGGACTTGTCCAGGTTTTATTCCAGTCGATGGTATTAGCCACTTGCCAAGGGATAAGCACCTGCTTAGCCAGCGGGATGCTGGGGTTTGTGAGCAGCCCTGCCCGAACTGGCCGAGCCCTGCCGACCTCAGGAGGTTCCAAGTGATGCTGCCCATCACTCAGGATGTGATGTGGGAACACCCAAGGGTATGAAATGTTGTGTGTCAGGAGTAGAAGTGTCCCCAAATTCCTTCACCAGTCAAGAAACTGGCAAACCAAATAAAAATTATCTGCCTTGTATCAGGTGTAAATGTGTTCAACATCGCCTAAGAGTGATACTTTCCTGTGGCCCCTACCATCACCTTTGAAGATGAAATCAGCTCCACAGCTGGATCTAGCTGGAAACAGTATCTCATAATTGACAGAATTTCTGTTTCATGAAGGGTCTAATAGCACTGGGGAACAACAGGGCTGCCAGATCCTGGAGGGAAGATGCTGGACAGTGATAAAAAGAGCTCTGCACACCACCACAAGCATGGCAACATGAGAACACACCCTTGCTCCTCCAGCAGCCTGGCTCCCCGGAGGAATGCACTCCCTCCTGCAGTGCTAGAGGGAGGAGAGCCGGCACAGCATCTCCCCTGACCTGCTGGGAGTGCACGTCCCTCCTCACGCCCTGGAGACTCTGCAGTGACGCTGCTAAAGAGCAGCCTGGGACGAGCAGCAGGGAGCTGTGCTCACCATGTCAATAGAGAAGAGAAGGCTTGGGCAAGAATAGCGGGGCTGTGATTATTTGCCAGAAATTTGAGTCCCAGAGGCAGCAAGCTACCATAAGGAAAATCCTTGTGCCTGGATCTCATTCCTCTGCCAGGAATGTGTGTCTCTTGTGTCACCCCAGGCCAGGAGCTGGACATTTTCATGTGCCACCTGCAACCACAGCCTGCAGAGAGCTAGGCATGCTGAAGGCACGAGCTGTGTGCCCCCAGGATCCTCTGCAGTACCGAGCAGAGGGGTTTCTCCCTGCCCCACTGCTCCTCACTGCTACCACTGGCCAGGAAGTACCACAAGGAGTGATGCCAGGGAGGGAGGTAAAGACACGCACAGAGATTGACAGCGGTATCTCCCAGGGTATCTGCCCGGCCACGCTGGCATGTGCGCGATGCTGGTTTCCATGGAAACGCAGCACACGATGTACTTCCACAGAGGCGCCGCCGGTGATGCACAGTGGACTGCAGGGTGACCTCTGGTCCCGCTTCGGCGGCACAGGGGGGCTTGTAGAGGGCACGTGTGGACCTGCTTTAGGATGAGCCCCCGTGGAGCACATGGGTGGTGCTCGTGGGGTGCGCTGGGTGCTGTGCTGCCTTTGCTGCTGCCCTGGAGGGAGGGGGCTGTCACTGCGATGTGTTCTTCACCTGGGGCGTGCTGGGGAATTGCAGGGGTGTCCCATGAGGCTCAGCAGAGCAGAGAGGGCATGCTTTGAGAAGTGGAGGGAAGCCCTGATACATCCCTGGGATTCACAGGGATTGGAGTGGGGATGAGACAGCCTCTCTGGGGTATCGAGAAGCAGAAAAAAGGCTGCTTGATGGTGTTTTTATGGTGCCTTTGTTTTGCCATCCTCTAAGGTCTGCTTGGGTTTTAATATTTCATTAAATTGCATTGCAGTTTTCTCTGCATGGCCAATGGAGAGCAGCATCTCCAGGTCAGATGCTGCCAGATTCATCCTGTCTGGAGCAGGCAGCAAAAAACCATGTCCTGGATGTTTCCATTGGCCCCAGTGCAGGTGGCACATCTGCCTCCTGGAGATTGTCCCAGCCCCCATGACTCTGAGCTGCCCATGACAGAGTGGTCCAAGAGATGTAGCAGTTAACTCCCTGCCCTGCCCCAAGCAGTGTGGAGGGGATTTCTCCTGCCTCATTTCTGCTGCACGGTGTTGTGGCTGAGCTGCTCTCACAGAAGGCAGTTTGGATTGGTGCAGGAGAGAGGGAAGCAGGATTTGGTCCAAAGGGACCCTGTCCCTCCATGCCCACAGCTGAAAGCTGGGGCCACAGCTGGGGTGAGTCACCCTGGGCTTATTTTATCATCCCAGGAGGAAAGCAGTGTGAATCATCTCATCCAAATGCAGAGGTGTGCTAAGGTGCCTGATGTACCTTCTGTTGCCTGGGGCTCCCTTCTGGCTTCACACTTTACAAGGGACCATAGGGCTTGGGAGCTGGAATCTGACTTTGAGGCACTGTGAATCAGCTGAGCTGAGCCTATGACTGTCCTGGATGGCCAGAGAGCAGTGCACAGTTGCACTACAATGGGTGCATCACATCCTAAACCCAGAAAACAAGCCACAAGGAGGAGGATCCAGGCATTGTGACACCCAGACCAGGGACTTTCTGGTTCCCCACCCTTCTTTCCAAACCCAGGCTCCTTCTGGCCTCGCAGGCTGTACATCCCCTTTGCTCTGTTTCCTGGAACCTGATCCTCCTAATGCCCAGGATTGCTGATTCCCAGTGGAAAACCTGCCTGCAGGGAGTGGTACCAGCTCCAGCACCTGCCGGTGTCGGCAAGGAAGGAGGGCACCGGCCGAGGATGCTCTTCAAGGTCGTAATAGGGAGTAGATGGGCTGTGAGAGTGTTAAATTACCTGTCAGTGCAGAGGCAGCACTTCCACCAGGTGAGTGATGGGAGTGTTGGTGTCACACCCCGTTGGGCTGCCAGGCTGTGTGGGGACAGAGGAGCCATGTCCATGTGCTTTGCTCAGCAGTGCTGCCTTTCCTGGGATCTCCTCCAGTCCTGTGCTGGGACCAATAACCGGACCCAGCTTGGCAATGCACTCAGCTGCAGAGCAGAGCTCATCTCCATCCTCTGCTCCCTACTTCAGAGGTGCCTCCACACCATTTCCCTCTGTCCCAGCTGAGTGCCCTCTTTGCCAGTTGTTGGTTTCATTGGAAAGGGCCTTACTTGTTTTGTGAAAACTGATCACAGTGTAGCTCTCATATTCAACAGAGATGAGCAGCAGAATTTCTGTGTTCCTCCTGCCCTCCACCTGGGGATGCTGGGAGGGTTTTGACCACCTCAGCCTTTGCTGGCCTGACTGCCAGCATACCATTGCTCCTGGAGTGTAGTTTCCATATCCAGGTTTCCACCAGCTGCAAGCACAAACCTGTGTGTCTGACAGATGGATAGGAGGGAGGTTTGAGGAACATGACATGGATATACGTGATTGCAGATGGTGCTGGCTCACCTCCTGGTGAGTTTCTTTGAGTTCCAGATGGAAAATAATTCTAGGCCATGCACAGCATGTGGCACTGGTGATGTTAGATGAGCCCTCTGCCCAAAACATCACTGTGCTCGGAGCAGACAAGGAGTAATGAAATGGGTGGTGGGAGATGCACGTGGTTCAAAGGAGTGTGAGGGACAAGTGGTGCCCAGGCATCTCCCTGGCATTGCTTGTGGAGGCAAAGCAGAGCTGTGTTTTGTCTTTGCAGGTAAAGCAGAACTGTGTGGCTCATTAAATGGAAACACAATCCCCTGACCATTTTGGGGTTTCTCAGCCAGTCCTGGCTCAGCCCTCACAATGCCTTTCAGATTTAAAGCAAGGGCACAGATCCCCAAGGAAAACTGAGCCAGAGGGAGGGGAAGGGCAGCTCTCCCCAGGATGCTGCCCATGGCCTTCAGCTGATTTTGAGGTCAGTCCTTTCCTAGCAAGGATGGACCCAGGAGGGCCTGTGGGGTCTGGGCTCAGAGGAGGAAGGTATCCCTACATCCTCCCACAGCTCAGCTCTCCCCAGAGGGCATTGCAGAGGAGGGAAAAGAGTGAGTGGAGAGACTCAGATTACAAATGTTCAAGCATAGGAAGCAGAGATATATATTCCCTGATATTAATTACCTCTAAAATGTCATCTTTTTTCCGGTGAGTGGGTACTTTAGGCAACTGGATATATGATGGAAAGGAGACTGTGTCAGGCAGTGGGAGGACAGACACCCTGGAGGAGGTGGACACCACTGAGGGGCTGGGGCTGTGTGGAGCTGATGGCCAGCCCAGCACTGGAGCATCCCAACAAGCCTTGGACCACCCAGGGACACTGCCCTCACACACTGCCTGAAGTCTGGTCTGGCTTGGTCCCTCACCAGGCTCAGTTTGAGAGCTTAGTTCAAAACAAAAACCTGCTGAGGGGAAAACCCTTGGGTTTAAATAAGAATGGGTTCAAAAAGTGTCATAAAGCATCATGCTCTGTTCTGAGCTGGGAAGGGGCACCACTGATTCCAGCAGGCAGGGCAGGGTGCAGAGGCAGGGAATAGCCAGCATGGAAGTGGAGATGTTTTTCACATCATCAGCCTGTCAAAATAAAATACAGAAGTTACTGAGGAAGATATTCTGGGGACTACATGGAAAATAAGGGTTACAATTATTTTTTTCTCTGTGGTTTGGAGTTATCTCTCCCCATGGATGTTACTGAAGGGCTCAGGTGCCAGCAACTGGGCTTTGGGGATCAAAGCTGCATTTTGAGGGGCTTAATATGGTGAAAACCTGCTTCTGCATGAGAGCTAATGTACCAGCTGGACCCAGGCAATGCTGGCACCTCCAGTGGGAGCTTGGCCTCTCCTGCCTTGGCCTCTCCTGCCATTCAGAAGAGCAGGAAGAAGCAATCCTAGTGTGGGGGACTCTCACACTGATGCTTTAGCCCAGATTGACAGGAAAACCAGTAACCAGCCTTTTTGAAGTGTCAAAGCCTTTTGTTTCACCGTTTTCCAAGTGAAACACTGCAAATGTTGGCTTTGAACTGACCTTTGGTCACAAAATTACCTTGCCTCAATTAAATATTAAAACCAAACAAAATGTCCTGAGTGTGGAATGAATTGTTTTGCTCCACCTACAAGGATTTTTTATTTCACTTTAGTGGAAAAACTGAGAACCCAGTGTCACATTGTCTCACCCTGAAATTAATTTTTGTTCTGGCTTCCCATCACTAAATGTCAGCAAATGAAGAAAAGCAATTATTTGCAGAGTATTTTTATGACATAAGGATGTACCTCCCTTTCAACACCTCTGCTGGGATTTGGGTGGTTATTACTTTTTGCTGGCTCTAGGGAAAACTCATGCCTGATGCTGGATTGTAGTTGGACCCATGAAACCAGCTGGGCTGATGTGCTGGGGTCTCCTGGTGAGGCTGTCAAGCCTTGCTGTTCCCTGCTCTTTGCCTATGTCAGTATATTCATTATTATTATTGTTTTATTGTTTTATTTATTCTACATCACTGCTTTGTTGGTTTTCTCCTTTGGGATGCTGAAAAATCAGCACATTTAAATATCCTGTGAATAAAACTTGAACTGGCTACTGACCTTCCAATCATCCTGACAGGAATCATTTCATGAAGTCATAGAACAATAGAATGGTTTGGGTTGGAAACAATCCTAAAGAACATCTTGTTCAAACCTCCTGCCTTGGGCAGGGACACCTTCCAGACCTTCCTTCTAGACCAGACTACTCAAAGCCCCATCCAGCCTGGAACTGAATCCACAGCTTGTCGGGGCAAACTGTGCCAGTACCTCTCCACCCTCAGGAGGAAGAATTTCATCCTAATATCCCACCTAACCTTGCCCTCTGTCAGTTTGAAGTCATTCCCCCTTGTCCTGTCAGCCCATGTCCTGCCAGTCCAGTCCCTTTCCAGCTTTCTTGGAGCCCCCTGAGGTTCTGGAAGCTGCTTTAAGGTCTCCCATGGAGCCATTCCTGGTACGGCTGCTGACCCGGTATATTGTTGATGCTGAGCAGTCTGGTTTCACAGAACATTTTTCCTTTCCCTTCAGTCTCTTTGCTTTTTGTGATGGCCAGAATGGATGGGTGGGAGGGATGTGTCCATCTGCCTCCTGCCCACCTGAGACAGGGATGTTATGTTCCAGCCTGGGTCACTCCAGGTTAAACCTCATGGAGCGAGCTGGCCCAAAGAGAGATTTACAGCACCAAATCCCATCCTGACCCTGAAGATGGATATTCATATTTCACTCAACAGGGATATTTACCTACTTAGGAAAAAAAAAATACAACACTAAGTGCTTTCTTCCCAGGCATGTTTTTGCCTGACAGTGTGTGTAATCCTAATCCCCTGGCAGGGCTAAGCCAGTGCTGGAATGGGCAGGTGCCTGGCACAGGGAGGAAGGCAGGGTCTGATGGGCACTGGGACTGAAGAAGGGCTGGAAACATCAAGCAAAGTGGCTGTAACAGGAGAAGGAGTGGAGGAGATAGCATAGCTCAGAGGAGTCTGGGTCCTGCACCCTGCTGGTGCCAAAGGCTGTCCATGGATCACAAACTCTGGGGCAGAGGCTGAGATGTGGGAAAGCTCAGGTCTGGTTCTGAGGAAAACCATGCTGGTTTGAAGGTGGGTGGAAAGGCCTGAAGAATGCCACTGTATCAGGTCTGGGATCTGGATGCAGAATCCTCCCCAGCACTGTCCTCCCCAGTGCTGAGCTTGTCCATTTCTAATTTAGAAAAGGAATGCCAAAGGAAGAAGGAACTGGTTTATATTTTCCCGAGAAAAGCCAGTCCCTTGCCCTCTTCCCCCAGGCAGGCAGGATTAAATTGCAGCTCTGGATATGTACAAACATTCCCTTGTTTTCCCAGCACTGAGCTGGTCGAGGGGGCTCAAAGGTCATTACTGAAGTTTGGGTTGATTTGGTAGCAAAAGGGTGACTCAGAGAACAAGTTCAGGTTATGTTATCACAGGATTATGTAGAGTTTTAGACTAAAATCTTCTTTAGAGTCCTTGGGCCTTAGCCAGATGTCAGATTCCCCTCTGAGCATCCACTCGATGGGGCTCAGCTGTGATAAGGCACCTCTCCAGCAAAATGGCTTTTACTGTGGACAAACGGACTGAGCCCTGAATGCCAGAGAAATGTAAAAGACAGTAGCTGGGTGTAGCCCCTGACTCTGCTTGAGAGGTCTCAGAGCAGAAGGATTTTTTGTTTGAAATCCAATTAAAGTCCTCCAGTTTGAAGAGGTTTAATTTGGTCCCTAAATTGTTAAAAGTTGCTGAAGGATGAGCAGCAACTGGCGGGAATTGTCTGCTCATGCTTAACGCAGCGTCTGGGAGCCCGGGAGCTGGGCTCTGTGCACTGTCACTCTGGTTTGGCAGCAAAGAGCATCCTTCACATCCCTGACAGTGCAAGGGTACAGGGGGGAGGAGTGGTGCTCTGCTTGATCAGGGCTTTTCTCCCAAAATCAACCAGATCAGCTTCCTGCTCTCATGTCCATCTTCTCTCTCTACCTTTCTGCCTTCCACCCTTTTCCTGGAGCTGAAGTCTTCCATACCTTCTGTGAGGTCAATAACCCCATGGGGATCATGAATAAATGTCTTTGCATTAAAGCAGAGCACCCAAAATCTCTGCCTTTCCTGGCAGTGCTGGGTGATGGGGAGCTGCATCTCAGCAGTGGCTGTTGCCAGCATCCCCTATGCTGCTGAATTCTTTAAAATGCCTTAATCTGGGAAATACTGTAATCCTCATCTGATTTTGCATGCAGAGGGATCCAGGTGGCATTTTGCAGTGCCAGCAACAATCCTGTTATCCTGGCTGTGTGTTTTACACTTCCTTCAGTGTCCCTTGGAAAGATGAGCCCATCAGCTCAGCAACTGGCAGTGCTAAAGAAATAGGAAGTTTTAGAAAACCAAATCCTTTGCAGGGAAGACGGAAGAAAGCAGTACCACCTTTTAAGGTCTGAAGTGTGCTAGCCCAGGCACAGGGCAGCACCAGGGAGCTTCCTTTCCCTGGCTGCTTGTGGATCCTGGTGGGAAGCAACCAGTAAAAAATGAAATATCCATGTAATATCATGGCTGTTTTGGTGGGCGGAAAACAAGCTAGCTCCTCAGCCCCCTAGGGAGATTAAAATAGCATCTCTGGGTCTCTGCTCTGAAAAATATTTGAAATATTTTCAGAAAAAAATATTAGGAAAATTCAGTCATGTTTAGTAACAGAAGCCAGTTGTGTCCTGAGCTGGAAGGCAATGTGGGTTAGGAGTCATTTCAGGGCTCTGAAATCGCTCGTGCCACACACCAGGATTCACGTTTGAGCTCTGTGAGGAAGGGTGTGAGGAAGAGAAACCTGCAGAGGATGGGGGTCTGTGCTGGGCAGACACAGTTCAAGAAAGACTGGGGCCAGGGTTGCTGCAGTGGGGGCAGGCAGTGCTCCTGGCCCTGGCGGCAACCCCAGGATGTTTGGGTGAAAATGGGCAGTCACTGGTCAGGAGAATGTAGCACATCCCTCCCTGGTAGCCAGGAGAGTTCTCAGCCCTTTGATTCTCGTTACCATCATTTATATTTTATGCCTTTTCCAGCCCTAATGACACAGGAATTCTGAGGCTCATAAATAATGTGCCCTGGTGTGAGACTGTGTTAAAGCTTACCCAACTTCCTTCTGGGTCACGTGAGTGGCCCCAGACATGGCCCTTGGTTGTTTCCCCACTCAACTTTGCTCTCTCTGATTAGGTGCTCTCTGTCCTTCATCACTGCCTTTTCCATCCCCCATCACCATCCTTCCCATCCTCCATCACCTTCTCCATCCTTCAGCACTACCCATGTGGTGGGTGGCTCTGCCAAATCCCAACATCCCCAACGAGCCAGCACAGAGGCTCACGAGCCACCAGCCAAGAGTCTCTTTGCACATGATCTGAAATTTGGGGATTTCTCTTGGACTTCTTTAGGGAAGAAAAGGAGTTGAGCAATCACGTTCGGTTCCCTAGCAACACTCCTCCTCCTAATTCCTGATTATTTTTCCTTTTGGGGGATCCTTCACATGGTATGCCCTGAGCCACAAAAACTCCCCATCCCCAGAGCAAAGAACAATCCAGCAGGAGGACAGTGCCAGCATGTCCATGGCATGGCCAGGGACAGACAGGGCTTGGGGACAAACCCTCCTGCAGTGGGTTCCCAGACCCACAGCACTCCTTTGGTAACCCAAATCCTCCATTTTTAAAATAAATGGCATTCATGAGTGTGGGGAAACTCCTGCCAGTGCCCTCCCCAGTCCTATGGGTGCTGATGTCAAGTCAAAATACCAGCAAAATGATGATGGTGAATGGAGCATCTCTCCACAACTAATGGATGATTTTCCTTATGCACAGAAGTTACTCAATAAATATCTCAGAGGAGATTACTGCAAATAGAAACAATTATGTACTTAAACAAGGAGGGAAGTAATTTTAAAGGCATATTTGAAGTTAGTTTAAAGTGAGCCATTGCTTAGAGGAGAGTTTTCCTTGCAGTGGTGGGGTAGGAATATGTGTAATTTCTGGTTAAAGTGGCTTTTTTCTGGAAATGGAGGGTTTAGGCTTTGAGAGTTTGGATTATGATGGCAATGCTTTCCATGGGGAACATAAATAAAGCTCTGATGAGGACAAATGTTTTTGGGGTCTTTTAGGTCAAACAAAATTTCTCCCAGGAATTAGGAAAATTCTCCTAATATTGCTTAGAAGGGAATATTATAAACTCCAGAGTATTTCAGGGCTTTTCAGTGTGGCATTCACACAAAACCCCATCTCTCACTGGGCAGGGAGAGGAGATGAACCTATCTCCCCATGGTCCCCAACATCACTACATTCACCAGCACCACTCCTTGCCCTAAACTGCCTGAAAGTAAAATTAAATTGCCCTCAAATCAAGGGGCAAATGCAACATGCACAGGCTGCAAAAGTCAATACAAAAATATCAACTTGGGACCACTTTCCTGGCAGGGAACACTCCCAGGTCTGACTGATGCAGCTGCAGGATTAGGACGTATCTCAGGAAAAACACCCGGCTGCATTTTGCAGAGCTCCTTTGCTTTTCCATTGCTTTTATATTTTTCTTCCAAGCAACATAATGAATTTAGTACAAAGCTATATCCATGCTGGAAATTTCTTTTGCAAGTAAAAGCCTGCCAAAAATGTATGATTTAGCTCTTTCAAATTTCTAAATATACATTTGCATGCAAATTTGTAACTTGAAATTATAAATTGAAATGTGCATTTCCCCTTTGCTGATGTTAGGAGTGTCTTCCTGAAGCCAGAAACATTATCCTCATTATTTGACCGAAATGTGTAAGAATTTTATCGCCTATAAAATAAATGTTCTTGTTATTTAAGGCATGCTGAAAAAAAAGCTCTCAATACTACTCTCTTGGCTTCATTTCACAACAAATGTATCATTTCCAATGACTGTCATGGAGCAGGAGATGAATTTAAAGTGTGTCTAAATCCAGCTGGTTTATTCCCAGCACTGGTGTGGATGTGGCCAGTGAAGCCGAGGGGAAGCAGCTGCTCCCCATACTGGAGTCAGACCCTGGTGTGGGACACATCCTGCACCTCCTGGCTCAGGCTTTGCCCTTTTGCTTTGTATCTGAGAGCAGAAGGGGTGAGGATGTCTGGCCCTTCATCCCCTGTCCCATCCTGCCATGGGAATGGTGCAGTTTGGCACCCTCCTCTCCCTGAGCATGTGATGAGCCCTTTCTGACCATGTGCACTTCAAAGTGGGTTTAAAGGCAGCAAACCACCCCCTGCAGAGCTTCTCCTTTTGGGTTTAACATACCAGAAGCTCCCATGGTCCCTCTTGGTGAGCAGGGGTGTTCCACATGCCCAGGCTGGTCTGGGTGTCCAAGAGAGATCCCCCAGCTCTCCAGGTCCCTGCCCAAGGCTCTGGGCATCCTGCTCTCATGGTTTGCAGTTCAGCTCTGTCTGTCCTAGAACCTCCCCTCACCCTGTGTAAAATACACATCCCCTGGGGCAGAGTGCCTGATCTCACCTATTCTGCTCCTCTGGGAGCCAGGATCAGCCCCCTGGGAAAGGAAAGTCTCCCCCTGTCCTCAGGGTGGTCTCTAGGCTTGCAGCAGCAGCAGCACAGACTCCTGTCTGGAGCTGTGCCAGGCAGCAAGCACAGAAGGATGCTCCAGGTGTTAAGCACAGCACTATTTTGATCCTTTCGTTGTGGGGAAATTGCTTCAACAATCTTTTTTTGGTGCAAGCAAAGCTAGAGTAATTACCGGGGAAAAAAATTTTAAAAATCAAATGTTAACATTTCTATGAGAAAGGTCTCATGATGATTAAATATTTCAATGGGTTCCTCTTTAGTAATGCAAAACTAATCAACTTCCAGATGATATTTAAAAAGCAGAGAATGGTGTATGGTTTAATATCCCAGTTTCAATAGGCCAGGGTTTAGAAGACAGCTAATTATAAAATAATCCTTTTATGTTGTGTAAAACATCATTTAAAGCAGATACTCACTACAAACACAGGGTTTCCTTATTGCTGGAGGTAATTAGCTGGGTGCTGATTTAAGATGTGAATGTGCATGAGGAGCAGCTCTCAGGATGTGCTGAGATGATGGAGATGGTTCTGGGGTGCAATATCCCCTCTTTGGGGTTGTTACCTGGGTCATACTGATCCCAAAGGATGTTTTGACAGCACAGAATCTCAGTGTACTCAGCACACCTCCATCCCTCTTGGCTGAGGAGAGGAATGGAGATGTACTTGAGCCTGGAGCTGGGGCAGAGCTTGCTGAGAAGAGGGGGGATAAATGCCACCAGAACCATTGCCCAGCAAAACACACGGCCAGGCAGCACCTCCCAAAGCTCACAGCACCCCACATTTGGGGCAGGAGGTGGCTGGGTGACGGGATACCCCATTTCTGTGGTCTCACAGCCAAGGTCTTGCTCCCTTGGAGCCCTCTCCTTCTCCAACAACAACAGACAAATAATTGGAGCCATAATTGAGGCTTTCTCTGGGGCACCCCTACCCTTGTCAAGGGCTTACTACCAGCAAGAAATTTTCATCAGGTTCTTCAGCTTTGCAGCTCCAGTTTTGCCTCCTGAGAGTGGCAGAGAGCAATGGGAACCAGTGGCAGGAACAGCACCGAGCCAAAACAAATTAACCTGGAATTTTCCCTCTGGAACTGGTGTGAAAATATCCCCAAATGACGCCAAATATCAAATCAATGCAGGGATTTAAGGGTCTGGATGGGATTTGCATGGGGGAAGAATTCTGAAAGGCATTGCACTGGGTAAGTGCAGCAGCAGAGCAGCTTTGACTCGTGCCTTGAATTCTAAACACTGTGGAGAGCGTTTAGGCACACTTGGCTCCTGTCAGCCTGAGGAGCACCACACCAGTGTTGGCAGGGGGCTGCTCCCCAGGAGCACGAGGAGGGGGGATTCCTTCTGTGTCCTGGCACACCAAATGGGGATCTGCTGAGCTGCCCTGGGGTGAGGGTGTTTTCCAGGGCCTGTGGCAGAGGCTGCAGGGACGCCACCCCTGCCCTTCCCAGGCAGTTACAGCACATGCATATTTCATGGCCAATAATGGGATTTCACTGTCGATACCACTCCCAGATTTCTTTCCACCCTGCTACGTTTTCAGGTTAAATAAATGTAAGCCTTTAGGATCTCTCCAGCTCCAGGAGAAGGAGCTTTCCTGGTGAGCTGGCAACATCCCATGGTAGTGGCCAGCACTGGCCAGGAGACAGGCATGTGGGGGGCTTGGGCTCGCCCAGTGCAAAATCCAGCCCCAGCAACCCATCTCTGTGAGCCCACAGATGGCTCCAAGTGCCAGCTGCAGCCAGACCAGAGGGCCTTGCCCTGCAGTTGTCCTCATCTCTGCAGGTGGCTTTTGGCTGGGAGGGATGAGGACAGAGATGGGGAGCCTTGGGATCACCCATGACTCTGTGAACATTCCTTTCTGAGGGGTAGGAGAGCAAATTTTTCCAGACATCCTCCCCACTGTCCCAATCCACTAATAGCCTGGTAATCCTCTTATGGGGGTCAGCCTGGGGCACTGGCAGAGCCTTTGTGTAATGCCAGGGAGGAGAAATGTGTTTTCACTGAGGCGGTGAAAGGCTGGCGCTTGTTGGATGCCACTGCCCCAGGACAGGAGCGGGGCCCAATGCTTCCCTGTGCCCGAGGGTGCTCCCAACACATCCCAGCCCCAGACATGCTGGTGCTGCCCTCACCACCCTTTTGGGGAGCTCCCTGACGAGGGCAGCCCCTCTGGGCATCCCCTCGTCTCGGCAGCCTATTTCGGGACCCGTAAGCGGCGGTTCCGCTTTGCCTCTATTAATATCCTGCCCAGCCTCTCTGGGTGGTTAAGCTCCCATTTAATGCTGGGCCGGTGCCAAGTGAGCCTCCAGGAGGGTGAGGATGGTTTGGCAGCTGCTCAGGGTCTCCAGCCCCAGTGAAGGTTCAGGACATGTCCAAGCCCCTTTGGTCCCCATGGCTGGGTGCACATGGCCCTGCCCTCTGCCCCCTGACTCGCACTGCCAGCAGCACAGCATCCTGCAGCACTGGGACTGATGATCCCTGAGCGGACTGCTTGTTAATATAGCTGTAATTTCCTCCAAAACTGGCTACTTTTCTCTGCAGGTAGCGGAAAACGAAGTGCAAACTCCAGAGCAACGTGGATTTTATGGCAACAGCAGGCAGCAGTCTGGTGCTGAGTGCCAGCAGGTGAAAAAGAGCCATTCTCCACCATATCCCAAATGCTGCCAGTTGGTGATGTCGCTGATGAGGCTCAAGGAGACGCTCAAGGACCATGGTGGTGCTATCACAGCCATGGCTGCTCTAAGGCACAATCCAGGCATGTGGGCTCCCAGACCCAGACCCCAGACCCAGCCAGACCTCTTCCCTGGGGCCAGGAATGTGCTCTTTTTTAATCTGCAAGACCTTGCAAGTGCTAGCTTGGGGCCTTATTTACATATTTTGCAGGAGCTGTGCTGGTTGCCGATCCCTCCTCACGCCCTTGGGCCAGCAGGGACAATGCTGCAGCCCAGGAGAGGGTTTGGGGAGTGTCAGCCCCCCAGGCTGACAAGAATTGGGGTTGTCACCATCTTGAACATCCCCAGCAAACGAGCCACTTCACATCAACATATTTATTTCTTTTTGGTAATGAGGCAACTTCATTTCCACGGGTTGCTCGAACAGTGCACAGCATCTGATTATTAAAAATGCTGCTGGAAGCCAGCCCACAACCTACTTAGGCATTAATCTTCCCTGACAGATGCTGACGAGGAATCGCTCCAGCAGCCGGGACCGGCTCCCCTGCCCAGCGCTTCATCCCTTAAAAGCTGGGTATTATCCCGTTACCGCCGGCAGGGGCCGGGGCTGATGCCGCCCTGCCGGGGAGCTTGAGCTGGGCAAGAGGCAGGACAGGTGCAGGGGGAGCTGCCAGCCTGCCCCACGGCTGCTGGAGGTGCTTGGGGCTGGATGGAGCTGGGGGAGCTGGTGACAAGCGGCACAGGAGCTGCTCTGGCACAGGGCAGCGTTATTGAGTCACAGCATCACGGAGCTTCTATTTTTTTCTCACGCAGAAAGAAGCAGAGTCACGTCAAGTCAATCACTCTATGGACTTCTGTTTTGTTCGTCACATTTTTTAGGAGGGGGAAAAAAAAACCAACCAAATTTCTTTCCCAAGTCAGATTCTTTCGCACTGGTCGTCTCAGAAGGATTTTACACTTTTTCTGTACTGACATTTCCTCACCAAATGTACCCCAGTGCAATTTAAAGAAGCAACTCAGAATCCAAAATTAAACATTTTACCCAATTCAGTTGCCCTTTTCTCATACCAGTCCCTACTGAACTTTTTATATCTCCATTTACCCCAAAAAACTTCTTTCCTAGTGGTTTTTCTTGGCTTATGGTTTGGAGAAACCCGTCCTGGTTGCTGTTCTCCTGTAAACTCCCCACTGCATATATTTGTGGTGCCAATATAATACATGAGCAACCAGGTAACCACCCAGATAGGATTAAAAACAAATAAAGTGTGGTGCTCGCTGGGACATTTTGAGTATTTGAGTTGTCTCAGCAGTTTCAATCAGCTACTGTTAGAGGCAGAGGAAAACCCAAGGAATGTTATCCCATGTTTCAGCAGAGCTGTCACAGCTCCCAGAGCGGGAGCTGGTGGGGGCTACACTGGGTGTGGGCAGGAATGAGCTGTGCTCCCAGGTTGTGGGTGCTGGCATGAAGGCACAAGCACGGGGTTCCTGTGCTCCCCCTCCCACCTGCTGCCTGAGCCTCGATAGAAAACCCAAACCCACAAAAACCCCGAAGGAAACCAGGCAGGTGGCAGGGGCAGCGCTTGCAGGGATCCCCGGGTGCCAGCAGCAGCCAAGGGTTCCCTGGCTTGTGTGGGCGCTGGAGGTGCGGGGATGTGGCCGCTGCGTGAGGTGGTGGCAGATCAGCTCCATCACTGTCCAGCCTCCCGTCGCTGGGAAAGCAGATGGGAGGAAATCAGCCTGGGTCTGGCACCTCGGCGGAGTTTTCTGCCCCTGATGGCAGGGTGGATGAGGACGGGTGGACCCCTCACACTTCCAGGGCCCCTTGGGACGGGAGCGCGGCCCCGTCAGCCCAGCCAGCCCCACCTGCCGAAGTGCCCGGGCACTGTGAAGCCAAGCTGGGAAGGCTCGGGTGCTCAGAGCTCGCTCTTTGCCGCCTCTCAATTATTCTTAGCAGCTCGATACCGGGGGAGTGGCGAGACGCCGAGGGGAACACGTGGCGAGCTCGGGTCCATCTCCAGCCCGAGGGCTGCCGGCGCTGCCGTGCTCAGGGTGCCGAAGAAAGCCCTCCAGGCAGGGCTGGGTGGCCTTGCTGAGGTACAGCAGGCGCCAGCCAGACCCCGCCGGGCAGATAGAGCCGGAGCGTCGCGTCCCCGGGGCTTATCAGACCTTGGGAAAGTTCCCCGCCCTGCTGCTCGCTGGCTGCGGGTTCTCCGGCCACCCCCTTCACCCGACACCCACACGAGGTTACAGGTCACTACAATCCCCTGGGGTTTAACTTTCCAACAGATGAGACCAAACTGAGACTGTTTTCCTGCTTCACTCTGAATTACTACGATGTCCTCATAACCTCAGCATCGTCTCTATGTGATTTTTCTCAGAGAAAAGATCAAATAAACCCAAGCGTCCTACTGGTGGCAGGTCGTCACTGTCCCAATGTCCCTCCCCACCAGCTCTGCAGATGCTGGGTGCAGCAGCTACTCCAGGATATCCTGCAGCCCTGGCCGGATCCAGGGAACAATGAGCTGGGCATCTCCTGGCCGTGCACATCCGGCGGGGTGAGAAATGCCAGCCAGCTCCTTCCCTCCCGGCCCTCGCCGCTGCCTCTTCCCCGGGTGTGGTGGCACCTGAGCCACAGCTGCAGCTCCTTCAGCAACCAAATTTCCATCCAGAGGCTCTCGCTTCCCACTTCAGTGAGCAGAGGCAGCTCTCCCTCCCTCCCTCCTGCTTTGTCCAAAAACAATTGCAATTAATTAGGAGGATGGCTTCATCCTCAGCCGATGTCAGGGAAATTACCAGATGCATTGCTTTTCTTTCCCTTCCCTCTTTTCCCTGTTTGCTATGAACCCCTGGGTGCTGAGGGGATGCTCTGGTCTCCTCAGGTTCCTTCCTTGGCCATGTCTCTGCTTCCGGCCCGAGTCCTATCCCCTTGCAGGAAATCACTGCTTTGCTTCCAGTTTCTTTAGTCCAACTTCCTCCCTTTCTCCATTATCGTGTGCCACACAATCACTGAGAGATTATAACATCAAGGAAATGCCCTGTACCTTCCCTGGGAGCAAGGGAATAATAGAACCCTGGAATGGTTTGGGCCAGCAGAGACCTTAAAGCTCATCTTGTTCCAACCCCCTGCAATGAGGAGATTGGGTGGATGGAGCATTTCTTGGTGGAGGACCAGGCTGGGAAGTGGCAGTGCCTTTTTGCAGATGAAATGTATGAATCTGGAGTGAGTGTGGAACTGCCCTTAGATCTGCTTTTGTCCTCTCTGGTTTAGTACCAGGGATTCTGACAGCAGCAGTGCCCTGGGAAGTCACAGTGGGGCTGCACAGCCCATGGAGGAGCAGTGCCTTTCCAGGAAACCTCCCCTCCACCCAACTGAGAAGCAGATGGATAAACAAAACAAAATGGTAAAGCCATCCTTATTTTTGGTGAATGAGCACAGACATGGAGGTGGGACCCACCTTGCCCAGGCTCAGCCAGGGCTGTCCCCTGTGCAAAGCCACTGCCTGGGGTGCACCAGCCCCCAGAGGGGTGGGAGGTGTTAATCCAGGAGGGACAGTGAATATCAGCTCTAATGGAACTTTTGGCAATTAGGAGCCTTTCTGTCCATCAGCTCCTGTTGGGTCATGGCTCTCCCTACTGCAGAGCTCTGGTTTTACAGAAAACAGATTTTGCATCCTCATGGTCCATCATGGTTTTGCATCCTCAGGGATGAAGAGGCATCCTTGCCTGGGACAGCCACAAGAAACCAGCACTGTGCATTGCAAGAGAGGCTCTCCTTAGGGAAAATCACTGACCTGCTGCTGCAGCCCTGTGTGCCAAGCACCAAACCCACCCACGCCAGCCTGTGGCACTTGCTGTGCCTGGAATGGCCTTGCTTCCCACCCCATCCCTGCTCCTGAAGAAAGCCAAGAGAAACATCTTTAATCAGCTCCTGAAGCCCAGGCATTTGGAGTCACCTTGAAACTGCAGATGGGAGGGTTAGAGATGGCTTTGGTCATATTTGATTTCTTCTCCTAAATCCTTGTACTCTGCAGTTGGATTTTAGGGTGAGCTTCTCTTGACTGGTGTTTAATCTCCTGGAGATCAATCTCTGCAGGTATTCTCCCTGTCTATGTGGTGGTCAGGAGGTGTCCTGAGTGCCAGGAGCCCCAGGGCTGCCCCAGCTGGGATGCTTTGCAGCACTTGGAGGAGCTGGGATTTGGCCATGTACACAGCCATGTCACATCAGAAATGGTGCCTCCCTCACGTGTGTTTGTGAGGCTCACTTGATTTTTTTCCATGCTCTGGACATCTGTACAGCTTTGCTGCTGCTACCATTGGGGTGCTGGGTCATTCCTATTCCTGAGTCCTGAAGGATTGGATCAACAGCCAGAGCACTTTGTTCTGGGAATGGCAGAAAGAAAAGTGAACATGTCAGCTCTGGAGCATTTAGAAATAAGTTTCTGAAGAGACTATTTTTTTGTTTTCTTCATTTCTACTCTCCAAAGTGCCTTCACTTCTACTTTTCTTCCCCTTTAAAACTCCAAACACATCTTGAAACATCTCAGAACTGAAAACAATTCTTTCTGAAATGAAGCACTCCCCATCTGACAGAGCAAATCTCCTGGATTTGAACTTAACTCCATAAGGAAAAAAAAAGCCAATTCCATGCCCAAACCATATTCACCATAAATTTTGCAGTATGGACATTTTCCATTGGCCTGGCAGGAGGAATACTTCACTGTGTGCCTGATTTCCTTGCAGATGGATTTATGGGCACTTCTTGTCACCCTCCATCACCCCACCACCCACTGAGCCCAGCCAGCAGCTGCTCCCTGGTGGCACTGACTCTGTGGCTGTCCACCTTCCCACTGGGATGTAGGGTGCTCTCCCTGAGTCTCCCTTTTGGGGAGACTCCCACCACCCAAAATCTCTGCCCACAAGTCTTGTGCAAGGGAGGGAGCAGCTGGGTTGACCAGGAGCTACCACGGTGTGGTGCAGAGCAAAGCCCCTGCAATTCGCCTGAACGAAACACCCTGGGCACAAAGTATATCCAGAGAATACCCAAAGTGTTTCCCAGGAAGGTGAACATCATCACAAGCTCTGTGTGTGGCTCCTGTGTGTGTAACTGAGCTGCACCAGCCCTGCTCTGCCCCACGACCCTACACACCTGCACATACGTGGCTGTTCTCTGGGTTTATAACTGGAACTGGACAGATTTGGGGTTCTTTTATTTTTGCTCCTGGCCTATAGCAAGGTAAATTTGGAAGTCGCTATTTTTTTGAGCAGGGAGAAGAGGTTTGCTGCGGGCCGGGTCGCTTTTGCCGGTACATGCTGCCACCTTCAGCATCTCGCAGGAGGAGCCGGCTCTGCCCGAGCCCCGCCGGCCCCGCCGCTCGCCTCCCCCGGCACAGGAGCGGCCCCTCCGGCTTCTTCTATGGCTCAGGAGCACTTGCTGCTGGCGTGTTAATTTAGTTATTGGAGAAGAAGCCCCCTCAGGATGTACACTCAGCTACGTGACCCGGGGAGGGGGGCGGGAGCAGCTGATGGTGGCTGGAATAGCAGGAGCTGGGAATCAGCGTGTGACAACCAGAGCACAGCCAGGGAATGAATGAAAAGAAATCCCCAGCAGATTGCTGTGACATTATAGGGGTGTTCTGTATGG
The DNA here is from genome assembly GCA_013398075.1 of Notiomystis cincta. NCBI lineage: Eukaryota > Metazoa > Chordata > Aves > Passeriformes > Notiomystidae > Notiomystis > Notiomystis cincta. The sequence continues at coordinate 158,090 of VZRX01003987.1, read as the reverse complement.
GATGGAGCTAACCAAGCATCATAATGTCTATCTGGGGCAGGTCAAGGGGGGTTTAGGATAGCAGGAGGGCACAGGTGATGATGTGGGACACACTTGTGGTGTCCAGGCCACAACAGCTCCAGACCCAAAGCTGCCAGACCCAGCACCTCTCCACTGCTCTACAACCCTGGGACCAAGCCATGGGGCTCTGTGGCTGGAAATTAATTTCAATTCCCCTACCAGCAGCTGAGTGCAGCTCATGGAGTTGGGAAATCACCAGCGAGCTGGGATCCTGCATCCATCCTCCCTGGTGATGCTCCACACTGCTGCTGCTGCTATTAATCACAGCTGCAGTAATGAAGTTAATGATCTGGGATCTCTTCTAATTATGTCTTCCCCAAACACAGGTCTGCCTCTGCCTTCACTGAGGGGACTCAGTGTGGGTGATTCAAACTCCACATGCTGCAGATGGCTCAGATTTCTAAATCAGCTTCGATTTACAGCATGGCCTTAGCTGAACTCCTGTGTTTTCCCCAAGCTGGCTGACCAGGCAGCAGGACACCCTTGGTCACAGAGCATTTAAATGGAGACTTGTATTTTGTCAAAATTTTGATAGTGTGGATTTCAAAAAATCATTTGGTATAAACATGGGTGTCTGATTAAACCCCAGAGCCTTCTGCAGCTCCTTACAGTCGTAGTCTCAGGTAGGGCTGATCCACTCTGGAATGGGGAAGATTTGGGGTTGCATTGCTCAGGAAACCCACTCAGTTTAATAGCCTGGAGCCTGGCTGTGGGGTGCACTTGTTTGCTTACAGCTGGCACTCATGTTTCTGAAAGAAACCAAAGTAAGCTTCATTTTTATCTCTCAGCACCAGCCCTGAGACTCTTTATGAGGGACGTTTTGTTTTTGTAATCATAGGAGGTGAAAGGTAGTCACAGTCTGTTGCATCCCTCAGCAAGACCAGCTCTCACTGGATCCCAAACACACAGTTTTTAGAAAAAAAGCATGAAGATTTCAAAAGTTCCTGAGGGCAGTGCTTCTGGAAGCTGATCAGGTGCCTCAAATGACAAAAGCATCGTGATGGCTCGTGCGGGGAGGAGCTGAATGGCGCCGTGCTGGACGACGCTTTCACTCCCCTCGCCCTCGCCAGCCTCTCACAAAGCAGCGTTGAGTTGCTCAGACGTTTAAGATGCCACAAGAGGTGGCTCTTAATAGAGCTGGGGACTTTGTTTCTGATTTGGTGGGACCAGATTGATTGCAGCCCGGAACAGGCGCGGGGAGCAGCGCTGTTTGCTCCTCGGGGTAAAAGCAGCGTGTTTGCACAAAGCGCCTTTATAAACTCCTGGGGGGTTGAGGTTGGTTTGGCATTATTTTCCTTCCTTTCCCCTATTCTTCATACTTGAGCACTAAATCAACACCATATGATGTCTGGTTCATTTTCCCATTAGAGCAGCTCTGTTGACTGTATAATTTCCCAGCGTCACGTTGCAGCACTGCTCCTTCTCCGATGAGCCCCAACAGCCAGGGCTCGTGTGCTTGGGCATCTGGGCTCTGCCTTCCACAGGCAAAAGAAACAACTTGTCTCCTGGGGGTTTCTCTGGATCCCAGGAGGCTGAGGGAGCATGGCATAGAATCAGAATTCTATAATGTTTTGAGTTGGAAGGGACCTTAAAGATCATCTAGTCCACCCCCCTGCCATGGGCAGGGACACCTTCCACTCCACCAGGTTGCTCAGAGCCCCATCCAACCTGGCCTTGAACACTTCCAGGGATGGGGCAGCCACAGTTTCTCTGGGCAACCTGTGCCAGGGCCCCACCACCCTCACAGGGAAGAATTTCTTCCTAATACTCCATCTATCCCTGCCCTCTATCAGTGTGAAGCCATTCCCCCTTGTCCTGTCACTCCATGCCCTTGTCCAAAGTCCCTCTCCAGCTCTCTTGGAGCCCCTTCAGGTATCAGAAGGGGCTCTAAGGTGTCCCTGGAGCTGTCTCTTCTCCAGGTTGAACACCCTCAGCCCTCTCAGCCTGTGTTCAGTAGAAGAGGTGCTCCATCCCTCAGAGCATCTTTATGGCTTCCTCTGGACTCACTCCAGCAGCCCCATGTCCTCCTTATGCTGGGTCCCAGAGCTGGACGCACTGCAGGAGGGGTCTCAGCGGAGCAGGGGTGAGTCTCTCTCTCCTGAGGTGTCTGGGGCCATCCCAGCAGATGCTGAGGTGTAGCACTCAAATAAAATATGTAAATATTGAGGCAGGAGCAGTGCATGTGTTAAACCCAGCTCCAAACCCCTGCTCTGATTAGGGGCTGAAACTGGGATAGAACAGGAAGATGGTGAATAAAATATTGAGACAGAGGGGAGACAATGTTCTGTTTCTAAACTGCAAAGTTTCACTCTGAATATGGTAAATGAATTACAAAGAGTGTCTGATCAGCCACTGAACGCCGTCCAGAGTCCCAGCTGAGCTGTCGCCATCCTTGTCCAAGCCACACCCCTCTTTGGAAAAGAAGGCCCCAATAACTTGTTAGTAAACAATATTCAGTGCTGGAAAAAATTATTTACAACTCAGCGGGGAGTAACCCAGACATTAAAGAGCTTTTAAATGCTGATGGACGTGGCGGAAAACCTTTTCTAAGAGCCCGGCAGGAGCACTGGAGGCGTTCGGGGCTCGCTGGACGGGGCTCGGACGGAGCCGCCCGAGCCCGGAGCCGCCCGTTCCCCGCGGGGCCGCCGGGGGGCGCTGGGGAGCAGCGGCCGCGCCAGGGCCGGGGCTGAGCGGGCACGGCCGGGG